>CM031235.1:882641343-883013843 GCA_018340775.1 Taxus wallichiana var. yunnanensis
TGGGACAGTGTTGTGTCGGAAAAAATGCTCCCCACGAGTCCTCTCTATCCAGGGTCTGCTTTTCTCAACGGAGGAGCCGATTTTCAAGTAAATAATGACCAGTTTTTCCTTTAATAGCCTAGATTTTTTTTTATTAATTTGGTCCACTCAGAACCCTTAAAACAGATAAAAGTGTGCATGAATTTCTTTTTGAAGGGGCAAAATTGGCTTTTTGGCATTTTGTTCCTTTTCCACTTGCCCAAGAAAAACTTAATTGTAGATATTTATTGAGTTTGTGTTCTCTTTAAATGTCGTTCAAAGGGTATCAATGTATCCACTCATGATATAAAATCTACAAATGTATGGAAGTCTTCATGTATTCATGTTTGGTTCAAATAAAATAGTCATCAAAAGGCTACCACTCATGATATAAGATTTGCAAATGTATATCTACGAATTTGTAACAAATTTGAAATGTAGAGATAAAACTTTTAAATGTAATGTTTCATCTATATTCCTACACTTACAAAATCAATCACACCCCTTATAAACATCAACTACAAAAGTAATAACTATCCCTTTAAAACAAATAACATATATCGGCGTTCACATTGCATTGTACACATGTGATTTCTAGTAATACTTACTAATACAATAAAAGTAATACTTTCCCTAATAGAAACAAAACATGTAACAACACTATTTTATCTCTGTAGATCCGTCATTTTTCAGCGCCCCCTGGAACCTAGCAATTTTTTCTTCCGCTGGAAATTGTTTGTTAGCGGCTATTTACAAGATATCAGTGTCTTCCATCCGAAGACTACATACAGGTGGGAAATTTTATGTGTTGTCTCCAATTCTTTCTGTATCTTATTTTTGGAATTTTTATACCATTAGAAAAGAGTTTTTATGATTGTAAAGGTAACAATAAAAGAATTGGAAATGTTATTACTTATTATGCCAAAGGTGTTCTTTACAGTAGGAAGCCCAGGGGCCTTAAGATGACAGTGAATAGTGGATATCAGCGATTACGGGTTGAGTTGTACACAGACGTCGATGACAATATTCAGCAACAACAGTAACAGTGATATACATCCTTATTACCTTGACTCGTGTAAAGATTATGCAGCCCATTCATTGGTCTCCTGCCAAATGGTACAAAATAAACTTTATTAGTCTCTGCGATCATACAAAAGTGAGCAAGACAAAGACAAATGAACTTCATTTCCAACACACAACAGTTCAAAAATCAATCGAATCTCGGAAAAAATCAATGTGAATGTTGTACAACTATACACACAAAATGATCTATATTTGTACTTTTTTCCTTGTGTATATTTAACGAGAAAAAACAAGTAAAGTTTTCGACTAAAAACAATTTCGTCTACATCTAAGCACAACATTCCACCCGTCAACGTGGTATATGCACGTCACGAGCCATATCAACGTGGAGAGCCACATCGGACATGATTAAATTCAAAGGAATTTCCTCCACCCATTTAAAAAAAAAAATTGATGTTATTTTTATTTTGAGTGGACTGATGGCTCAAAATGACTTTGGGCATTTCCTGATTAGTTTTTGACCATTTTTTTAACTTTTTAGGTAGGGATAAAAAAATTAATTGATTGGGGCCTATTCATATTCATTTGATTTTGGAATTGGATGGTAATGTCTCATCAGGGTGGGGATCCATGAAAGCCCCAAGGCATCCAATAGCAAATTGGGAATGTCAATGCATTGAACCAGACCTCCATGCCTATGTGTTACTCTCTCTATGCAAGTGTGCTTTGTTGTTTCACATGTGGGCCTCGAAACATTGGGAATAATGATGTCAACATTTATGCATAGATATTTCTATGAGGATCAACATCTTCATATGGATCCTTTAGGGTGATGTTATAATAGAAGTGATTTTTATTTATTGGTTGTGAGATGAGTATGTTGTTTGCACGATTGTTTCTTATTGCCTTTTGAAGTTTTATAATTCTAAAAGGAAAATTTTCATTTAATAATTTCCTCGAAATCCATGTCTTACTACACTAGGACTCTTCAATCTGACTTGAAAATATGTTTGGTTGCTTGGTTTAAAAAAACTCCGTTAATTGTCTCAAAATACATACCTTACTACCCCAAGTCAATTGCCTTAATACTCATCAAATGGACATCTCCCAAAGAACATTGGGAAAAGAGAATGTGCATGTTTTAAAACAAAGGGGTGTTGGAAACAGAATGACACTACATCATGAAATGCATAACATACAATGATGACATTCATATCGATCGCTAGAACAATTTGAAAGTAAACAACCTAACATCTTTGTTTGAGGCGGAAAGACTTGTTAAGACAAGGAATTTTTGGTTAGGATTCACAACATGAGACCCAACATAAAAATAATAATAAATGTTATGCATGATTATTAGGGTAGTGCTTGTGGTCACTTTGTAAACTTCAATTGTAACTTTGGGTCCCATATACTACTTGGTCTTGCAATCGTTATCAAAAACATTCATTCATTCTTCAATACATATTAGAAATATGTTTCTTTTGCTCAATCTCCTCCTCTACTTGTCATCATATAAATAACATATCTATCTTTGTTTTTATTTTGAGAAGTGATGTTTGAATCAATAATTGTGGTGTAGTTATCGGTGTCATCCTTTACCACCATTACAACTTCACCCACTAAAATGTTGTCGTCATATGAGGTTTGCCAAAAATGTCTTTTTCCGTGTGAGAAAACCACAATGGAAAATTGGTATATGGTGATCCATACTTGTGAGATAACAAGTGTTGGTCGTGGTAATGGAGGATAAATGTTTCGCCGAACCCTTCCCAACAAGGTAAATTTTTTCATCAAAGACAGACTGTTGCTTATCAACATGATCGCATTTGATATACGATTGACAAAACAATAGGAGTGGAGGTTTACATTCTTCGTTAGTGTTGTTTGTTACGGAGAAAAAATATATTTGAGACTATTTTTATCAATTTAAAAGTGTCTTAATTGTATTCAAGAAGAAATACTATAGTGACAAAACCCCCATGTGAGGGAAGGAAAACAGGTGATGGTATGAGTGGTTGTCTTGTCTTATGTGGCTACCAATGACCTCTATGGTTATGGTCGAATTCACATTTAAATGGACGTTGACACACAAATTAATGTAAACCATCCATGTGTCTCTAATCAGGACTAGAGGGTACGAAGGAAAATGACAAAAGCTTACTACACTCAAAGATGGGGAGAATGTGGGGAGAATGTAGATTTCACGTTCAATGGTCTATGACTTTCCCCCTTAGGAGTGGGTCATCATCATCACTTTGTAGCCTGCAAAGACATCAAATTTAGAATTGGGTTACACATTTAGAGACTATGTTGCCTCCTCTACTAGGATTGTACATTATGCAAACATTCATGTTTTTCTATGGGTATGTTGGTGAGCTCATTCACAACATCATGTGCATTTTTTGATGTCCTCCAGTTGTCTTCTTTAGATAGTATCTCTACCTCATATATTTTTGTTTTATGACTCCATTTCACCCTTTTTATACCTTCTTCGACACCATCCTCCCAATTGGGCCATAATAGGAGTTTAGAGCAAGACATAGGAAAACATTGACGCTTAATGGTAAGAATATTTTGTAGGTGTAGTTGTGAGCACTATGGGTGGAAGCACCCTAGGGGCCAATCTTTTGTTCTACAACATGTTGCTCACTATAAAATAATAGAAACATACCCACCTTTCAATCACTCATATTAAGTATTAGTAGGTGCATGACATCAAGAATATAAGGAACCCTAAATGTATAATTTTTGTATCTAACATATGTAAAGTTTGTGTTTTAAACATATGCAAATTTGCCTTCAAAGTATTCATCGATCATGTCTTGCTTTTTGAGTTATCTTTAAAGTACATTATGTCAATGACCTACACACCTCACCACTTTCTCCTTCAAATGGTTGACACAAATTACATAGGTTTCCATATGTGTTGGGTCGTAACAAAGAAGACTTTATTTGCTCCCCCCTACAATTTTCCCCACCCTTTATGATGCGAGAGCATCCTTTATGATGCTTGGAGAGCATAAGTAAGGTTGAATAAGCCTTGAAAGGCATGTAAAACTATACTAGGGGTTGTTTTAGTCTTCCCTCTAAGTTCCTAGTTTGAAAATGTGAGTTGCAAGGAATTTTACTACGATCTAAGAGTGAAAAATGGGTTTGTTGAGTCTTAGGTAAGTATGAGTTTTCACCTCCACGTTGATAGAGGTTGAAATATTCTATGGTTAGTTGTAATAGTTGTCATCGTGTCCAAAATAATGGATTAGTTCCTAGCCTCAAGCTAAGAAGAAACGGATATCCCATAAATCATGCACATTTGGTCAAAAGAGGCTAAGTGATAACAAAATCACAAAGCTAATAAAGGTGGATCGAGTTAGAGGTCGAGAGAGAGTGTGGAAAAAGGATAGAAGATGGAATTGCACTTTGAAAAAATTAAGAGGAGTGAAGGAATGCAAAATTCCATGAATGATGTATGAAGAACTTGTATTTTCAAGCTATAATAAGACAAATGTGAGTATTATGGATGCATGGATGATGTCTAACTTCATTATTATTTGAATGAATGATTTATGAGTTTGATTGATGCATGCATGACAATTTGATGAGTTCAAGAGCTAAATTTTGTGTGATCCTGTTGACTATGCATTATGATTCTTGAGCACGCAGCCAATTTGAAACCCTCAATCTACCAAATCTTAACCTTTTCTCTTATTTGTTAAGATAAAGTGTTTTTCTAGGTGATAAGGAGTCCCAATATATTTTTCTAGATTCTTGAAGATGCATACCAAGGAATTTATAGCTAAATCTTTACTCTCGAGCCATATTTAGGGCATCTAATAAATTTGTACCCCAATGGAATTACATGAATTTTTGGTAAAATTTATGTCCTCCCATGTATAAGAAGACCTCCAAAGTTGAAGGTGAATAGAGTTGTCCTTCAAAAGTTATTCATGATAGTATTTTGGACTTAGAAAGGGGTTGTAACAATGAACAAAGAATTGAGTATACATGATAGATTTCTTACAAAGTATTTATGATCATGATTTGTGGTTTGGTGGAGTGATCAAGGGAAGTGTAACTAAGGTATTTGAGTCACATTTAGAGGGATTCCATAAAGTAATTACTATTATCTAAGAAAAGCAAACTAGCTATACACAATATTAGACCTAACTAGGTCACTGTGAAGCTACGTAGAAGATGAACTGGGAAAATTGTGCATAAAACCAGGTCTTGAGAACTTAAGGACATCTAATCATTGTCGAGAGACACATAAAAATGCTAGTTACATGCTTGGACAAGTCTTTATTTGTAATTTTGGTATTGGGTGTGTATGTTGGAGAGCTACAAGGAGCCTGAATAGAATACTAAGGAAAGACCAATGGTTGATCACTCATAGGTAAGTCTGAGTCTCTAAAATGATGCCTCTAATCTAACAAACTTGTATGAATCCTCTCATAAACTTTATATTCAGTATACCCACATTGGTGACTAAGGCATAGGATGGAGAACCTAAGTGGTATGTTACAATAAGTGGCATGACCTTGAATGCATAGTAGTATGGATAGTGTAAATAAAGTGAACTTGATGGATCCATAGTTATAAGACTTCTTTATTCTAAACTTGAATCCATCTAATCAAGATAGGAAGCAGAGTCCAAGAGAGAAAGCTATCATCTTGGAGATTGAATGTGCATATACAAGTTCTTGTTTGGTGTGAAGGATTGGATATGAATGTGAAGGATATCTTGCATGGGGGACAAAGGTTAAAGAAGACTAGAACAAGGTGGAAATAAAAATAAGCTTCACCAAATGCATTATACATGTACTATAATCCAATGAAAAGGAAGGTAAGAGTAATGATCCTTGCACTCATAAGAGAATTTCAATTGTCATAACTCAAGAAGAAAGGTGTATGCTATAAGAATATCACAGTGTGAGCTAAACTCCAAGCCTCCCATACTGTCTTATCTTCCCCATTCTATGCAACTAAGGTAGTAATTTTTCAAACTTGGTTATGGAACAAATCCCATGAGTGGAGTCTTATCTTGTGTGATATGATATGAATGAAGAACATACAGATCGGGTATGAACAAAGCTGAGAATAATACTACTAGTAGGAAGCTATAACAGAGATGAGAGCATGAGTGTGTTGGATATTGGATTAGAAAAGGGAAAAGAGTGTGTAAGACCTCTCATATAAGTATGAACTATCACCTTGGTAACCAATGCTAGAATGAAGTTTTGAACATACATGTTAGAGACCTACTAGACCGAACACTATAAGGATAAAGTCACATGAAAGAACTAATAATGGGGAATGAGACTTGAATATGCATCTTGAAGGACCGCATATTTACTCTAAAAGGAAATTGGATCGGGATGAATGAAATTAAGTTGGGCTAGGACATCATTTTTGTATCGAGCACTTGTAAATACCTCTTTTGATATTTATTTGATTGCGAGATGATTAGATGTTTATTTTATTTTACAAGTTGTGCTAATGAATGAATGAGGTTGTGATGCAAGGTAGTAGGTGAAGGTGTTTTGATACATGTTAATGAAGTTGTTGGTGCTCCTATATAAGTTAATATTGTGGGTTTGTGGAGAAGGAAAAGAAGCCAAGTGAGGCTTAAGAAGAGCTAGTGAAAGCTTAAGAGAAGAAAGAGGAAGTTGTGATCTAGTGAAAGAAAAAAAATGGAGATGGAGATAACATGGAGAGTGATGAGAGAGCTCTCTAGAGAGAGAAAAAAAGAAAGGAAAGAGAGGAAAAGTATTAAAGAGAAGTGGAAGAAGTTAGATAAATAAGAGAGAGAATTGAAGAAATAGAGTCTATGATGGAAACTAGGATGAAGCTACTAATCCAAGGAGTTGGATGGAGGATGAAAAAAGAGTGAAGTGGCCATTGAAGCTACTTATGAAGAAAAGAAGGCAAGAGATGATTTCCATAAGGAGAGAGATGAAGAAGAGTGAATCACCATGTGAAGATGAAGAGGTGATAAAGAAGGTTCTCATTATGGAGAACAAGAATAAGAAGAAAGAGGAAGTGAAAAGAGAAGGTGAAGTGCCAAGAAGAGCACTTGAAAAGATAAGAATGTCCATGAAGGAGGCATTCATGGGGACCTTGTGGTATCTTGTTTTTATATCTAATGTTGTCTTTGAATGGGTATCTACAGTATAAACAACCTTGTAGAGAATGTCAAGAGACATACCTTGGAAAATGAGAAGATTGGTGCAGGAGAAGTCACCAAGCACACAAGTGAATGTGCAAGAAAGAAGGAAGAGATTGTTTTGTCTACCTAGAGGAAGAGATGCATTACCCAATGCATGATAGAGGCAATCGAATACCTTGAACACGTAAATAATGAAGATGAATCCTATGGTGTCATGGAGTACCTAGAAAGGACATGTGAATAACCATGCATGAAGAAGGAAGAAAGTACAAACAATCAAGAAGCCATATAAGCTGAAGAATCCATGGAACAACCCATCAAGGTAAAAATAAGTTCAAATTCGATTCTGCCCATGCATATAAGAGTAAGATTACTAATGTACAAATGGAGATAAAGAAAATCAATAACAAGCCTTCAAAACCAACAATAGACCATGGCTATGTAGTACCAAAATGGCTCAAGGGATCAACAAATGCAAAGGACACAAAGCTTAATCAAAATGAGGACTCAAGCAAGAAGAAAATAAAAAGCATGACAAACAAGGTAGAATGCAAAGTGTGCAAGGCAAGTTGTCAAGCAAGACAACATGAAGATGTCAAAGAGCATAAATTGGTTGGGGAATTGAACAAGTACCATCCTAAAGCTATGAAGAAGGTATGGGTGGCTAAAAGCACAAGAAGCAATGGTGATACATCTCAAGAAGGTGTATATCATGATGATGAATTTGGAAAGGTAATGATGGCATCAAGAAGCCCATGGAAGAAAGTTGAAGAACTTACAAGTAAGCAAGAGAATGAAGATGAAATTATGAGTATGCTAGAACACTCCATGAACCCAAAAATTACACAAGGGAAATGAAAGGTAAGTCAATTTCTTGCAATGAATGGAATGATGATGTTTTTGAATCATTTAATGATATTTTTATGGAAAGTAAGGAATGGAAGATGTCTATGAAAACTAATGTGCAACAAGGAAAGAATTTAAAGTGGATGGGTGATGAAAGTAGAGATGTGAAATCAGTTCACATGTTTGAAAAGAGTAAGGAAATACAAGGTAATGGTGCTTCAATTGTTTCTGATGAATATATTGATGAAGAAGTTGATTTGTATGAGGAAACCATAAAGGGGATAAATGTATTTATAGATGATGAAAGGCAATATGGTCCTAAGTTTGATACAAGACATGAAGATTTGGATGAGTTTGTGTTAAATGAAGAGATGAAAAGGATAGAGGAATTGTTAAATCCTTCCAAGGGGTTGTTATTGAGCTTAGATCAGACTATGAATTTTATGGATCACCTTGAAAAGGAGTTAAACCAAGAGCAAAGCATAATGAAGAAGACAAAATTGAGCAATGTCATTGAAGAAGTAACTAAGAAAGGAGAGATACCACATAAAGAAGACATCCAAGAGGCTTCATGGCCGCAAACTTTTATTTCTAATGTTTCTTTTTATGTTGTGAATACAAGTTTGGAAGATATGGAGATGAATCAAGTGTATGATTTGATGAGAAAGCTCATAAGATAAGAGGAACAAGAAGATATATATATATAATGATGAGGCTGAGGCATGGACTTGTGAAGATGAGAAGGAGCTAAGGAGAAGAACACACAAGAAGAGGATGAAGAGAAAATAAATGAGAGATAAATACTACTTCAAGCAAACATTAACATTGGCAATGAGACCATGGGACCCAGGTATACAATGAAGACCAAAGGATGGAGAAGACATTACATTTGAACTGGAATTCAAATCCTTTCTAGTGAGGAAGCCCGATGCGAGAGCATCCTCCATGATGCTTGGAGAGCATAAGTAAGGTTGAATAAGTCTTGAAAGGCATGTAAAAATGTACTAGGGGTTGTTTTAGTCTTCCCTCTAAGTGCTTTGTTTGAAAATGTGAGTTGCAAGGAATTTTACTACGATCTAAGAGTGAAAAATGGGTTTGTCGAGTCTTAGGTAAGTATGAGTTGTCACCTCCACGTTGATAGAGGTTGAAATATTCTATGGTCAGTTGCAATAGTTGTCATCAGGTCCAAAATAATAGATTAGTTCCTAGTCTCAAGCAAAGAAGGAAGGGATATCCCATAAATCATGCACATTTGGTCAAAAAGAGGTTAAGTGATAACAAAATTATAGGCTAATAAAGGTGGATCTGAGTTAGAGGTCGAGAGAGTGTGTAAAAAAAGGATAGAAGATGGAATTGCAACTTGGAAAAGAACTAAGTATGAGAGGAGTGAAGGAATGTAAAACTCCATGAATGATGTATGAAGAACTTGTATTTTCAAGCTATAATAAGACAAATGTGAGTATTATGGATGCATGGATGGTGTCTAGACCTTCATTATTATTTGAATGAATGATTTATAGTTTGAATGATACATGCATGCCAATTTGATTAGTTCAAGAGCTAAATTGTGTGTGATCCTGTTAATGATGCACTGTGATTCTTGAGCAGGTAGCGAATTTGAAACCCTCAATCTACCAAATCTTAACCTTTGTTCTTGACTATTAAGATAAAGTGTTTTTCCATGTGATAAGGAGTCCCAATATATTTTTCTAGATTCTTTAAGATGCATACCAAGGAATTTATAGCTAAATCTTTACCCTCTGACATATTTAGGGTATCCAATAACTTTTTACTCCCCTAATGGAGTTACATGAATTTTTGGTAAAAGTTTTGTCCTCCTGTGTATAAGAAGACCTCCAAAGATGAAGGTGAATAGAGTTGTCCTTCAAAACTTATTCATGACAATATTTTGGACTAAGAAAGGGGTTGTAACAGTGAATAGAGAATTGAGTATACATGATAGATTTCTTACAAATTCTTTATGATCATGATTTGTGGTATGGTGGAGTGATCAAGGGAAGTGTAACCAAGGTATTCGAGTCACATTTAGAGGGATTCCATGAAGTAATTACTATTATCTAAGAAAAGCAAATTGATTGTACATAGTATCAGACCTAACTAGGTCACTGTGAAGCTATGAAGAAGATGAACTGGGCAAATTGTGCATAAAACAAGGTCTTGAGAAGTTAAGGACATCTAATCCTTGTCGAGAGACACCTAAAAATGCTAGTTACATTCTTGGATAAGTCTTCATTTGCAATTTTGGCATTGGGTATGTATGTTGGAGAGCTACAAGGAGTTTGGATATAATACTAAGGAAAGACCAATGGTTGATCACTCATAAGTAAGTCTAAGTCTCTAAAATGATGCCTCTAATCCGACAAACTTATATGGATCCTCTCATAAACTTTATAGTTAGTATACCCACATTGGTGACCAAGGCATATGATGGAGAACCTAAGGCATATGTTACAATAAGTGGCATAACCTTGAATGCATAATAGTATGGATAATGTAAGTAGAGTGAACTTGAAGGATCCATATTTATAAGACCGCTTTATTCTAACATTGAATCCATTTGTTCAAGATAGGGTAGAGTTAAAGAGAGCAAGCCATCATCTAGGAGATTGAATGTGCATATACAAGTTCTTTTTGGTGTGAAGGATTGATATGGGTGTGAAGGATATCTTGCGGGGACAAAGGTCAAAGAAGACTAGAACAAGGTGGGAATAACAATAAGCTTCACCAAATGCGTGCATGGACTACAATCGAATGAAAAGGAAGGTAACAAGAATAATCCTTGCACTCATAAGAGCATTTCAATTTTCATAACTCAAGAACAAAGGTGTATGCTATAAGAATATCAGTGTGAGCTAAAATCCAAGCCTCCCATATTGTTCTATCTTCCCCATTCTCAATGCAAGTAAGGTAGTAATTTGTCAAACTTGGTTGTGGACCAAATCCCACTAGCGGAGTCTTATCTTGTGTGACATGATATGAATGAAGAACATGCAAATCAAGTATGAATAGAGTCTAAGAATTAGAGCACTAGTAGGAAGCTATAACAAAGATGAGAGCATGAGTGTGTTGGATACTGGATTAGAAAAGGGGAAAGAGTGTGTAAGACCTCTCATATAAGTATGAACTATCACCTTGGCAACTAATGCTAGAATGAAGTCTTGAACATACATGCGAGAGACCTACTAGATCAACACTATAAGGATAAAGTCACATGAATGAAAATATGAAATTAAGTCGGACTAAGACATCACTTTGCCTTCTCCTCCTCAAAACCCTTCTTCAATGCACATCCTCCTCCCTTGATTTTTCCTTCGTCCAATTTAGCTTTTCCAATACATCTCCTTCGACATTTCCATCACACACTTCACATACAATTGCTAATTTACTATTGACAAAACCATTACACACAAGTGTGTACTAAATATCTAAAACTTAAAAAAATTCTTTGAAATTATAATACCAAAATTTGATGCATCTAAATTTTACCATATAAAGATGTGATAGGCATATCATGTAAGTGTACCAATCCGGAAAACTTCGATTAGAAGTTTAACATAAATTGTGGTCCATGCGATTAAAAATGAGATTTATGTTAGCATGACGAAACTCCCCACATAAGTCATACCAAACTTTTAGAACAGCTAACTAATCCCCCTCACACGTGGAATCTCAATTCCTCCAAAAGAAATCTTCCCCTCAACCTTTTCCTTACGTCATCTCAAGCGTTACCACAAACCCTCTCTCTTAAGCCCTGGTTCGCCATATGACCGTCGGCCCCAGCCCCAACACCTTCCTCGCTCTTTCTTTTCTTCTTTCTTTCTGCGTTTCTGTTGTCTTACATGGTTGTATTTGTTCGCACTGTTTGCGTTTCTCTGATTATCCGGTGGTCTTGCATTTCTATAGTCATTGCTCTGGCAACTCCATTGCTGTTTTTATCATTTGCGTTAGCTTTTCCGCATCTGAAAACGTGAAATTGAGTTTTTTCCCGGTGGATTCCGCTCCGTATTGGCATAATTACGGGTTTTACCCGCCGGGGATATCAGACGGGCAACTTGAAGCATTGCAAATTATCATTCACGCCACCAGTAAATCACCGGTACGTAATTTCGGTTCTCTATCACGATTTAGCGGCTGCCTTGAAAGAATTCTACCGTTTTTGACGCCATTTGGAGCAATTTCTGTATTGAGTTGCTCATATGCTCGTGTAATTGCTGCAGTCCTGTGATTGTTTCCTTTAATATTCTCAGGCCGTTATTTTGCTTCAAATTTGTCTGTCTTTACCATAGTTTCTCTGCAAAAGTGCCAAAAACCCAGCCAACAAAAAAAAAAAATCAGCAGTGTTTTGTGATCACGTGTAGTCTCCACTGTCTATTTTTTCCCTTCATAGGTTCGTGTCTATCCATTTCTTTAATTTGCTTTTTTCTCAAATCTCCGTGGATCCTAATTAGGGTTTCAGGATTACTATTCCCGGGTTTGAGTGTTGTGTTTTCGTGTTTTCCGTAGTCTTTTCTCGAATTTACCTAGAAAATTGGGTGTCTATTTCATTAGCACCAAAAAAGACAAAAAAAGTTTCGCAAGTTTTTACAGAAGTTGCAGTCAAGACATCTTTCCATATTTTAGTTTGTCTGTCTGAATTGTGCTGAGAAATTTGCATTGCTGCACCTGCTAGTACACTATTGTTTGGTTCTGTGGGTACGTTACAATTTCAACAAGAAAGCAGAATACCGTTTTCTCTATTATTATCAGATCAGTATTGCTAGACCCTGCTGAATTTATATCATTTATTGCAATTCCCTTTCGCAAAACCAACCATATACATCCTTTTCTCTGCATATCAATTCAAAATTCAGAAGAGTTTGGTGCTCTGCCATCTAGATTTTCTATCTCCGATCACAGAATACAGTGGTAAGGTGCCAAGTCTAAGTTTTATCATCTGAAACAATAACAGGGGACATTTTGTGTGTAAGACCTCCATACTGCTCTAGCACTAAAGTTTTTCGTAAAAGATTTGACTGGATTCTCATTATCTGAAGAAAGATGGCTTCTGATCTTCTTCCATATGCTCTTTTTGGGGAAAATGTATCAGAAAATGTGGTTGTTTCAAATGCAGCCAAAGGAGATGATAATAAGTATGCAAGAAGTCCCACTGTTTGGAAATCTGATCAGGGCTTTGATGTTCACAACGGAAAAGAAGAGGCTGCAGATATTTCGGGTGATTGGATTGCAAATGGTAATAATGACCTATGGTCTGCTGGATATCAAGAGGTTGTTGAAGGAGATTGGGTTCTTAATGACAAAATGTATATGTCGCTTGGCCCCAAGGAAAAGTGGAAAGATGGCAAGAATCTGAAGGCTGATAATCTGGATGTACCTGGATTGGGACAAAGGGGATTCTCTAGGGAACCGAAAGTCAGGGAGATGGACTTGAAAGCAACATTTGCATCTATTACCGAGTGGTTTGATCATTTGGCAGTGGATTCTGAGGAGTTAGAAGCTACCACCCATATAGAAAGCCAGAACACACAGGTTGACACGAAATATTGGTTGGCTGAATTGTGGGAAATTGGTCATTCTAATTTAGAGAATATATGCACCTCAGGGGGAAGCCAGGAAACATAGTGAGGGAAGATAATGTGCTGTTTGCAGAATGGGGCGCATCCAATCCATTTCAGAAAATTTCCAAGGAGGAGGTAGAAAATCAAAGATTATTGGAATGCAAGGATTACAGGGAAAATGTCAATGCTAGTGCACCCACGGACGAAGCCATTCATGCAAACCAGAAAATTCTATCACCTTCTTCAAACGCAGTGGATATTATGTTGGATTTTCATGTTCCTGAAAATCATAAAGAGCAGTTTAAAGAGCATGGAGAATATTTTGGGACCAAGCTGGGGATCAGCTTGAATAGAATGCCAGGGAGAACTGGCAATCTGGCACATGAAGCAGTTGATATGGGAAAAGGAATTATTCCCCTGAGAGCAGAAGAAAATGACATCATACCAAAACTAGCAGTTGATGGACAGTGGCTCGAGCATGTTGTTGATATGGGAATGGTGTTAGAGGGAACAAATATAGTGCCAACATTTATCAATCCTTATGCAGGGGTCCTGCATTTGGTAAAGGAGAATAGTTTGGCACAAGTACATCAAAGGTGTAAGAAAGTAGACATTGCAGAACATACACAATACAGTACAGGTACAGCCTTCACTGATGGCAACAAAAATGGCCAAGTAGAAAACATACAGTTTGGCATGTTGGAAAAGTGTATAGATCAAGAGGTTCCTGAAGGGTTGCCTCATGAGGCTATTTTCTTCACTCTTGCTTATCTTAGTCTGCAAGATCTTTTATCAGTTGAGAGGGTTTGTAAATCTCTGAGAGCTGCAGTGAAAAATGATGAACTTCTCTGGCGGCATCTGCATGTGGAGCATCCTCTAAGCAAGAAGCTTACAAATGATGCCCTCTTACAGCTTTCAGCAAGGGCTCAAGGTCATTTGCAATGTCTGAGTTTAGTGGAGTGTTTGAGAATTACTGATGATGGGCTGAAACTAGTTCTTGATAGCAACCCTAACCTTACAAAGGTTAGTACCAATCATGATGAATCGTTTTTCCCTACTATGTTTTTTGAAAAGAAACTATATTTGATATTTTCTATATTTCCGCCTTGTTTCTTTACTTGATGTTTATTTGCTTTACTGCACACATTACATATGCTTTAGTTTGTTTGGGCAATGCGCTAATGCATTAAAATATTTTAATATTGTGATATTATTGTCTACATTGTGCTGGGCCAGTTGCTGGATTTTTGTCTTACCCTATGGCCCCATGGAGGGGTAGCTCGTAAATTATCTCAGTGGGTGCTGCGGAGAAAATTTAGGGGCATTTCAGCACCAGAATGGTCTCATGTTTTTATTTTCTAAATTTCCTCAACAACACCCACTGAGATAATTTAGAAGCCGGGCTCCATGGGACTACAAAAGAATATTACAGCCATGCCACACTACTAAAACATCCCCAACAGATTGAAAGTGATTTAACAAATACTAAAGCATACTCCCATATTTTGCTAAAACAGAGATTCATAACAGGGGATGGGCATCCATGAGTGTGACCTGAAAAGAACTGGCTGTAAGCAGTACATCTCAAAGAGACACGCCTGCCTGCATTTAAAATCCCTGGGTATCATTATTTGAGAAATTTTTGTTGAAGTTTGCAATTGGTGTCAAGCAAATTGCAAGTCTGCACAAGACATTGCTTCGGATCACACATTGCTTTCCAATACAGGCAGAGATCTAGTATATCATCATCACCCAAAATATATCATCACCTAGAATATTGGCGGGAATGCATATTACATGCCAGGTGGACCAAAAACCTTCAGTAGGGGGAAACTTCAAGCCCCATCTCGGGAGAGACCTCTTAAATTCAGTGGGCGAAAAAATCGGAGCTACTATTTTCCAGGGCAAGATTATATTTTTCCTATAACTGGCTTGAAAATTTTTCATGGGACCTGTTGCTGCAAAAATATGGAGCAGGAGCTTCTCCACGAGACTACGCCCTTACCCGAACAGCTATTATTTTTCTTCTCCCCTCCCATAAACGATATATCTCGCTATATACAGTAAGTTTTCACGTTCTTCCTTTCAGGATAAAGATATTCTGTGGACTAGGGTTGTACATGGGTGTCACACTTAGGAATGTATCCCGATTTCAATACTCCAAAATCTCAACCATTTTCAATGCTCCACAACCTCCATGACATGTACTTCAAGTTATGGGCTGAAAGATCCCCAATAATTTCTTTTTCCCAAATCAGATTTTTTTATGAAGTGCAAATGACAAACTAGGGTTTTGAAACCCTTGGAGATCGATCTAGGGCAAACTGGATTTTATTCCAGCCAAAGCGACTAGGGTTTTTGATAAAACTCAATGCAATTGTTTCCAAAAAATTATACTTTCTATTCCACTTGATTCCCAATATTTTTAAAAGCCAAAATTCATTAAAAATCAGATTTATATGCAGATGAATAATTCAGAAAAACAGATCTGAAATCTGATTTCAAACTGGCTGGAAACCCTTCAAATATTGCTCAGAAAAATATAAATTTGCAGCCTTCTGATTTATAAAAATATAGGAATGCTTGACAATAATTTTCAAAGGAAAATACCTCTGGAATATGCCCCAAACAACTCCCAAACTGGGTCGATCCACTGCTGCAATTTGATCACCAAAATAACACAAAATACTGCTGGAAACTTGACTGAAAAATCTGAATAAGCTCGCTGGAAATTTCTGAGTGAAATCCCCTCTCAATCCCTTGGGGTTTTCGTCCGCAAGAGATAAATCCACAAGGGTTTTCGTCCTTGGAATTTCTTACAAAGTCGGAAGCTCTTTGCAATGAAAATTTGATAATAAAATTCTGGATATCCCTCAAGCAAGTCGACTTGCTCATATAAAGGAAAAACAGCCCAAAAGCACCTCCAAAATCATCCAATGATATTATTTTATCTTCCCTAGGTTGGTCGCATTTTTCCTTATGGGCCAATTGTCACACTTCCCTATTTTTTATCCCCACAAAGCAAGTCACATTTTTCCCCTAATACAATTAAAATTAATTGTATTTTAACATTGGCATTTTATTTTAATAATAAGCTTTATTATTTATTATATGTGCAACTTATAATATTATTTTAAAAATATTTGCACAATATAATAAAATAATAAAACTTAGTCACCCTTGATACTTCCTTTGGCCGTTGGGTAGACAAAAAGGGCCAAAGGTCTTCGTCCTAGCTCATTCGGAAAGAGGGGACATTACAGCCTTCCTCCCGGTGTTGCTTGCCCACAAAGAACTATGCAAGGTGGTAGATGTTGAAGTATAGACTCACCCTCCCAAGTGGCATCCTCCAATGGTAAGTCTCTCCAATGAACCAGGTACTCTCAAATCACCTTGTTCCTGCAACCTCCTCTCTCTCCAATCCAGAAGCTCCTCAGGGACCAAATCCAATCTCCCCTCATCATCCAATGGTGGTAACTCTGCAGAAGAAGTCACATGCTGCCCCAATGCCTTCTTTAAGCAAGACACATGAAAAACATTGTGTATCTTACTTTCAGAAGGTAACTCCAACTCATATGCTACCTGTCCAACTCTCCTCACCACCCTGTATGGACCATAAAATTGAGGCTTAAGCTTCTCTGCTCCACTCTTCTTAAGAGTGCTCTGTCTGTAGGGCTGAAGTCGCAGAAATACCATATCCCCTACCTCAAATGACCGCTCAATCTGTGCCTGTCTGCATACATCTTCTACTGATTTTGGGCATGCTTTGCATATTATCCTTAAGTGTCTTAAGGATATCCTGGTTGTCCTGTAAGCACTCCCGAGCCTTAGGGGCTCTACTATCTCCAAACGCCAAATCCACAAAGGATCTCGCGTCATATCCATACAAAGCTCGAAAGGGGGTCATGCCAATGGACATATGGTACGTAGTATTGTAACAATACTCGCACAAATAAAGTTGCTTCACCCATGCCCTCTGTTGTCCTGAAACATAATTGCGTAGGTACCCCTCGATCCACTTATTCACAATCTCCGTCTGTCCATCTGTCTGAGGGTGATAGCTCGTGCTCGGAGTCAACTCGGTACTGCCAATCTAAAGAGCTCCTGCCAAAATGTGCTCATAAACCTGCTATCCCGATCACTGACAATATTCTTCGGAAGCCCATGCAACCTGAATATCTCCCGAAAAAATATCAGCCACATGTGGTGCCTTAAAGCTGGTGGGAATAGCAAAGAAATGCCCATATTTGGTCAACCTGTCAACTACTGCATAAATGCGATCATGTCCCTGCACAACTGGTAGTCCTATAATGAAATCCATCGATATGCTCTCCCATCTCTGCTCTGGAATGGGTAAGGGCTGCAATAAACCTGTAGGGAAAGTATGCTCGGACTTGTTCTGCTGACAAGTCACACACTCATGAACTACGTTGCACGGATACTTGAAACCCCCCGAATCCTGCTGGATACGTATCCGATACGGATACTCCTCGATACGCTCCGATACGCCCGATACATACGGGTACGCCAGTAGTACGTGACGGATACATCTATATGTATCGGGGCATATCCAGTGTTAAATACGTTTTTTTTAGTTCTATTTCATTTTTTTTTAATGTTTGACTTTTCTACTCCCTAAAACCGAACCCTAAACACTAAATGAATAAAATAATACACCTCATTATTTGATGGCGAAGATGACGCTCAAGGGAGTTCGCAAGGAGCGGAGAGTGGAGTTAATGAGAGTGGAGCTAGCGCAAGTGGCACACATGAACTTGATTTTGAGGAAAATCTAGATGATATATTCTAGATTTGTTTGTATTCCTATATCATATGTATGGCAGCCACATGAACAATGAAATGTAAAATCTTAAGTATATTGTTTGTTTTGAAAATTTGAACATGGATCCTAGTATATTTTTCAAATTTCAAGTTTTGTTCAGATTCATGTTCACATGATATTCGTATATCATATGTATGGTAGCCACATGATCAATAAAAATGCAAAGACTTAAGTATATTGAATGTTTTGAACATTGATTCAAGTTTTGTATTACTATTTCAGTTTTTATGGACTAAAAATGAGTAAAATGAGTAGATGTACATATATATATATATGTATGGACGTATCCAAGACGTATCGTATCCAAGGGTTTTTTAAAATTGACGTATCCGTGTATCGTATCCAGTATCCAAACGGATACTCGTATCCATATCCCGCAACATAGCTCACGAATATACCATAGAACATCCTCCTTGAGACCCTTCCAAGAGAAACTCTATCCGACCTGCCTGTATGTCTTAAAATAACCTAGATGTCCTACTAATGGTGCATCATGGAGTGCATGTAAAATCTTGCCCTTGAGCTTAGATTCAGGTACCAAATAAATTCTACCTTTATAATAAATCAAATAAGATATTACCTGGTAACGCTCATCCTGAATCTTGCCATCCATGATCTCACATGCCAATGTGTTCTTGGAATACTCAACCAACAATTGAGATTTCCAATCAGAAATCTCACGCATGGAATATAGGACAACAATATGTGGCTTCCTCGAAAGTGCATCAACCACTACATTCTTCTTCCCCTTGACATACTCGATGTCAAAATCATAAGCCTGGATCCTGCTGACCCACTTTTGCTGCCTCTCGTTGAGCTCCTTCTGTTCCAAGAAATATCTCAAGTTGTTGTGGTCGGTCCTCACCACGAACTTCCCACCTACCAAATATTGTCTGAACTTCGCCAATGCATGCATGATGGCGAGCATCTCCTTGTCATAGGTGGAATACAACCTCTCATTCTCCCTCAACTTCCTACTCTCGTAGGCAATGGGATGGCGATCTGCATCAAAACTGCACCAATACCTGAGCCCGAAGCATCACACTCCAAAATGAATGGCCTAGAGAAATCCGGAAGAGCTAGAACTGGACAAGTGCTCATCACCACCTTGAGCCTCTCAAATATCACCTGTGCCTCATCTGTCCATCTGAATGCTCCCTTCCGTGTGAGATCATCAATGGTGCTGCAATATCTGAATAGCCTCTCACAAATCTCCTATAATATCCACATAGTCCTAGGAATCCCCGCAACTCTGATATATTCCTAGGTGGAGGCCAATCCTGCATAGCTTGTATCTTCTCCTGGTGGACGTTGACCCCAATGACATGCCCAAGATACAATATCTTAGTAAGTCCAAACTCACATTTGGACATCTTAGCAAATAGAGACTGAGTCTCCATAATGCCAAGTACCTCATCTAAATGCCTCAAGTGGTCCTCCCATGTCTTGTTGTAGATCAAGATATCATCAAAGAAAACTAGCACGAACTTCCTCAACTGCCTGTTGAAGAGATGGTTCATGCATGACTGAAAAGTGGCAGGTGCATTAGTGAGACCAAATGGCATCACTAAGAACTCATAGTGCCCGTAGTGACATCTGAATGTTGTCTTGTGGATGTCCTCCCGAACACGGATCTGATGGTATCCCGATCGAAGATCAATCTTTGAAAAGTAAATGGCCCCATGCAACTCATCCAAAAGCTCATCAATACGAGGGATGGGATACCTGTTCTTAATTGTCTTCTTGTTGAGGGCATGGTAGTCAATACACATCCTCATCGTTAGTCCTTCTTCACCAACACCACCGAAGAAGCAAATGGGCTAGAGCTAGGATGGATATGCCCCATATCAAGAAGCTCTCTGATGGTCCTCTCTATCTCATCCTTAAATTTCTTAGGATGACGATAAGGTGTAGTGATCACTGGCTTGGCACCCTCCTCCAACTCTATGACATGCTCAAAACCCCTGTCTGGCGGTCTACCTGGAGGAATGTCACCAAAAACCTGCCCATGCCTATCCACAATGGTTTGAATATCTCGTATGCAAATGCTGCCCACTATCTAAAGAAGATTTGGATGAAATAAAACATTGGGCTGCCCATGCAACCTCTCCATGTCTGATGATAGACTCCATCCTATGTGTTGAAACAACTCTAGGCCCACCATCTGAAAGAGCCCGTAGCACAATCTTCTTCCCATCTGCCATAAACTCCAACTCCATCCGTCTGAAATCCTGTACATATCTCCCAAGGGACTGAAGCCACTGAATACCCAAGACTGCATCAATCTCTCCAAGGCCAACTATGTAGAAGTCATTTGTCAACGTGTAGTCCCCTAGCTGGATACTAAGTTGCGTAATCCGCCTAGTGCAACTCAAAGCAAAGCCATCTGCCACTCGTACACTGAATCCCTCAAACTCCTCAACCTGTAATCCACGCTTCATCACAAATCCCTCATCAAGGAAATTGTGTGTAGCGCCACTATCAATCAAGCAAACAACTCGCTGACCCTTAAGTACTCCTTTCAATCGAAAGGGGTGGTACCTAGGGACTCCAAAAAGTGAGGCAATAGTACCCGAGCCTGGTGTCTCCTCCTCGCCAAGCTCTATCTGGGGTTGCTCCTCATGTGCCCATGTAGTCATCATCGTTGTCCTCTATATTTGCATCTGGTGAAGACTCCTCTACATCTGATATCACCTCAATAAGGTGCACCTTGCCTTTCCCAAGGCAATTGTGTCCAGGCTCCCAATGGTCCTTGCAATGAAAACAGAGTTTCTTCCTCCTCAACTCATTCCGAGTCTCCTGATCCATCCTAGGGGGGAGCACTCTTCCGCTGGCTAGTGGAGCGCTGAAAAGGTCTGGAGCTCGTGGAAGGCTTCTTACTAGACTAGTAAGAAGTGGGGGATGTCTCCAAATCTAATGCCGTCTGAATGGCATCATGTAATGTCCTAGGCCTAAGGGCCTTAACCAATCCCCTCAACCTGTCATGAAGTCCCTCAATGAAAAGCATCACCACACGTCTCTTAGGCATCTCTAGCACCATCATTGCAATCCGCTGAAATTCATTGATGTAAGTATCAACGTGCCCACTTTCTTTGCCGGTGTGCAAATCCCTATAATAAAGCTCCACATCTTTGCGATCAAACCTGGCAATCAATCTCTCACTAAACTCCCTGTATGATCGCAGCAGATCATGCCTCTGTGTGATAAGCCCATGGTGCCACCAATTGTATGCCACTCCCTCAAGGTGTAATGTAGCAAACTGAATAGCCTCTTGCTCCTGCATAGGCTTGAGAGTGAGGTATGTATCAAGCTTGTGGATCCATGCTCTAGCACTAATCTTTCCACTACCATCAAAAGTGGAAAGGGTCACCTTGTTGGTGGTCTGCTTTAGCTCCTTGTTTTGTGCTCTAGGCCTCTGCACCTGTCTAGCTCTCAAGCTCTCTCTCCTTTGAGCACAATACTGATGAAGGGGAAAGGCATTCTGTACCTCCTTTGGTACAGCTGTCCACTTGTCATTAGCCTGCCATTACGTTATCTTGGAAAGCTGTATTCTCCAATGGATCCTCAACCACGGGTGGCTCCTCTCTAGGTAGGAAGCTAGGCTGCATAGGTCTATCTGCAGTCCTGGTAGATCTCCTCTCCTCTGTATGTCTCCTCTCATGTGGAGGGGAATCTCTCATACTACCAACCTCTGTAGGTGCCTCTGCTGTGCCTCCTGTGACTGCTGGCCACTGATGTGGATCTGTCCCTTCTATCCCTTCTATCACGCTGATCTCTAACATCCATCCTATGCATCAACTGCTGCATGGTCCGAATCATGTCCCTGAAAAGCTCACGATTCGGGTCAACCCGTTCATCCCGATGAGGGCTAAGTGATCCACCTCTTCTATCCATGGTTTCGGCACTACTACCTGTATCCAAACCTCGCATGAGATGTCCCCGTCTCCTTGTATTATACCTGTGGGGCCCAACTTCTCTTGGCTGCATCAATCAAACCCTCCAAGTGGGAGAATTGCGGCCCTTTTTGTCTACCCGACGGCCAAAGGGAAGTTTAGGGTGACTTATCTTTATTATTTTATTATATTGTGCTATTGTTTCAAAAAAATAATAATATCATGAAAAAGCACATATAATAAATAATAAAGTATAATGATGAATTAAAATGTCAAAAATACAATTAAAAATAATTGTATTAGAAAAGAGAAAGTGCGACTTACCTTAGGGAGTCAATTTTTGGAAAATGTGCCAATCAGCCCCAAAAGGAAAATGCGCCCAGCATAGGAGAATGAAACAATTTTTATTGGCTGATTTGGGGGTGGTGGTTGGCTGATCTCCCTTTAAATAAACAAGTCGACTTGTAGAGAGAGCATCCAGATTTTTATTATCATCTTTGCATTGCTAAGAGCTCTGAGCTTTTACCAGAAATTCCAAGGACGAAAACCCTTGTGAATTTATCTCTTGCGGACGAAAACCCGAGGAGATTGAGAGGGGATTTCACTCAGAAATTCCTAGTGTTCTTCATCAGACTTCCAAGGTCAGTTCAGCCGTGTGGGTAAAGGGATTTGAAGGTGTTTTCCAGTGATTTGCAACCAGCAGTTGGATCAGTCCATTGTAAGCAGTTTTGGCAGCATGTTCAGAGGTATTTTTATCCAAGATATTTGTCAAATGTTTGTCATCAGACTGTAGACTAATTGCTGTACATTTTATCATTTCTGAAGTACATTTGAAGGTCTTCTTTAGTCTGAATTTTAACAGATCTCAGATCTGATTTTCTGGGCTATTCCAGTTTGTGATAAGTTCAGTTTTCTGTGTAATTCAGCCCTAAAAATCTGGGCAGTCATTAGAAATCAGAGAATAGTTTTATTGGGCGTGTTTTACATTGACATTTTGCTTTAACCCTAGTCGCACTTTCCAGATCTGCACTAGTAAAGTGATGTAAAATACACAGAAATCTGTATTTGCTGTTTTTGATTGATTAAAAATCAGTATAGCGTAAGGAGGATCCATCTAGGGATCTTTCAGTGGTATCAGAGCATCTATCCTCCCACCTGGAGGGTGTGTTTGGAATTGTTTTATGCAGCCTACAGAAGTTGGGCCACACCGATATTATACTAGGAGTCAGGCACGTCTGAATATTGAAGGTATCATGGATAGAGGAGAAGGAGCACACACTCCTCCACGACGTGAGCGGCCTGATCCGGATGCACTTTTCAGCGGAATGATCGATTCCCATCAGGAAATGATTCAGACCATGAGACAGCTGATGGAGAATTTAACTATGGATAGGGCAAGAAATCGGCATGATAGAAGGGAAAGATCTGCATCCATAGCTAGCAGCCACAGAAGGCACAGCCGGGTTCCTACAGAAGTGGGCAGCGTAAGAGGTTCCCCTCCACGAGATAGGAGATATATAGAGGAAAGAAGACCCACGAGGACTGTAGATCGACCTATGCAGCCCAGATTCCTACCAAGGGAGGAGCCACCATTAGTTGAAGACCCACTTGAAGACATAGCCTTTCAAGATAATGTAATGGTAGCTCATGATGAGTGGAGATCACTACCAGAAGAGGTACGGAACGCCTTTCCCCTCCACCAGTATTGTATGCAGAAAAGGGAAAGCTTGAAAGCTAGGCAAGCACAGAGGCCTAGGACCCAGCAAAATAGAGAATTGAAGCAGGTTACCAATAAGGTGACTCTTTCCACCTTCGATGGCAGTGGGAAGATTAGTGCCAGGGCATGGATTCACAAGCTTGATACATACCTCACTCTCAAACCCATGCAGGAACAGGAGGCTATTCAATTTGCTACTCTTCACTTAGAGGGGGTGGCATATGATTGGTGGCACCATGGGCTTATCACACAGAGACATGACTTACTACGGTCATACAGGGAGTTTAGTGAGAAGTTGATTGCCAGATTTGACCGCAAAGATGTGGAGCTATATTACAGGGATTTGGCACAGCTACGACAGAGTGGGCATGTTGATTCTTACATCAACGAATTTCAGCAGATTGCAGTAATGGTTCCCGAGATGCCCGAGAGACGTGTGGTAATGCTTTTCATTGAGGGCCTGCATGACAGGTTAAGAGGGTTGGTCAAGGCCCTTAGGCCTACTACATTACATGATGCTATCCAGACAACATTAGATTTGGAGACCACTCCCACTTCTTACCAGTCTAGTAAGAAGCCCTTCACAAGCTCCAAGCCGGTCAGCGTCCCACTACTCAGCAAAGGAGTGTTCCCCCTCCTAGGATGGATCAGGAGACTCGGAATGAGTTGAGAAGAAAGAAACTTTGTTTCCATTGCAAAGATCACTGGGAGCCTGGACACAACTGCCTTGGGAAAGGCAAGGTGCATCTTATTGAGGTTATCTCGGATACAGAGGCAGATTCTTCAGCAGATACAGATACAGAGGACAGTGGTCAGGGTGCACATGAGGAGCAGCCCCAGGTAGAGTTAGGAGATGGAGATGCATCAGGCTCAGGTACTATTGCTTCACTTTCTGGAGTCCCTAGGTATCATCCATTTCGTGTGAAAGGAGTACTTAAGGGCCAACGAGTTGTTTGCTTGATTGATAGTGGTGCTACGCACAATTTCCTTGATGAGGGATTTGTGATGAAGCGGGGATTACAGGTGGAAGAATTTGAGGGGTTTAGTGTACGAGTGGCAGATGGCTTTGCTCTAAGCTGCACTAGACGAATTCCACAACTTAGTATCCAGCTAGGAGACTACACACTGACAGATGATTTTTACATAGTTGGACTTGGAGAGATAGACGCAGTTTTGGGGATTCAGTGGCTTCAGTCTCTGGGGAGATATGTGCAGGATTTTAAGCGAATGGAGATAGAGTTTATGTCAGAGGGGAAGAAGATTGTGCTACGAGCTCTTTCGGATGGTGGGCCTAGAGTTGTTTCAGCACATAGGATGGAATCTATTATCAGTCATGGAGAGGTTGCATGGGCAGCCCAATGTTTCATTTCATCCAAATCATCTTCAGATGGTGGACAGCAGTTGCATGCAGATATTCAAACCATAATAGATAGGCACGGGCAGGTTTTTGGTGATATTCCTCCAGGGAGACCGCCAGACAGAGGGTTTGAGCATGTCATAGAGTTGGAGGAGGGTGCCAAGCCTGTGATCACTACACCCTACCGTCATCCTAAGAAATTCAAGGATGAGATAGAGAGGACCATCAGAGAGCTTCTTGACATGGGGCATATCCGTCCTAGTTCTAGCCCATTTGCTTCTTCGGTGGTGTTGGTGAAGAAGAAGGACGGGACGATGAGAATGTGTATCGACTACAGGGCCCTCAACAAGAAGACCATCAAAAACAGGTATCCCATCCCCCGTATTGATGAGCTTTTGGATGAATTGCATGGAGCCATTTACTTTTCGAAGATTGATCTTCGATCGGGATACCATCAGATTCGGGTTCGAGAGGAGGATATCCTCAAGACAGCATTCAGATGTCATTATGGGCATTATGAGTTCTTGGTGATGCCATTTGGTCTCACTAATGCACCTGCCACTTTTCAGTCATGCATGAACCATCTCTTCAACAAGCAGTTGAGAAAGTTCGTGCTGGTTTTCTTTGATGACATCTTGATCTACAGCAGGTCATGGGAGGATCATTTGAGGCATTTAGATGAGGTACTTGGCATTATGGAGATTCAGTCTCTATTTGCTAAGATGTCCAAATGTGAGTTTGGACTTACTGAGATACTGTATCTGGGACATGTCATTGGGGCCAATGGGGTCAAGGTCCATCAGGAGAAGATACAGGCTATGCAGGATTGGCCTCCACCCAGGAACATATCAGAGTTGCGGGGATTCCTAGGGTTATGCGGATATTATCGGAGATTTGTGAGGGGTTATTCAGATATTGCTGCACCATTGACAGATCTCACAAAGAAAGGCGCATTTAGATGGACAGAGGAGGCACAGAGAGTATTTGATGAGCTCAAGATGGTGATGAGCACATGTCCAGTCCTTGCTCTTCCAGACTTCTCCAAACCATTCATCTTAGAGTGTGATGCTTCGGGCTCAGGTATTGGTGCAGTCTTGATGCAGGACCGTCATCCCATTGCCTATGAGAGTAGAAAATTGAGGGAGAACGAGAGATTGTATTCCACCTATGACAAAGAGATGCTCGCCATCATGCATGCATTGGCGAAGTTCAGACAGTATTTGGTGGGAGGAAAGTTTGTAGTAAGGACCGACCATAACAGCTTGAGGTACTTCTTGGAGCAGAAGGAACTCAATGAGAGGCAGCAGAAATGGGTCAGCAGGATTCAGGCCTATGATTTTGACATTGAGTATGTCAAAGGAAAAAGGAATGTTGTGGCGGATGCATTATCGAGGAGACCCCATGTTGCTGTCCTATATTCTATGAGTGAGATTTCTGCAGATTGGAAGTCTCAATTGCTGGTTGAGTATTCAAAGAACACCTTAGCATGTGAGATCATGGACGGCAAAATTCAGGATGGGCGCTACCAGGTAATTTCTGATTTGATTTATTATAAGGGTAGGATTTATTTGGTACCTGAATCTAAGCTCAAGGGGAAGATTCTACATGCACTCCATGATGCACCATTAGCAGGACATCCAGGGTATTTCAAGACATATAGGCAAGTTAGAGAGAGATTCTCTTGGAAGGGTCTCAAGGAGGATGTTCTACAGTATATTCGAGAGTGTGTGACTTGTCAGCAAAACAAGTCCGAGCATACTTTCCCTGCAGGCTTATTACAGCCCTTACCTATTCCAGAGCAGAGGTGGGAGAGTATATCTATGGATTTCATTACAGGACTACCAGTTGTGCAGGGCTATGATCGCATTTATGCGATAGTTGACAGGTTGACTAAGTATGGACACTTCTTTGCCATCCCCACGAGTTTTAAGGCACCACAGGTGGCTGATTTATTCTTTAGGGAGGTATTCAGGTTACATGGGCTTCCGAAGAATATTGTTAGCGATAGGGACAGCAGGTTTATGAGCACATTTTGGCAAGAACTCTTCAGGTTGGCAGGCACTGAGTTGACTCCGAGCACTAGCTATCATCCGCAGACAGATGGGCAGACGGAGATTGTGAATAAGTGGATTGAGGGGTACCTGCGCAACTATGTTTCAGGGCAGCAGAGAGCATGGGTCAAGCAACTTTATTTGTGCGAGTATTGTTACAATACTACGTACCACATGTCCATTGGGATGACCCCTTTTCGAGCTTTGTACGGTTATGACGCGAGATCCTTCGTGGATATGGCGTTTGGAGATAGCAGAGCTCCTAAGGCTCGAGAGTGTTTACAGGACAGCCAGGATATCCTTAAAACCCTTAAGGACAATATTCAGCACGCCCAAAATCAGCAAAAGATGTATGCAGACAGGCACAGGATTGAGCGATCATTTGAGGTAGGGGATATGGTCTTTTTGCGACTCCAGCCTTACAGACAGAGTACTCTTAAGAAGAGTGGAGCGGAGAAGCTTAAGCCTCGCTTCTATGGTCCATACAGGGTAGTGAGGAGAGTTGGACAGGTAGCTTATGAGTTGGAGTTACCTTCTGAAAGTAAGATACACAATGTTTTTCATGTATCTTGCTTAAAGAAGGCATTGGGACAGCATGTGACCTCTTCAGTAGAGTTACCCCCCTTGGATGATGAGGGAAGACTGGATTTGGTTCCTGAGGGACTTCTGGATTGGAGGGAGAGAAGATTGCGGAACAAGGTGATACGGGAGTACCTGGTTCGTTGGAAAGATTTACCCTTGGAGGATGCCACTTGGGAGGGTGAGTCTATTCTTCAGCACCCCGCGTTGCTACAGTTGCTTGTGGGCAAGCAACTCCGGGGAGGGAGGACTGTAATGTCCCCTCTACCCGCGTGAGCTTGGGCGAAGACCTTTGGCCCTTTATGTCTACCCGACGGCCAAAGGGAAGTTTTAGGGTGACTTATCTTTATTATTTTATTATATTGTGCTATTGTTTCAAAAAAATAATAATATCATGAAAAAGCACATATAATAAATAATAAAGTATAATGATAAATTAAAATGTCAAAAATACAATTAAAAATAATTGTATTAGAAAAGAGAAAGTGCGACTTACCTTAGGGAGTCAATTTTTGGAAAATGTGCCAATCAGCCCCAAAAGGAAAATGTGCCCAGCATAGGAGAATGAAACAATTTTTATTGGCTGTTTTGGAGGTGGTGGTTGGCTGATCTCCCTTTAAATAAACAAGTCGACTTGTAGAGAGATCATCCAGATTTTTATTATCATCTTTGCATTGCTAAGAGCTCTGAGCTTTTACCAGAAATTCCAAGGACGAAAACCCTTGTGAATTTATCTCTTGCGGACGAAAACCCCAGGAGATTGAGAGGGGATTTCACTCAGAAATTCCTAGTGTTCTTCATCAGACTTGCAGGGTCAGTTCAGCCGTGTGTGTAAAAGGATTTGAAGGTGTTTTCCAGTGATTTGCAACCAGCAGTTGGATCAGTCCATTGTAAGCAGTTTTGGCAGCATGTTCAGAGGTATTTTTATCCAAGATATTTGTCAAATGTTTGTCATCAGACTGTAGACTAATTGCTGTACATTTTATCATTTCTGAAGTACATTTGAAGGTCTTCTTTAGTCTGAATTTTAACAGATCTCAGATCTGATTTTCTGGGCTATTCCAGTTTGTGATAAGTTCAGTTTTCTGTGTAATTCAGCCCTAAAAATCTGGGCAGTCATTAGAAATCAGAGAATAGTTTTATTGGGCGTGTTTTACATTGACGTTTTGCTTTAACCCTAGTCGCACTTTCCAGATCTGCACTAGGAACTTGATATAAAATACACAGAAATCTGTATTTGCTGTTTTTGATTGATTAAAAATCAGTATAGTATAAGGAAGATCCATCTAGCTTACAAAGCTGGAAGCTCTTTGCAATGAAAATTTGATAATAAAATTATGGATATCCCTCAAGCAAGTCGACTTGCTCATATAAAGGAAAAACAGCCCCAAAGCACCTCCAAAATCAGCCAATGATATTATTTTATCTTCCCTAGGCTGGTCGCATTTTTCCTTATGGGCTAGTTGTCGACTTCCTATTTTTATCCCCACAAGCAAGTTACATTTTTCCCCTAATACAATTAAAATTAATTCTATTTTAACATTGGCATTTTATTTTAATAATAAGTTTTATTATTTATTATATGTGCAACTTACAATATTATTTTAAAAATATTTGCACAATATAATAAAATAATAAAACTTAGTCACCCTTGATACTTCCTTTGGCCGTCGGGTAGACAAAAAGGGCCAAAGGGTTTCGTCCTAGCTCATTCGGAAAAGGGGACATTACATGGGCTGCCTTGTTACTGTGTGGGGATTTGTACCTGGGTCTCTCTTACAAATGCACCCTGTTAACATTACACCCAAACCCTTTGGAGCATTCCAAAAGAATTTTATGTTGAAGACATCCAAATATAAGCAAGTTCATGTCAATATATGTACTAAATTGAAAAATTAATTAAAATTGCTTAATTGAAATAAAGCGGAATTTGTTTTTTTGTATTAGAAGTTGCAAAGAATCCAAAATCCATGCATGGACAGAAAATAAACATGCTGGAGAAAAGCCATTCGGTCCACTCCACAAGGCCCACCCATCCTCAACCTCAAATATGTCCCAGGTATAAGTACATCAATTGATCTGGTAGATTCTCTCTGTGCCTCTGCTGTTTACGACCAGGTAAAGTCCTGTAAATGTTGGCTCTTTAGATTTGGGGATCCAATGTGATTTTGGATCAAAGGTTCAAACAAATTGCATCCACATTGGTTCCTACTAAGTGTTTACGGTGGATTCAAATATTGTAGTGAACAAATTCTAAATTTGATTGGCAATGAGAGCTTCCTTTGTTAGATTACCATTCTAATTGCAAAGAGGCTCTTTGCTCTCTTATAGTGAATATTTGCACGTGGATTCTATCTTGTTACTCATCTAGAAACATCTTTTATGTTCACTTGTAGAAGCCTTCTAATGCAGCCACAGTTAGGTAGTCGAATGAACAACAACCTTCGACTGTGCAGTCTCAAGCTTCACACCCATTCACAATTTCACACAGCAAATGAAAACAACGTAAACTGTATCTTTATAGTCTTCAATGAGAGCATTACAACTTTGCAGACATTACATTCCTCGACTCTATTACAGACTTTGCGTTACACAGAGATTACAACCTTGTCCGTAGCTTGGCTGCAACTTATTCTTACAAACTTGTGCAACTTTTACATGTTCCTAGTAAGTCTCACTCGTTAGCTGCTACAAAAACACTATGCCCTAGGAAATAGTGATACTGCCTTCTTGCCGTGAGTTAACTACTTGGATTAATGACTCTAATTTTTCTTTCAGAGCTTCCCAAGCTTTTCCAAATTCCTCTGCTCTTATTTCTCTCTCGAGCTACTTATTTTGGCAGAGTTCTCTAAGCTAACACCTTAACTTCTTTCTTGGAGCTAACCAAGTTCTCTTTTTTCTGCTCCTAGCTCTTGGTGCTCTACTCTTTGAACTGTCTCCCTTGAAGGGAATCCATTCCTTAACTCCACACGCTTACACCGTGTGCATTATCACAGAATGCTTCAGCATCCAGGTGTAAGACATGACATCTTCCTACCCTTTGTCAGTGACAATGTTCAGGTTAGGTAGGGGCATTATCATCTGGCCATAAGCGGATACATGGCAACATTCAGGCACACTGGGTAAAGTAACCTGCACTTAGGTGGGCGGGGCTCCTTGCAGAAATGATCAACATGAACTCCTGACCAACCACCACACGTCATAGAGAAACTCCAATGTTATGCAGAAGGATAATTGTGCAGTAATCTATTAAAAATTTAAATCTTAAGGGATTTGCAGGCTCCTTGTGAACATTTAATCGCGAAGAGATATGCGAAAATAAACTGATCTTTGCAGGCAATTTGCAGCAATCCCAGGCACATGGGGAATCCAGCAACCTCATGGAACCTGCAATCTGATTTGGACGTGTGCAATCTTGCACACAAGGAAAATTGCAGAAAACTCACAGGGCCTCTTCAATTCAATTGTTATGTGGCAATCACAAGTCTCACCCTGACTTCCCAAGATATCACAGAGTGTAACACTATGCAAACTTATGTTCCCAACCACCAAAAGCTATGAACACTTATTTCAACTACTCTACTTGTTTTTGCTCCTGCATCACCTTCTTCCACTCTTCATCGGCAACAGAAGACCGTAGCAAATAATTGTGTTGAAAGACCTATGAATCTGTTGTTGTCACCCACTGTTGATGATGTCCTAATAGGACAGTTTTTTTCTTTCTTTCCAGGCCTCATAAATGTAGCTCAAATGGAGTTTATGCCCTTGGGCCAAGCAAAGAACTATAACGAAGTGCTCAAGAAATATATAACCACATGAGTTACTTAAAAGTTAAAGACATTGATGCCATCAGTTTCCTAATGTAAGCGAAGCTGATTAATCTCTGCTAACAATTTTTTTAAAAGTTTCTTTCAGTTAAAAAACATATGCAAGGAAATGACGTTGTGGTAAATCATGTAATGGCAGCCCTAGACAACTTCTTTTTCCAGGAAGTTCCTCATCAAGCTGATGAACCATGGATTATCTTAGATGTACCTAGTTTTAAAATTTACCTTGCCCACAGCCAGTTTATCCCACTCAAGTTTTCTGATGTCTTCCACCATTAGAGATTTATAGTGGACTTTACATGAAGGCTCACAAATAGTGGAATTTTTGTCCATAAGAAGTCTTTTGTTTGCTACATAATTTGAAGCATTATTTATAATTATTTGGACTAGCAATACCTTAAAAACAACCTCCTCCAACAATAAAACGACTTGGCGTTTACATTTTAATCTAATTTTATCTGATGCATCAACTGATTTCAGTTTGAAGTATTATTTATAATTATTTGAACTAGCAATACCTTAAAAACAACCTCCTCCGACAATAAAACGACTTGGCGTTTACATTTTAATCTAATTTTATCTGATGCATCAACTGATTTCAGTGACACAATACTTCTCGTAGAGGAGACAAATAAGTTCAAAAAGATAGATTCTTGTTGCCAGTCCATCCAGTAGTCATCATACTGCAGTCCTTTCGTGTCCAAATGGCATGCTACTTTTAAATTAATATGTTTGTATCCTGCATCATCCAAAATTTCCCCTGCAAGAGCCTCATAACATCAGCTTTGAGCACTGCACCACAAGTAGTAATGGTGTCGATCATTGCTTGCCAATATGGAGATCTTGCTTGATTGATTGATGGGCTAATTTGAATAGAAACAAAATTTCTGACTGCTTTTCTTCTTTACTCATGCTAGGTCTAGAGCCGATTAGATGGTTGTGAACTGAGAGTAATATCGTAAGATAGTAATACTGTTTACGAATCGAGATTTCCCTGTAAGAGCCTCATAACACCAGCTTTGAACACCACACCACAAATAGTAACGGTGCCAATCATAGCCTCCGAATATGGAGATCTTGCTTGCTTGCTTGATTGATGGGATGGTTAGAATAGAACCAAAAATTCTGAGTGCTTTGTTTATTTACTCGTGTTGGGTCTAGTTCAGTTAGATGGTTGTGAACTGAGAGTAATACAGGGGTAAGAAATTAATACAGTTTACGAAGTGCGGGTCTGTGAGTAGTACAACTAACTGGTCTGAGTCTGTGTTTCAACTGGTTGTGTCGTATCCATGGGTTTTCTATTTCTTATCCCAGCTCCAGCTCCTTTTTTTTTTCTATTCCTTACATTCTGCTGTACCTTTATTGCATTATTTTCGTGCATTACTTCTTGGAAACCTTGCACACAAAGCCTTGGATAATGCCTTGAAAGGCTTACACGTTAATTCCTCCATACAGCTATGCTACAATGCCTCCCCTTTTTTAATTTCCTTGTCGTGATTCAATGTCATGTATTGCTTCTTACCCTTAGTTGGTAATGAAATTTGTAGAATCTTGCATCTGGAAAGTTTAAGCTATCTTTGGGGCAAAAGCAGCTAGGTTTTTTAGGTTAATTTTTTTGAAAAGATATAGTAACAAAAATCTTGAGGAAACATCTAGTCTGAATTGCCTCAATAAAGCTTTATAGTGCTATTCTTTTCAAATCTAGATATTCTGTACAATATCAATGTTATAAGCTTTATATTATGCTTCATATTCTTATATTCGGGCATTCCATAAAACCTTAAGGTTTTACAGTTTATGAAGTGTGGGTCTCTGAGTAATACAAGTAACATCGATAAAGCTTATAATAACTCAATGAGAGTTGCCTCCCAAAGGAATTCCATGGTGCAAATCAGTGAAAAACACTGTTCAACTCTTGCCCTTCGCTGGAATTTCGGAAACAAATCCCGAAACAGAAAAACTCAAAAAGTGATATTCCCACTACTGAAAACTGATCAAGAATATGATGCCATTCCACTACAAATGCTTGAGCAACTGGAAGTAGAAATCCTGTTTTCCAAAATAGAAATTGTTGGCTACATATCATATGTAAAACTGGACATTAAGTTCAAAAATAGAAATAGTTACATATTGTTTTAACTTGATATGTCAAATAAAAGAAGAAGAAAATAAAACAGATACCCTGGACAGAGCTGTTAGCCATCTTCTTGAAAGGTTGAAAGGCTGAAAATATGATCAGGATCCAACTTCTTTATTTGCAGCTAAAGAGACTTGGTTCTATTTGGCTTTGTAACACAACTACACTCCATGAGCTCCTAGCTTCACTTTGAAGAATCAAAACAATTTGGGCATGCCTTCATTCCCACCATGTTCAAATATAAAAATTATATTACAAAGATTATCTAGTCTCACTCATATGTTTATGAGTGGCTACTGTATTATTTGAATTTCTCCCTTTCCTTTTTTCTTCGTAGATATTTCATACAGTCAAGAAGGGTTGGAAGATCAAGGATGACACTTCATAAATGAGCATTGTTGAAGAATTAAAGGACATGAAAGACGAGAAGGAAGGTGATAATAAGAATAATGGCATCTTCAATGATATATTGAACACTGAATCAAAGACAAAACATAATTTATATATTTTAATGATACAGTTTGACAGGTCTTAGAGATCAATTTAGTGTTAAGGATGTAAAACTCATCACAATCATAATCGTCGTTACTAAATTTATTGGACAGGGCTTTGTTTGAATCTTTAAGCTATTATTGTTTAGTAATTCTGATTGCTTTGTTTCTTTACTCATGCGGGGTCTGGTTCAATTCGATGGTTGCAAACTGAGTGTAATACAGGGGTAAGACATTAATACAATTTACAAAGTGCGGGTCTGTGAGTAGTACGACTAACTGGTCTGAGTCTGCATTTCAACACTTTGTGTTTTATCCATGGGTTTTGTATTTCTTGTCCCAGCCCCAACTCTTCCTTTTTCTCTATTCCTTACATTCTGCTGTACCTTTTATTGCATTATTTTCATGCTTTGCTTCTTGGAAACCTTGCATACAAAGCCTCAAGGCTCAGACCATGCCTCGGAAGGCTTATATGTTAATTCCTCCATAAAGCTATGCTACAATGCCTCCCCTTTTCTAATTTCCTTGTCGTGATTCAATGTCATGTATTTCTTCTTACACCTTATTTGCTAATCAAATTCGTAGAATTTTGCATCTGGAAAGTTTAAGCTATCTATGGGGCAAAAAGCAGCTAGGTTTTTCTAGGTTAAAAAATTGGAAAGATATAGTAAAAAAACTTGAGGAACGTCTAGTCTTAATTGCCTCAATAAAGCTTTATATCTGTTGTCATGCAAATGTGCAACAAGAAAATTCACAATTTTCAAGCATGACAACCATACCCTACCTGAAAATTTTACCCAAAGGTCATTCTAGAGCCCTCCTTCCTATCACCCTAATCCTCGAGTCATTCCTATCCCTTCTCTTTGAAGTAGTCTCAAGCGTCGTGTCATTGTGTTCATAGGTGATCTAGGGATACCCAATCATTTCAAGAGCTTCCCAAGCGAGATCCATCAAAACAGTTTTTGGCAAGCTTGGGAAAGATCATTTTCTGATCTTCTCGGAGCTGGCACACATCCTCCTGGAGCGGATCAAAAGGAAAAAATCCATCACGGAGGCATATTAGGGAGTAAAGAACATTGTGCAATCAATTTTGGAAGTTTTTGGGAAGATTCACAAGTTTTGGAGCAAGTTCAGCAAAAGTGAGACATGGAGGCCTCAAGCACATGTGTAAAAACAGCCCCTGAGCTTCGGGAAGTGATTCCGGGAGCTCCGAAAGGAGTTAGGAGTCAAACAAGATATCGTTGGAAAGGTAATTCAAAGATCTACAAGATGGTGGAATCAGATTCTTCACAACACCTTGGCGCATTATGTCCCCATCCAGTTTTCCTCATGCACGCCTCGGAGCCAGGAAAAAAACCTAAATTTCAGGGGGTAAATGGTGGAATAAAGGTCTGAAAGTCCCACCATTGGATTCAGAAGGCCATTTCAGTCAAGATCATATAAAATTTCATCAAAAAACTCCTCCTGGAACTCAAGTTATGGTCCCAACAAGTCGCTCTCCAATGCACAAGCTCCAACAGTTAGCCATTTAATGGGTTGGAAATCCAACCAATGAGAAAGTGGCGCATTTTCTTGCACCTCTTACACCAAAGCAAAACTCCTTCGAAACTCAAGTTATGGTCCCGACAAGTCGCTCTCCAATGCACAAGCTCCAACAGTTTGCCATTTTTGGGTTGGAAATCCAACCAATGGGAGAGTGGCGCACTTTTTTGCACCAAGTGTACCAAAGCTTTGGTGCAAGAGGTGTAAGAAAATTCGCCCCTACCTCATTTCGACCATTGGACCCTCCATATGACCACCTTTTAGCCTTTTCTCTCAGGTTAAGCCCCCCAGGCTCCATTTCCCAGCCCTCACTCCATGCAATCACGCTCCGCCACTTGTCAAGCCAGGGTGAGGGTGCATTTTTGTGTCCCATGTGCACCAAAGCTTTGGGACAGTTGGGACACAAAACTCCCCAACCCTCCCATTTAGTCCCTTGGTCCCCTGGAGAGGGTAGTCAAAATAAGTATCGATTTTCTATTGGCAGACGATTTCGAGAGCTCTGTAAGGAGTAAGGAGGCAAACAAATACTCATACAAGGTGTAATCATCCTCTACAAGGTGTAATCATCAATTTTTTTATAAACCCTTTGCGCTTTTCATAGGAACACCCTTCCATTTAAACCCCTGAACCTCAATGTGACCTCCTTTAAGCCACTTTTCGCAATCTAAGCCCTTGTGCACACTTTCCTAGCCCCGCTCCATCCAATCGGAATCCGCCAAGTGGCCCAATGGGGATGGGGCACACTTTTTTAGCACCAAGTGCACCAAATCTTTGGTGTAATAGGTGCAAGAAAGTGCGACACATTCCAAATCATGAAATTTGTGCAAATTTTCTAACTGCCTGTTGCCATGGCTGCTTCTCTTTTCCCTTCACGCACGCACAAGAAATTTTCAACTGTCGGAAATCCTTCCTCAAAATGCTGCATCTAGACCTTCCATGGCATCCTCACCATCATTTATCCACCATTCCTTGCATTACGACAAGAGAAGAGAAGATTTCAAGCCAAAACCATGCCCGTGTGTTGCCAGAAACCCTCGTTTGCAAAATCAAAGAAGTGTTCATATCTCATGACCCAGAGCACGGATTGAGATGAAACCTTTTGCAGACTTTCTAATTTTCAAAGGCCGTCAGTAGCATTCACAAATTTTCAAATGGTGCCCTAGATCATTTAATTCTACAAAACTCCATTTTGTGCCCTAGCTTCCATTTGTAAGATTTCCCATCGATCTGGCAGTTGGATTAAGCTAGAAACTTGCACACAAGCTCCAAATAAAAACCTATCCCAATGGAATTTGTTTTCATTACAATCGGAGATGAAATTAAAACCTGAAAAAAAAACTTGGCGACTCCATTAATGGCTGCCCTGGTAGCTCCGTGCCCGAAGCTCTTACCAGGCGTAAATTTTCGTTTTTTATTTCTGAGCTTTCCAGTGAGTGAATCATGATGAAAATTGGAGCACAAGTTCGCAACGAAGAGCCGAATCCAAAAAATTTGTTCCCATCGCAAACCGAGGTTGTTTTCGCCACTTACTAAAAATAGCATATTCTATGCTTCCCCACATGCTATGAATAGTAAGTAACCCTGAATGTCAAGTTTGATCACTGAGGAGAATCAAGAAAGATGCGAAACGAGAGTAAGGTCAAAAACAACAACTTTCCCAAAATAGCGGTCCTCAAAAAGCAACCTCCCTTTAAATAGAAATGTGCTAAAAATAGCAATGCCTTGGCAATGGAAGAGGCTACGATCGTCATCGACAAGATCTTTGTTGAAGGCAGAGGAATCCCTACTCATGCTTCAGAGCATTTCTTCCTTTCTCTCCTTCATTCTTTCTCCTCTTCTCCCCTTCTTTCTAATTCTTCGTTGTGAGCAATCATGACATTGCCTTATTCATTAAAGTGACTATAGTCTAAAATGTAATAAGTTGCCCTTATTTTATAAAAGGGGACTTAATGTTCTTCCTAAGAATGCCAAAAGTCACGAATGGAAAAGACAAATGAAAGGTCACCATGGGGGTAGATGAAGAGTCATTTTGATTCTATATAATGTAATGACACCCTCATTCTTAAGGGTTGTCAATTTTGTATACTCATGAGAGATCACTACTTGTGAAGAAACAAAGGAGATAGCTATTTCTTCTAGTTCCTTTCTCTATGTTCTTCTACTTCTAACTATGCACAATTTTGTCAAAGCATCAATAAAGAAAGGAGTTTCATGCCTTTTTTGATGAGGAGGTTTTAGAAACTTTGAGTTCTCAATCTTAACTCATCTTGTTGCCACTTGCAAATTGTTTTCTTCTAAATATATGTGTGTTGGAATTTTTTGGTTAACGGTTGTAGGAATCTGATTTTCTACCTGCAACGTTAATCCCTCTCTTTTCCCACTCCCTTTCCTGCTCTCCTAGAAAATTCCTCTCTTGTAGGTATCCGCAAGCTTTTGCCGTAGGGTGAGTGGAGTGCCCCTGTTGGATCTCGACCGTCAGGCCACCAACGATTTCGATTTCATGCACGCATAATAAGTGGAGCTGCACCACCCAAGCAGAGGGACCTAGAGTCCCGAGACGTTGGCAAGAAATCCACAAATTTGTCCTCCGACAAATTTTCTCGCCAACAATATCGATATTCTTTTCAAATTTAGATATTCTTTACAATATCAATGTTATAAATTTTATGTAATGCTTCATATTCTATTCCATAAAGCTTTAAGGCATTACAGTTTATGAAGTGTGTCATGTCCCTTTTTGGAGAGGCATTAACCCATTCTTTCCCCGTGGGTTTAAGGAAAAAAGCTAGGGGAAATCTGAATTATATTTTTATTGTTGCTTAGATAGTTGTTTTCATTTATTATCATTTATCCTATTGGAAGCACTATGCTCCAATAGTGAATCTTTAGTAGTTTAGTAATAATGGTATTGTGAGCATGTAGGCTCCAATTACCCTTTTAATATTTAAAAGCAATTACTTAAGGGGTCAGCCATGATGTAATGATTGTTTAAAGCACTCCTTATGCCTATTTAAGGAGGTTGCTTGGGCATTAATGAATCATGTTTTGGGAATTATTCTTATTTTGGTGAAAGTTGGCTAGTGTAGCCCTTTTACTCTCTCTCAAGGATGAAACCCCTTGGGTTGAGGATCTCATCCAAGGACGAAAACCCTTGGTTGGGAAACTTGTGAAGGACGAAAACCCTTCATGAGGATTTTGGTATGCAAGCTGGTTTGAAAGGAAATAAAGTATTTTTCTCTTGCATGTGTTGTCTCTTTGGTGCAATTTATATTTTATTTCAAGTGGAGCGACCTATATTGAGGTGGTGTTTTGGTATGTACGGTGACATTTTGGCAAATTTGAAATCATCATCTTATTTTCTATATTTTATTAAGCCAATATCTCGAGTTTGGTGATTTTTGGTGATGTTCTACTATTTTTAGCAAGCTTGGGAATGTTTGCTGGTTAGGGTTCCGTAATTAATTAATTTCACATGCAAATCTGATTTCTAACAGCTGTAATTGGTTGATAAGGGTTTTCCATTAATTTTGGCACAAGTTTGGAAGTATTTTTGCAAGGTCTAACTCCATTTCAAAGGGCTGTTCTTCCCTAGGAAGGTCGCTGCCCTAGGAAGGGTTTGAAATCAGTTTTTGCAGGGTTTATAACAACAGTCTTATAAATCTGATTTGAGAGCTTTTAGCCATTTCCTGAGGTCCCCCAAAAAGGGACACTACAAAGTGTGGGTCCATGAATAGTACAACTAACATCAATAAAACTTACAGTAACTCAATGAGAGTTGCCTCCCAAAGGAATTCCGTGGTGAAAATCAGTGAAGAACACAATTCAACTCTTGCCCTTTGTTAGAATTTTGAAAACAAATCCTGAAACAGAAAAACCCAAAAAGTGATCTTCCCACTACTGAAAACTGATCAAGAAGATGATGCCACCCCACTACAAACCCTTGAGCTACTGGAAGTAGAAATCCAGTTTTCCAAAATAAAAATTGTTGGCTACATATCATATGTAAAACTGGACGTTAAGTTCAAAAATGGAAATAGGTACATATTATTTTAACCTGATATGTCAAATAAAAGAAGAAAATGAAACTGATACCCTGGACAAAGCTGTTAGCCATCTTCCTGAAATGTTGAAAGGATGAAATTATGATCAGTATCCAACTTCTTTATTTGCAGCTAGAGAGACTAGGTGGTTTTGTAACACAACTACTCTCAATGAGCTCCTAGCTTCCGAGCATTAAAACAATATGGGCATGCCTTCATTCCCACCGTGTTCAAATATAAAAATGATATTATAAAGGATATCTAGTCTCACTTATATGTTTATGAGTGGCTACTGTATTATTTCTCCTTTTCTTTTTTCTTCCTAGATATTTCATACAGTCAAGAAGGGTTGGAAGATCAAGGACTGCACTTCATAAGTGAGCACTGTTGACGAATTAAAGGACATGAAAGATGAAAAGGAAGGCGATAATAAGAACAATAGCATCTTCAATGATATATTGCACACCGAATCAAAGACAACATAATTTATATATTTTAGTGATACAGTTTTGACTGTTGACAGGTCTTACAGATCAATTTAGTGTTAAGGATGTAAAAACTCACCATGATCATGATCATCATTACTAAATTTCTTGGAAAGGGCTTTGTTTGTAAACTTTAAGCTATTATTGTTTAGTAATTCTGATTGCTTTGTTTCTTTACTCGTGCTGGGTCTAGTTCAATTAGAGGGTTGTGAACTGAGAGTAATACAGGGGTAAGACATTAATACAGTTTATGAAGTGCGGGTCTGTGAGTAGTACAACCAACTGGTTTGAGTCTGTGTTCCAACAGGTTGTGTCGTTTCCATGGGTTTTCTATTTCTTGTCCCAGCTCCAACTCATTTTTTTCTCTATTCCTTACATTCTGCTGTATCTTTTATTGCATTACTTTCGTGCATTGCTTCTTGGAAACCTTGCACACAAAGCCTCAGATCATGCCTCGAAAGGCTTGCATGTTAGTTCCTCCATACAGCTATGCTACATTGCCTCCCCTTTTTTAATTTCCTTGTTGTGATTCAATGTAATGTATTTCTTCTTACACCTTATTTGCTAATGAAATTTGTAGAATTTTGCATCTGAAAAGTTTAAGCTATCTATGGGGCAAAAAGTGGTTAGGTTTTTCTAGGTTAAAATAATTGGAAAGATATAGTAAAAAAAACTTAACGAACGTCTAGTCTGAAATTGCCTCAATAAAGCTTTATATCGATAATCTTTGCAAATTTAGATATTCTTTACAATATTAATGTTATAAGTTTTATATAATGCTTCATATTCTTATATTCAGGCATTCCATAAAGCTTTAAGGCATTACAGTTTATGAAGTGCGGGTCCGTGAATAGTACAACTAACATCAATAAAGCTTATAATAACTCTATGAGAGTTCCCTCCCAAAGGAATTCCATGGTGAAAATCAGTAAAAACACGATTCAACAGAAAAACCCCTTTGCTGATATTTTGTAAACAAATCCCAAAACAGAAAAGCCCAAAAAGTGATCTTCCCACTACTGAAAACTGATCAAGAATATGATACCATCGCACTACACACCCTTGAGCTACTAGAAATCCAGTTTTCCAAAATAAAAATTGTTGGCTACATATCATATGATAAAACTGGACATTAAGTTCAAAAATAGAAATAGGTACATATTGTTTTAACTTGATATGTCAAATAAAAGAAGAAGAAAATGAAATAGATACCCTGGACAAAGATGTTAACCATTTTCCTGAGATGTTGAAAGGCTGAAAATATGATCAGGATCCAACTTCTTTATTTGTAGTTAGAGAGACTCGGTGCTATTTGGCTTTGTAACACAACTACTCTCCATGAGCTCCTAGCTTCCAAGAATCAAAACAATTTGGGCATGCCTTCATTCCCACCATGTTCAAATATAGAAATGATATTATAAAGAATATCTAGTCTCACTCATATGTTTATTGATATTTTACACACTGAATTAAAGATAAAACATAATTTATATTTTTGAATGATACACTTTGACAGGTCATACAGATCAATTTAGTGTTAAGGATGTAAAAAATCATTGTGATCATCATTGTTAAATTTCTTGGAAAGGGGCTTTCTTTGTAAACTCTAAGCTATTATTGTTTAGTAATTATATGATTACTATATTGACATAAGTGCATAAGGTTGAATGGTGAAAGCCCACCCATTACAAATTGGAATTTCTTAACTTTTTCTTAGTTTGCCCCAATAGACCTCACCATTGCATCCCCTTCAAAAATCTGAGCAAGATCAAAATAGGCAGCTGCCATTGTTGGTCAAAAATCCATTTCTTAGTCTAAAATCCTTGTCTTTGCTGAATTGAATTTCTGAGAGAAAAAGACAGGAAAAAAACAAAAGAAAAGAAGTGTTTTTGGGCTTTAAAGGTGTATGTTTGACATCAGCTTAGTCCACTTGGACTTTCTTTGTATCAACTGGTCTTGGATGATCTGGCTCTCCAATCTGTTTTGACTTGTTCAGGTGTGGACTCCATTTTTCATTCCGTGTGTACTTTGTTAAGTCTTAGAGAAAGCCTACTGTATACTCGGAAGTAATCAGCTGTATTTTCATGATCAAAGCCTTCTTTGCCTGGTTGTAAACCCTCTGGGAGTGGATGTTCAAGATTTACCAGGTGTACTTTTCCATTTAGATTACACGTGTTCCATGGAGTCTTGGAACGGGGGGACGGGTCTCGAGACGTGGGGACCAAGGGCCTAGGTTTGGTGACAGTGGGGGACGGTGATGCAAATATATATAGTACTTGAAAAATTAGTTATAAAAAATGTGTAAGGAACAACAAATTAAACTTTGAAGTACTAAACACATTGCATTGGACATTGAAAACGCCGAATCTCAATATATTAATATTTATATTCAAAACGATGATTACATTCAAAATTCAAATACAATTGGCCTGTGGCTGAATGCCTCTAATGAGCCTTATCATCTCCAAAGTTTGCGCGTTAAACTCCTCATCACTCAAATCCTAGACTTCTCAAGGTCAAGCTCCTCCAAACCAATTTCAACCAACATGTCTGCGCCACATCATCATCAATCTAAGATGACTCCTCTGGCTCTACATCCCATCGGGTTGTTAGACTCTCCTTGTGCGTAAGTGTGTTCCGGTCAATGAGGCTTAAGGCACTATGTACATCTGCAAGTTTCTCCACTCTCCTAAAGATAAGTGTGTTTGTCTTCATAGAATGGATGAAACCATAAATAGACGAGTTCCACTCCATATAAATAGTATTGACATTTGTAGAATTGTTCATTTTCTGAATATCCTTCATGAACCCTGCCTTCACCTCAACATCTTGCATAGGGGCAACTCTGCATAGGCAACCATGTGCAAGCGGGTGTTGAGCTTCTCCCATCATCATTGAATGAGTGGCTGAATATGGTCATTGTAGAATTGTGATGTAGGGTCTTTCTCTTGTACAATGGCCTTTATTTGGCCAAACATAGTGTCAATGCAATGATGCACCTCTTAAAGGCTAGGTGCATTAGAGTCCCCATATCTAATGACTCTAAAGAGTGGAGTAATGAAAAAGACAATGTGTTTCACATCAACCCAAAATGTGTCACTCTTCACCACCTCCTTCACCCTCTTCCTTGCTCAGACTTAGAATTGGGCCACCAATTCCACTTTGTTGTCATGACCATTAGTTCTAATGCCTCTTGCAACTCAAGCATCCTCTCCAAGAGAATGAAATACGATGCATATCTAGTCTTAATAGGTTTTAAAAACTTCTAAGAGAAGGTCTTGAAGAGCGCATGTGAAGTGTGGTGGTTGCAGATAAACATTTGCACATCTCTAGTATCATTAACAACCTCTTTGATCCAACCAATATTTACCATGTCCTTGAGTGCATTATTCATGGCATGCACACAACAAGGAGTCCACCAAATATGTTTGTAGGCTGCCTCAATCAACTTCCCTACAGCTCTGCATACATGGGCCGCATTTGGCACTACTTGCACCACTATTTGCACATCTCTAGTATCATTAATGACCTCTTTGATCAAACCAATATTTCCGTGTCCTTGAGTGCATTATTCATGGCATGCACACAAGGAGTCCACCAAATATGTTTATAGGCTTCCTCAATCAACTTTTGTGCAACTCGCATATATATAGCCACATCTGTCACTACTTGCACCACATTCTTCGGTTTGACCTTCTCAATAGTGTTTCTAAGGATTTGGAACTGAAAATCAGCATCCTTGCGGTGCCTTGAACAATCAATAGCCTTGAGGAAGTAAGGGCCCTCTATACATGTGACCATGATGTTGATGAGTGGATGATGCCTAATGTCCGTCCACCCATCCATGATTATGCTGCATCCAATAGTGACCCAAATCGCCTTCATTCTCTCCATTATAATATTAATCTTGGAATAGTTTTTATCCAAGATTGTTGTCCTCAATTTTGTCTCCCTTGGTGGCACATATGATGGTCGTATTCTTGTTATTTTTGCCACAACGTCCTTATAATAAGGAGAGCGAGCCACATGGAATGGAATCCCACGAGAAAAAAAAGAGTTTGCAATGGAATTGTTAGAATATGCAAAGAGAGAGAGAATAAAGAAAGATTAGAATGTACAAAGAATGAATGAAGAGAAACTGGAATGCACACATTATTCATTGTGTCCGTCCTTTTATTATGTGAAAGATGGTTACAAAGTGGTTGAAGAGGTTACAACCGTTTATTAGTTAACACTTAACTAATATTAACATAACGCTAATAAATAAGCCTTATATTTTAATACCTCTTAAGGCTTACTCTATAGAACATACTTGACAAAAGATTAAAATAACAAAACCAAACAAGACCACGCATTCTTCAGAAGCTTCCCTTTTGAAAACAATGCTTTGACCAAGTAGAACTCCATCAAGTTGCCTCCCTGACCCTCGTAAAGGTGTAGTTCCCGAGTTCCCGATTCCACCTCCCCGAACTCCTAAATTACAGAATCTCCCAAATTGTTGGACAACCATCCATATTGAGCCATCCACAAGCTCCATCAAGTTGTCTCATGACCCTCATAAGGGTAAATTCTCGAGATTCACAGACTCCTAAACTATCTGGACAACCATCCATGCCTAGTTTACCTACATTGGATTCCTTCATGTCTTCAAAGTGTTGTGATTCTTTTAAAATACACATTCTCTATTAGTGAGTCATCAATGTCAGCATATGGTGGATTTTCAACACTGGCTTCATTTGGTTTGACTTGGAATTTTCCCTTCATCTTTTTCTTTATGATATGACCGTATCTTTGAAAAATATTTCGTTCAATAACTTGATAATATGAACTTTCTTCACAATTCTTTATCATTGTCTCCAAACATCTTTGGCTTGTTACAAAATTCAATCCAAATTCATACAACATTTTGTGTTTTCTGCCCTAGTTTGTGATTTTTGAATTCTGATTCAAAAATAATTATTTTTTCTTTGATTTTGTATTCTCCTGAGTTTATGCCCTTGCGCCATTGTATTTTATGTTGTTTTTCCCTTGCTTCTACTGTATTTTTCCCTTCTCGAGTGTCTGAACTGTGGAATGAATGGCGAGAAAATGGAGTCTTAGGATTGATTCACGAACTGTGTGTTGCCCTAAAATTCACGGATTGTATTTTTATTTTCGTGACTGCAACTGTATAATGGATTGTATTTTCGTCTGTATTAAACACTTCAAAACCCTTCAAAATTCTCCTATGACTGTGGTATTTTCGTTATGTACCTTTCATGACTTCCTGAAATCACGATTTGCAGTTTGTATATCAATGGCGATTGTATTATCTTTTGATTCACTTGTTTTTCGTGCCCTTTTCTGCCGTATGACTAGTAATTCATGCTTTTGCCCTTTGATTTTCGAAAATCCTCACAAAAATATGAACTCGAAAATCTTCACGAAAAATGTTTCAATTTCTTCAACTTGCCCTAATCGGACTATCACAAATATGGCTCTTCCCCTCTCTCTCTTTGCTTGCTCTGTGTTTTGATACGAATGTTAGAATATGCGGAGAGAGAAAGAATAAAGAAAGATTAGAATGTACGAAGAACGAATGAAGCAAAAATGGATTGCACACATTATTTATGGTGTGTCCATATTTATTAGTTAACACTTAACTAATATTAACATAACGCTAATAGATAAGCCTTATATTAATCCTTATATTTTAATAGGCATCATCTACGTCATCCTTATTTTGCACATTGAATAACTTTCCTATTGTGTTTGTAACATCACAACTACCCATCATTCTACGTTTCCTCTTAGGCTTTAATTCGAGTTGAACTAGATGGATAAGTAGGAAGTTGTGCATCTTGGAAAGTTCTAGCACTACTAGGAGTAGCACTCCTTATTGGCAAAGTAGTAGATATAGGTTTTCCTTCTTCACTACAACCCCACAATTTATTTATTTCAGCCCTTTCTTTTAGTGACAACTTGTCACATACCCCCACACCTTTGCCTCGGATGTGAAGGAGGTGTGCATTAACTCTTGTAATGCTGCCTTGAAATTCAAGTTGACAAAAATGACACTTCCACATCCTAGTGCCCCCGTTGCCCTAGGTCTTGCTTGTAGTTTGGTTGCAAATTGACTTAAAGAGGACTTCTTATCGAAGGGACCCTTGGCAAAAGGTTCCAATAACTTGGAAGGGCAACTAAAGTGTCCAGTTGCACTCCCAATAGAACTACTTGCCTCAACCCCCTCACATTTGTACTCGAATCTCATACTCAACCCCATAGGCTCTTGCTCTCCCTCTTCATCACTCATGTTGTGAGAAGTAGAACTCATGGTGACACTGCAAGAAATAAAATTTATTGTTTAAAAATTAAATTTATTATTTTAATAATAATAATTTTGCAATGGCTCAAGACAAAGGATTTTCTTTGTTTTTCTTACTTCAGGTCGCACGGCGCAGAGGATACACAAAATAGGAATCCTTGTTCTTCAACCTTCGTTAAACAAGGATTTCACTTTTGTTTTTCTTACTTCAAGTCGCATGAAGCGTAGAAGTAAAGGATACACAAAAGACGAAATCCTAATTTGACTAGTATTAAACTATTAATTGATAATCAACTATTGAAATTTTTAATCCATATGCAAATTTGTAAATAAATATTTCAAAATAATTTCATAAATAAATTTTAAAAAATAAAATAATGAATATAAAGTTTAAATTTTAAAACTTTAAACTTATAGCTGCTTATAAATGCATTAAACGGAAAGTTGGAAACACCTAAATGTTGTTTTTAAGGTTGTGTAATTGCTGTTTTAAAAACAATAGTTCAACAACCCTAAAATCAACATTTTAATTAATTTATTGAACAATTTATGATTCTAAATTGAAATAAAAAAATAAAAAACTAACTATGAAGGGCCATGGGTCATGGCTTACCTTGAAGGCTTGATGAACGTGTTGAAAACTTGAAACTTGAACAGTGAGCAATGAAGACTTGACACTTGCTCTAAGTTGTTACTTGTTGCTAATGCTCTCCCTCTTGTTTGCTAATGTTATTGTTCTCACCCTTGTTTGCTTAAGGCTTTCACTCTTGCTTTGAATTTTTGATAGTGATTTGAAGTGAGGGTGTAAGGCTTATTTATAGTTTTTCGGAGTGCTTAGGGGTGGGTTGGGCACATTAAGTATTAGGGATAGTGTTGGGGGCCAAAATTACAATACAAAATAATTTAAAAAACATTTTATAATAGGCTTATGCCTCATGGACTTTTAGGAGTCTTCGGGACAGGTCGAGAGACTTTTGGAAGTCTCGAGACATCCCCAAGTCCCCAAAGTGGGGAATGTCCCCCTTCTGCTAATGGCTGTGGGGGACGATGGTGGGCCGTTTCCCGAGTCATTTTGGCATCACTTTTTTGGTGGGGACACATTCCCGTGGAATTACACACAATAGAAATTGGCAAATCACGTGTAAAAGTGTGAAGAAACCTCCATGTAATCTCATTCACATTATTTTTCACTTAAAAATAAAAGGAAATATAATAAATTTGACAAATTTATAAACTTTTATTCCTAAAATATCAAAGAAACCCCTTCTTGAATCTTTAGAAAGCTTTTAGTTGTATTAAAATTTGTGTAACAACTTGAACATTTATATGACCCCAAGCTTTGACTAAAACAAGTGAGTTTCAACATTTGTAAAATTTGATTTGATTTTATAAATGAACTTTAGAACTTTATAGACCATCTTGATTCAACTTTTGATGTTGATATAATCATCAGTGTACTCACCATAGTTAGCAAACTCAGCTAGTACTCGCCAAAACCCTGCCTAAACGAATATTCGCCATGAAAACTTCAAGCGGAATATTCGCTGAATATTGGCAAATATTTGCCGAATATTTACCAATATTCGGCGAATATTCCCCTACGAGTTTTCATGGTGAATATTCTTACAAGGAGATCATTATCTTTGAGTTTAAGGTTATTTATTTTAGTGACAAAATCAGCAGAATCTTTTGAGGCATGATGGAGGATGACTAGTTTGGGAGTCGCAGTTGCTTAGTTAAGAATTTGGCAAGGCCAAAGGTTGGGTATTCAATTGTACTCAAATGGGACAAAGGAATAATATCTTTATGAATTTTAGTTTAGCCATAAATTTTGGGAATAAAGGGGCTTTAGGTATTTATTAATTTGTGCTTAATGGAAGGGTCAAGAGATGAAGCTTTGATGATATGTTTATTTTTGTTAGTAAGTTTTCTATGGGTATGGAATTGATTCTTTTGCTCGATGTTGTAAGGTGGTCAGACATTTTATTTTCATACTCCTTTTTATTCATAATGACAGTGGCATTACCTTTATCAGCTTGTAATATTACAATGTTGCGATTGTTATTTAGTTCTTTGAGAGCATTATATTCATCTCTGAATAAGTTGGGTTTAGGACATAAAATATGAGAAACATCTTATCTTATTTCTTCAGTATCATGCGATTGGAGGTATAGGATTTTCGTTTCAACTTTACATATGGTATCCTTAAAAGCTAGACTGCCCTGAAACGTCCCTACCCCTCCCGTACCAGGCCTGATACGTACCTGGTATGGGTACGGTACCAATACGCTGTAGGTACGTACCCACATGTCTTGGGTACATCTCGGGTATGGACTGCATACCCACTGTTTTTTTTTGTAAGTGCAAAAAAATAAATAAAACTTGAGGGATTTGACTGGAATCGAGCGAGAAATTCGCGAACATTCGTTGTCTGGCCGCCAAAGTAATTTGCTAATGCCAATCCACCAGCAGTGAGGAGTGAGGACTGTAAACTGCCGCCACTTGCTGCTATACACCACCATTCATGCCATTCCGAGGAGCCCATTATAGGGATGTAGAGCCAAAAACTTTGGAAATGTTCGATTAGGTTTAAAAAACTTATCTTAATGTGTTCGATTGGTTTAGTTTGTAATATCAAATATTTTCCACGTCTATTGAAGTTTTTATTTTAATAAAGTAATTAAACATTAAAATGTTTAATTATTTAGTTTTTAAAATTATAAAATTTAAAACATTAAATATAAAATTAAATTTATATTTTAGTAATATATTAATGGTATATAATATTATAACATAGCAGTTTTCTTTAAATTTTTATATATATTTATATTTTTTATCTTTTAAATATATATTGTGCTAATGTACCCACAGCATACTGTACCCAAGGTTTTTAAAAATTTGCCGTTTAAGCGCACCGTACCCATACTGAAACAGTCTAGCTTAAAAGAGATGTTGTTTGATGCTACAGTGAAGTTAAGACTTTTTCTAAGTTGTGATATCATATTTTGTTAATGGGAAAACTAGACAGATTTATGACATCATTTGTTTATTATCTTTCTTATTTATTTCATCAGTCAAAATATAAAGTGGGTTTTACTTCTTTGATGACTTGTGCTTTAAGGGTATATGTCCTAAGCTCACATTGTTATGTATATCCCCTGCTGTTTTCTGTAAGCTATACTTGGCCTGTTGCCATTGCTACCTGCTGAGCTCAGTAATAATTATATGTGATTCCTGGGATCACGTATCATTTCCTTGCTCTTAGCTGTTGAACGACTGTTATTATTGTATAAATAATGCTTTTGGGTCTAGAGTACGCTTCCAATTCTTTTGCATGTCCTTTTCGGTACTCTTTAAGAAGCATGAGTCCCATAGTTATGCTATTTCTTCCAAGCTGCAAGAAATAATGTAAGGGATCCTTGTAATCACCTATCATTTCCTGATTGCTAGCTGCCTTGCACTTGTTTCAGTTTTGACAATTTATTCCTTACTATTTATAGCATCCAATTCATAGCACTTATCAGCCGGCTGTTGTATTCGCATGATGATGCGATTTTGTATTGTATTTGTATTCAAATCTAATAGAAAACACTTCTCCAACATTTTATAGACTCATTTGATACATTTTGTAGTTATATTTTGCATAAAATTTATGTTTTTTTGAAGAAATTTGCATATTTTTTAAGTTGCCGAATATTCACCAAGTCTTGCCGAGTCAATTTTTTTGGGTTTGCCAAATATGAGTATGCGAACTATGGTACTCACAACAGAAACTTAGAGAAAAAAACACACGAAGGGCAGAGCAAAAATTGTGAGGCATCAATTATGAGCTCAAATGGTTGTTGCTAGCTGGGGACAACAAGCTCTTGAGTAGAGAAAGGATCTTCAACAAGAGATTTGATTGCTTGGAGTGGGTTCCTGTCAGCATTATCTACCTTAGGCTTTCTGAATGATACCAAGAGTCAATTTTTGTTGCAATTTTTTAAGTTTAACTCTTGGCCTACCGGAAATTAATGGACAGATGGAAGAAATTAATTTATACACTTAATCGTCCTTGTGTTGTTAATAGGCTTTGTGGAAGCCATCAAAGATAGCCTTATGATCATACTAATAAAGGCTCCAAGTATCAAACTGCAACAATCAAGGGGATTGACATCAATGGGACAAATGCTATTGCTGAAGTGAGTTGCTCTTTTGGGAGAAGCCTAAGTTCAAATCGTGCTGACGTATGTAAAAGAGGTTATGCCTCAATCATGCTCACGAGCTTTCCACCCATCCTATGTAAAAAGGGGAATAGAGGCTTGTGTCAGGTATGCCTCTTGCCCCTTGTATTAGAAAAAAACACTAGAGCAGATCGGCATTACAATCAGTGGTGTGTTGGAATGGCTCAATGGAAAATGACAGAGAACTTGTGAAATACAAGGGTGGAATGTAATTTCCTTGACACATCCCAAATGATAGTGTGTTGATGCATTATTGTTGGCAACTAACGATTGTCTACCAACTTCTATGAAATAAGATTCTTCTCATTGCCATTGTCAAGGACAAGCTCAACCAATTTGTCTTTAGGCACATTTATGATTGGATAAAGTTTCCATATTGTTGGTCAAATAAATAGATCATGAGGAAAAATTAAGGATTAGAAGTGTCATGCATTTTTGATAAGCAAGACATGGCATTTTTCTATGAAATGTCATGCATTTGTGATAAGCGCAAAACTTCTTTTTCCCATTGCAAGATGAAGGAACGATACCCTTTGTTGAGCCACTCTTGAAAGGCTTCCCAATTTTGAAGGATGAGCTTGCAATGTTAAAGGAGATAGAAAGGGTAGAAGATGAGCAAGATTGGTTGGACTTTGGAGGTCCCTTCTATTACTTGGCTTCCATGATTAAAACAAGTTGGAAAGCATGCTCCAATGAAGTGATAATGAAAAATGCATAACAATGTGAAGATATAATTTGATGGAGAGGTGTCTGAATGGGTCAATGTACTATTTGACCGAGTTTCCAAATTCCTGACAATGATGAACCAACATGCTAATAACTCCTCTTTATGTCCGAGGGGAAAATGTGCTTCATAATAGTCTCTTTGAATATCGTCCAACTGTCAATGGTGTATTGATTTGTTTCTGCCTGAATTTGTATATAAGATTTCCACCATCGAGGGCCCAATCTTTCACTTGTCAATTGCGGGATGCTTTATTCCTGCCTGAATATGGACACAAGACTTCCACCAGGTGAAGGCTGATCATTCATATGAACCTCCATAATCATAATGTGTTGTGGCTCTGTGCAAGCTGCGTGAGTCTTATCATTCACGAACAATGCTTCTATGCTGAACTCTTCAGTTTGTTGCTTCTTGTCTCCTCCACTTATCTTTCTTAAGCATCAACCAAATCTCCCAAGATTTCTTTGGCCATGCTAAGATTCTAGGAGCCAGGTTGGGCACATCTTGAAACTACCATAGTATTTACATATAGAACACATAGCATAAGGGAACTTTATAACTTACATTAATTTGGATCTTGAAGAGTAAATTTTATGTCATTGACAACATTTCAATTTCCATTATGGCTCTTTCTTTAATGTAATATATTATATTTTGTAAAAACAGTAAAGGCCTAAACATTTATTTGGTTACAACATTTTAATCAAGTTGGTAACTTGTAAGTTTAACACTATCACCTAATACCTATGTACAACTATGTATAAATAAAGGTAAAAGGTTGTTTTTTCAGTCACGACCAAGCGAGCCGCCATTCTGGTGTAGCTGACCCCCTTGTGGAAGCCCAAGAGGGGATTTATTTCCATTTACCTTATGTATTGGTCATATTTTATATCCCAGGGTTTTAACCTCATGACCAAGCTTGGGTGTAAATCCAACTTGGCCATCCACCTACACCGAGAGTATTAGAGCATTCTTGTATTAGAAAAGTTGGTTCTTATTGTAGACTTTATGTATTAAATGGAACTTAGGTGGGGGACCAAGAGGAAACTTTATGTTAAGGCCTAAAAGTGTTTTACTTTTAAATGATTAATCATGTCACTATGGTAAACAATTTGTAGTTAGAAGGTTGTTCAAGCACCCAATGATTGAATTAGAGCTACATGTTCCGTTTTAATAGATTAAGGGATTAGGGTGACCACACAAGGTGGTGAAAATGGTTGAAGTTGCTTCATATTTGATTCATCCATTTTTTGAAGGTAATACAAGAGTTTCTCATTTATTTTCTTGTTTACTAGCCTTGACCTATCTCGATGCAGTCCAAGTTTGAATCTTGTAAGGCATGTTAGTCTACTTTAATCATGAGACAATACTTTTCTTGTTTAAAACCCTTTTTAGTGACAAATTTCTTATCGGGCTTGTGATACGGTTTCCACTTACTAAGCTTTAGTCAAACTTAGAGCAACATGTACAAGTGACTTCTATGTTACCAAGGTATGTCTTCTCGCCCCTCGTACCTTTCCGATACGTATCTCGTCCCGATGCAGGATACATAAGGGTATGGGTACGAATCTCCCCGATACATCTCGAGTGCGTTTCGACGTACCGGAGATGACGAGACGCACCCGTGGCAAACCCACAATCTTTGATGCTACAAAACGTTAAAAAAGTTTTTATTTGACTTGGTTAGTGATAAAAAATGAACCCTAACACTTAAATTAATAAAATCTTAAACCCTAAACTCCTCAAAAAGCTATAAAACGCACTCACCCATTCATTTGAAATCACACGACCAATTCATTGTTGGTTTTTGCAAGTGTACGAGTAAAGAGCCAAAAGAGGAGGCAAACATTGGAAGGAGTATTTGTTTGGAGGCAACCATTGCAAGGAGGAGATTGGGGGCAACCATTGCTTGCAAGAAGTTCAAGTTTGTTTAGAGGAAGCAATTGTTGAGAGGAAGACATTGTTTTATTGTTCATTCAAAGGAGTAGACGTCACATTTGGAGGTAGCATTTGTTAGAATTCTATTGCAACAAGGATCTACGTTTGGAGGCAACATTGTTTTACTTGCTACCCTTGTCTACACTACAAGTATTTTTATTTAATTCATCCTTTTATTTTTTTATTTTTTTACGTTTTTTAAATTTATTTTGTTGCATTTTAAAAAAATTAGAGTTTAAACACATCCTAAATCTGTGTATGCTCTCACCTCACACCTTTATGGTGATCTTGGTGATCAAAAATAGATTAGGATGGCACGGTTTAGGGTTTTTAATTTAATAATTAGTAAATATCGTTATTTTTAATTTTTAAATGCATTGTTCAATGTTAATAATTAATATTTTAGCATTTATCATTTGATTTATGTAAAGGCAAAGCGTTTTTAATTTTTTTAACTTCCTAAATCTGTGTATGCTCTCACCTTGCACCTTTATGGTGATCTTGGTGATCAAAAGCATATTAGGATGGCACGATTTAGGGTTTTTAATTTAATAATTAGTAAATATCATTATTTTTTAATTTTTAAATGCATTGTTCAATGTTAATAATTAATATTTTAGCATTTATCATTTGATTTATGTAAAGGCAAAATGTTTTTTAATTTTTTTAACTTCCTAAATCTGTGTATGCTCTCACCTCACACCTTTATGGTGATCTTGGTGATCAAAAACAAATTAGGATGACATAACTAATTTATTTATGTAAAGGCAAAATATTTTTAATTTTTTAAACATCATAACTTTGTGTATGCTCTCACCTTGCACCTTTATGGTGATCTTGGTGATCAAAAACAAATTAGGATGACATCACTTAAAAATTAGTAAGCCGTTATTTAATTTATTAATTATTATTTATGTAAAGGCAAAATGTTTTTAATTTTTTTAATATCCTAACTTTGTATATTCTCTCACCGTGCGCCGTTATAGTGATCTTGGCGATCAAAAACAGATCAGGATGGCATCAAGTTCTGCTTCAGTTGGGGTGTAAGGCCCACAAGCTTCTGAAAACACATCAGTTCCTGTGAAACATGATCCTAATTCCCCTCTTTGGAGACATGTGACAGTGGTAGAATACCGTGTTGGTGGTGGGGGTCGATTTGGATATGTCATGGGTGTCATGTTCAATACAAATCCTCATATAGTCGATTGAAAATCCATTTGACTGGGGTTGGAGGTGTGAGGATAGAGAAGTGCCCTAAAATATCAAAAGAGAAAATGGCAGAGTACCTGAGAGCAAGATGAGGCTGATAGAAAATGTGAAAGAAATAGATCTAAAACAATTCCATTGCAAAGAAGGCCTTCATTACGACCACCCACACCTAAATCTACTACTCATCCTTTCATCCAAACTCAAAGTCAACCACTTGATACCCCTTTTGATGAAGAGAGTCAAGAGACCTCACGAAAAAAGCCAAAAGGAGCATTGGAAAAAGCATTTAATAATGACAAGAGGGATATTGCTTGATGAGGTGGTTGCTCGATGCATTTATGCATGTGGGCTGCCCTTTAATGTATTGAGGTCTCCATATTGACATCGAGATGGTGAAGGCTATCAATGAAGCTCCACAAGGGTACAAATGCCCAAGTTATGAAAAGGTTCAAACCACACTCTTGGCAAAGGAAATGAAACACATTCACACCTCGTTGTAGCCAATTAGAGATTCATGGAAGGTTTCAGGCGGTTTCATCATTTCAAATGGATGGAAAGATGCTAGAAATAGACCCCTCATAAATGTTGTTGCAGTATGCCCTAAAGGGGCAATGTTCTTAAAAGCCATTGACTATGAAGGGCAAGTCAAAGATGCACAATTTATTGCCGACATTTTGATAGAGGTCATTAACTTTGTGGCCCCTGCATGTTGTCCAAGTCATCACAGACAATGCTAAAAATTGTAAAGCAACAAGATTGATTATAGAGGGTAGATATGAGCACATATTTTGGACCCCTTGTGTTGTCCACTCCCTTAATTTGATGCTCCAAAAGATTGGGAAAATCTTGTGGATTGAGCAAATTTACACAGAGGCAAATGACATTCAGATGTTTATCACAAACCATCATATGTCACAGGCCATATTCAGGAGATTCTCAAGGTTGGAGTTCTTTAAAGGTTGCAGAAACAAGATTTGCCTCTCACACTCGTTCGAGATGACTTGTGAAGGTGAAAGAGGCTTTAAGCAATATGGTGATCAACAATGTTTGGACGAGTGTGAAGGCGATCAAATACAAAGAAAGTTGCGAAAGGTAAAATCAATGGCCCTTGATGATGAGTGGCGGGACAAGGTTGAGTACTTGCTTAGTTTTACAGAGCCCATTCTCTCTATGATCAGATACGTAGATACTGATGCAACATGCATGGGAGAGATATATGATGGAATAGATTCTATGCTTGAACATATGAGAGAGGTCATACAAACAAAAGAGCAAGATCCAAAAGAGACCTTCTACAATGAGGTCAAGAATGTGGTCATGAAGAGGTGGAATAAAATGACCACCCCATTATATCTCCTTGCTTATGCATTGAACCCAAAGTATTATAGCTCTAAAATACTTGGGCTACCTAACAGAAACCACCATTCTCTGACTCCAAAGTTGCAAATGGAACCACAATAACATTTAGAAGACTTTTTTTTGATCCATCTATAACTAGTGTGGTTCAAAATGAAATGGGCATGTTTGTAGCTTCAAAAGGCAACATGGGAGAGATTGAGGCTCTTTTCGACAAGTACACCATGAGCCCAACCAAATGGTGGTGTGTACATGGCCATGATGCCAAGTACTTATGACCTATTGCCATCAAAATTCTTTCACAAGATATAACATTTATAAATTTATAATCATTGAAAATTTTAAATTTTATTTAGTAGGATTATTTTCCGCACATTCTTAGTATGTTACTAATTTGAATTTTCTAACGAACTTTTTTGTAATAGGTGGCTAGTAATTCTTCTGCAGAGCGGAATTGGAGTACTTATACCTTTATTCACTCAACTAAACGAAACAAGTTGGCATCTAAAAAGCTAAGGATTTGGTATATGTGCATTCCAATTTGCACCTCTTGTCACACAAGTCTGAGGACTATGTTAGAGGTCCTCAAAACTTCGGGATCTTATTCCGGAGACCACATACTTGGATGCTTCGCAACCACTCTTGACCATGAAATATCCCTTGTGGGATACCACTTAAAAATGCACAAAATATAGAAAATTTGCAGTAAAGTAAAATACTGATTTTACCAGATTTTTACAGTTGGGACAACGAACTAAAGAAACTTAATATTTGCCAAAATGTCCACCCGAAATACTTGAAAATTTAAATACCAAAGCGTAAATTAAGGGTCTTTGGAAATAACAATGACAGATATAGGAAATATTATTTCCACCTTCAGATCTGGGAATGGCCGACTGGAAAACCCTCCAAATAAAGGTTGCACCTTCGGATCTCGGAAACGACCTTCCTGGAAAGCCCTCAAATAAAGGCTGCAAGTCACCTCGCTTGGAATGGGGTTAGAAAATGATGGAGGCACCTTCAACGTGCTGCCACGCCTAGCCCAAATGGCTACCATGAATCGATCTGGAGCCTTTCTCGCTTATCTTCTCCAAATGCCCCCAAGACCCTCGAGATCCTTCCTCAAAACCTCTCGTGATGTCTGCTTTGCGGCCTGAAAGCGGCTCCAAATGATAGACTAGGATAGATCTCTCACTACCAAAGAATGCTCTGTAGCTAGGGACATGTCTCTCACCACCAAAGCTAGGGTCCTGTGGGATTTGACTCCAAGTTGTAGATGTGTAACAGCAATAGTTGCACGAGAAGGGGGTCAATAAAATGTATATCCAAAAATAAATGCTCTCCTTTCTCTCCTAACTCCTTATATACATTCCAAGGCAAAAGAGCCGCAATAGACCAAGACACGTTTCATTCCACGGAGAATTTCATAAAATAAAAGTAACTAAAGTTACTTTTTCCCATTTAAGTCGCGAGGTCCAAAGTGATCCCCAAATGTTAAACGCGACTATTAGTACCATGCGGCCCCATATCAATAGCCCCTAGTGTCCCCCGCCCCTTAGATATAACCATGGCTTGGACTCGCTTGACCCTTAGGCCTTTGGCGCAAGAAAAGGGGACATTACAATCCTCCTACGCGAGAAATGCTTGACCCCAAGACATTAACTAGTCTCATTGTAGCATCTCGAATACGGCGCCGTAAGTTTCTCCACCTCACCCTGTCGTCCACCAAGGATCCGTGTAATCCGAGGTAACCACGAAACCGTGAAATAGAATGATACCCAAACCGTCTCTCCATTGGTGCCCACACCGAAGTTTCCAATCGGTCCAATCCCTGCCAATGCAAGGTTGTCATCACGGGATCACTCACGGCCTCTCCAACCAACTCCTGGGTATGAAAGTCCACTCTGAATCCTGTAGAATCCCTCGTATCAGCCTGTGAAACAACCTATTTACGCACAAATGGTGCTAACTCTCTACACGACGTGCACTCGTGTGAGAGCCGACTCCTCATATCAGTATCTTGATGTGTCCGTGGAGGAAAAGTCCCAAGACTCCAACAAACAGCTTAATCGACAATATCAGCTCCATATAGTCCACCTCCTGTGGCCATTTGAATGTGAACCTCTTTGAATAACCATGGGTCACTTTCGTCTCTCCGTTGATTAACACGTGGGTGAGGTGCTCACTGGGCATAGAAACAACAAAAAGCATAGGAGTGTTGTCCCATGTCGATTCAAAAAAACATGGTCCCGTAAGCTCAAACTTGTCGTAGTGACAAACTGTATATGCCTGTATAAAGTTGAGGAGATCCTCCCTCAACCTCTCGCCATATTACCTCTCGGACATGAGCACCGTAGGTCTCGTCGAAGCTCAAGTGCCCAGTCGTGGAAGAATAATGCACGTGTCGCAAAATCTCCATCCTCCACCATGAATCTGACACAAGGCTCCATCTTCCCCGAGAGAAGATCATCTCATCCTCCAATCTATAGTTGTCATCCTGTATGTGGCCATCCAGAATCTCACAAGAGTGTCGGTTCTTGGAGTACTCAACAAGCAAATGAGATCTCCAGTCTACCGAAACTTCAGATGACCAACATAATGATAAACTCGGATGATCTGAACCTGTAGTCCCAATCTCATAACTGTCTCATGTGCAACATTGTTGGTCACACCCACATCCATCATTCTCCACATCGATCTGCAATAATTAAACTCCTCACCAAGCCGAAACGTCCTCTCCATCCCCTCAGTTGTAACCACCCTAGGTGCTCCTATAGGTAATCCCCTCAAAATCACATTCCTGCCTTGGATTTAAACTTTAGCTCCATCGTCTGAAAGTTAGTCCAAAACTCACCAAGGGAGTGAAGCCACTGCACTCTCAACACTATGTTGGTCTCTCCCATACCAACGATGTGGAGATCATCGATAACTGTATAGTTACCCATCATGATGCTCACTTGGGGAACCCGCCGTGTGCCCCTCATAGACTCTCCATTGGCTATAACCCCGTTGAGGCCCTCAAAATCCTCTATTTGTAATCCTCGCCTCTCAACCAATGAGGCAACAATACTGGTTGTGGATTGCCCCACTCTCAATGAGTACCCTAACTTGCGACCTGCATAACTCCTCTAATCCTAAATGCCTTGTACATCGAGAGAACTAGACAATGTGGCTATAATATCCCAAGGAAAGGCCTCCTCCTCTGCCTCGCATCGGCACTATCCAACGCAACCCCATCTCGCGAGTCTCTATCTCCTCACCTTTGTCACCCTTGCTCTCCTCATAAGTCATCATGGTGTGCTCTGTATGCTGCAAAGAAACAATCCGTCAAAATAGGAGTCATCAATAACCCACTTGTCTCATACCTTGTGATGTCACCATGACCCACAAGAGGTTGCGTTCCTTCACAATTCGACCGCTGCATGACATGCTTCTTTCTTCACCAATCACATCTTTTGCGATTTGCCCTTGTATACCACGAAATCTAATTTCTTTGTTTTCCTTGAAATTTTTTGTTTATCCACATGAGGGATGAATGCAAATTTCCCAAAAAATGGAAGTCAATATGTCCAATGAATGATTCCAACTTCAAGTAACCCAAATGTACAAACACATTCAAGTACTTCACATCTCTTGATGACGATAAAGAAATGAGTTTACCTTCTTTGTGTAAGACATATCTTTCCATGCACATAACTCATCAATTTCTGTACGTTGGGAATACACATGGCTGCTCCCTCATCATACTTTATTCCCTTTCCCCATATTTTCATTTCACCATAAATGCAAGAGAAAGGGAAATCAATATTAGAACTCGTGCATCCATAAAGTTTAACATAAGGAACTTCATACCCTTTGTTGTACCCATGGATTCTCGTCATGAGAGAAGACAACACATCTGAAATAGCATAATTGGGGCTGCTCATCGTACCTTTGCAACTCATAATTTCGATATAGGATCAACATCTTCATTCTCCTTTGATTTTTCAACCCATGCATCATCATTTTCCTTAACATCATGCAACCATTGCATCATGCATCATCATTTGATTTACTACGGTAAAAGCGACTTTCTTGTGGTAAACACTATTCACGGTAAAAGTGAAGTTCTTCATGTAAATACTATTCACGGTAAAAGTGACTTTCTTGTGGTAATTACTATTCCCGAAGAAAAGGACTTTACTGGGTAACTACTATTCATGGCAAAAATGACTTTAACATGGTAACTACTATTCACGGTAAAAATGACTTTACCATGGTAACTACTATGCATGCATAAAAACAAGGTTACCCTCCAATTAATTTTTGCTTAAGTGGGAATATCTCTCCGGAAAATCCACCAACGAGGAATGGTCCCTATGAATCGGAACCAAAATGTCATCACCAATCCGGCCTTATGATAATTCTTCACCGGAACTCCTCGTCTTTATGATTATTTACTAATGCACTGAGACTTTAGTTTGGTGGATGTAATCTGGAAGCAAAACAACAATGAACACAAGAATACCATTGACTATGATAAGACGAAATGACGACAAATCTGAAATATCAAAATAAATTATAATATTAACATGAAATTGTTACAATCTCACCCATGAGATACTTCAACAAGACTATGGGAGAAACTTTACAATTACACCTCTTGATGGCTTCTTCAACACACCTTTAACTGATGGCTTCCTTCGCACACTTCCTACAATATTTCTCACTACTTCTTTCTATGCTAAATGAGGGGGTAGCCTCTCTATTTATAGAACTTCTAGGCTTATCCATCTTATCTTTAAGATAGGATAAGAAATCCACTCTGACGAATCATATTCCATATCTTAACTCTTATCTCACATGTAGGCTTATTTGTTAAGATAAGATAAACCTTATCATTTTATATGGGTTCCACATTTTTAGACTTTTTACAAATAAAATACACAAAATATTTATGACCTCACTCCTTGTCTTTATTACCATATAATATTTCTAATTCCTAATCATGTAGACCCTACTTCTCTAATTACCCAAACTTTGACATTTTACATTACTGGACCACTTACGACAAATATTTACTTTTTACAACATTCCTATTGTACTTTGATTTATTACCGTACTCCACATTATTGGCGGCACCGTCTTGTGGCGCCGTTATCTTCTATCGGACGCTACTACTAATTACACTTAACAACATCCTATTCCTAATACACACATTAATGAAATAGAAATTTTGGAAGAAAATTTTAGTGTCGACATCTTCCCCCTTCCAAAGCTTCTACTCCGTCCCGAGTAGACTATTTAGTGCTTGGAAAATCTTGAACTTGTCGTGGTTGACCCATTTCGTAATGGGAGTGCCATCTAATTCCTCCAGTCGAGTGCGTACCATTTTCATGCACGCACAATTTCTTTTTTTGTAGGGCCCCATCCATTTTGGAAGAAATTTTCTGTCTTCTCTTTTTGTATACGGAATCATATACTAGGACCAAGTCATTCACATGAAATGGAGACCATCGGATCTTTTGATCAAAGTATTCCTTCCGCTTCATTTTCTTCTTATGGCTTGTATCCTTTGCTATTTCCCTCATTTCCTCTGCAATGAAGATGTACCAACCTTTCTTTTCTTGAATCACTTTCATCCATCCTTTCATTTTTCATAACTCTCCACGGTGGGAATATCAAACTCAATAGGAAGAAGCTGGATCGATGCCATAGGCCAATTTGAAATGGGGAGTTCCTGTTCTTGACTTTGATGTTGCCTATATGCCCACAATGCTTTGCATGAATCCTTTTATCCCATTTATGTACTGCAAGCATCGCATCTTTTCTTTAGAATTTGACACAACACAAAATTGTTTCGTTCCACTTTGTCCATTTGTGCTTGGGCTTGTATGTTGTTGCCTTCCCGTGCTTGATAGAAAACTTATTGACTAGAACTTCTACCACCTCATTAATGAAGTGGCTTCCTTGATCTGTTACAATTTAATGGACAACCAAATCTGGTAGCAATGCGTTCATATATGAACCTTGCCACTTCATCCATGGAAGTTGTTTTGATGGCTAGCTTAACCCACTTGGTTAAATAATCGTAGCAAACTACAATATACTTATTTTGACGTGATGTAGTTGGAAGTGGACCTACAATGTCTATTCCCCATTTTTCAAAGGGACCAGGGGAAGAATAGGACATAATGGAGTGATGAAGTCTTACGGTTACCATGTGTTTGACAAATATCACATGTCTTACAATAATTATAACAATCTTTAAAAAGAGTGGGTCGGTGATAACTGCGTCCAAGATCCTTCTTGTAAGTTGTCAGGAGAAGTGCCCTCCACATGTACCATTGTGGAATTCTTCTAGCAGCTCGTTTCGATCACATCCAATCGCCTCTTGTCTTGTCCATCGAGTCCTATTCGAAATAATGCTCCATACGCAGAATAGAATATGAGCAGACTGGCTTGAGTAATCTTTCTCTTAGTCTTTGCGTATTGGCACCATCGGAAACTTGAATTCATTTAGATAATTCCAAATATCTATGTATTCACTAGGGATTGTGTCGAGGAGAACAATGCTTTGCATCGGAAAATCATCATCATCACAAGATGATCCTAAACCATCATAGGCTCGAGAGAGTGCATCTGCGTTGACATGCTTCTTTCCCGCCTATCTATAATATCAAATTCAAATTCTTGTAGCAAAATTATCCATCTTGCTATCCTCCCCGATGGGTTAGGCTTATTGAGAATATATTTGAGCGCGATGATCCAATTCAACTATAAATTTCTGCCCTAGCAAGTAATTTCTAAACTTCTTTACAAAGAAAATGATAGCGAGCCTCTTTTTGATTCTGATGATAGTTTACCTCAAAGACTTTGCTCATTTGTTTGCTCCCAAAGTAAATTGGATGTTCATTTCCATTTTCATCCTTTTGGCTCAAAGTACTACTAGTCTTTGCCGCATCTGAGGCATCAAGTGTACACAATGAATGGCTTGCTCCAATTTGGATTCTTCAAAAGGTGAAGACACCGGGGCTTCCTTGATTGTCAAAAGCTTCACGCGCTTGTTTCTGGTTCATAAGTAACATCCTTCTTCAAGAATTGGGTTAGTGGTCATGCAATCTTTGAGAAATTCTTGATGAACCTTCTATAAGTAACCCACATGGCCTAAAAATGATCTCAACTTACTTCTATTCATAGAAAATGGTAAATCTTTGATTTTTGAAACTTTATCGGGATCGCACTAATACCATCTCTGGATCTGACATGCCCTAACAAAACGCCTTTAGAACATCCAAAGACACTTTGTAGGGTTTAGTGAGGCTTGTGCTTCATCTAACCTTTGAAATGTTTGTCTCCATCTCAGTGCGGGTGGTCCAACTTGCTCCCATGATGCAAAAATCATCCGTAAATACTCATGAAGGTCCCAATGTAGGGTTCGAACACCCTATTCATCAAACGTTGGAATGTTCTTCTGGAGCATTACACAACCCAAAAGGCATAACTCTATAAGCAAACGTTCCCAAGGAGTGGTGAACGTGGTCTTCACCGATCTTTCTCGCTATATACGAACTTGGTTGTAGCATCGCCATATCCATCAAAGAAACTATAAGCACTCTGGCCAGCCTACTTCGCCCAAGATCCGATCTCAAAATGGAAGAGGTAATGATCCTTCTTTGTTGCCTTATTGAGCTTCTGTAGTCAACACAAATGCGTAGCTTCCCATTCTTTTTATTGAGATCACAATGGAGAAACCCATTCTCAATTCTCCACAAAGAAAGATGAATCCCGCATCGTTGAACTTATCTATTTCTTCTTTTACGCTTCTTGGAAAAATTAGGACTCATTCTATATGGCATTTGCTTTATGGGTTTAACACCATCTACCACCTCAATACAATGTTCTACCCAACTTACTTGACGGAGTTCCTTGTAATCAAAAGTGAATAGGTGTATGTACCTTCGAAAGAGTTTGGAGGTAGGATTCCTTCTCACTCTCCATCACAAAGATCACCAATCTTTATTTGTTGGAGACGATCAACTTCTTCTTGAGATAATTTTATGGGGTCATGAATTGGTGTGACTGGAAGGATATCCATGACCAAACATCCACCTCGCTTTCTTCATCTTCGAGTGTCCACTTCACTAATCTTAGAGTAATCGAGGATGTCCAATCATCGGTTTCATCACTTGAATCCACGGGTTACGCTTATGATGTCGAGGATCACATTTATCTTCACCCTCTCTCTACCACGTCCAAGTGTCATGAAACCTTCATTCCAAAGGTAGTTTCTTGCATGAACTCTCCTTAGCCATGGTCTTCCCAAAGCGGCATTGGGTACGCAACAATACCATTTTTCATCCCCTCGAAAGTCTACCACACATACAACACCCATAACGAGATATTGCCACATTTGAAATTACACCTTCTGGTTTAGTTTTTCCTTATTTAATGACCTTAACATAAGTGTTGAAGGGCGATCAATTTTAAACCCAACATATTCATTACTGACTCGGTCATTACATTAATCTGCAGCACTCCATCAACGAAGACATCATGAATTGAAATACCATTACATAATACCTCGAAACATGGAGCATAGGGATCTGCCTCGCCTCCAAAACAGGGGACATCAACCTCCTTCCTTCTTCGAGCATTGAGTCCACCTCGCAACTCCCGCCTCTTCTTAGAAGACATAGCCAAGAGTTGACCATATGTAATATTTGCGAGGCCTTTTGGACGGATCTTCCAAGATGGAGTATGGTCCTTACCCCCGTGAAATCGAAAATCCCGCACACCCAACTTTCTTCTCCTATGTTTCTTACTAGTTTCTTCTTTCATCTTCTTAGGATCATTTCCATCTTGATTATCTTTTTCTTTCTTTCTTTTTATTACAAACACATCTACTTCATTATTTCTGCTCTTATTTACTACATCAAAAGAATTCACAGGGGCTTTTCCTTTATCATTATCTCCTTACTGGATGTAGAAGCTCTATTTGGACAATTATACTTATAATGACCCTTTTATAACAACCATAACAAACAACTTCGAAATATTTCTTTTGGACCTCTCTATCTCCTCCCGAGAACTAAATTCCTTTCCTTGAAGAAGATTAATAGTTAAGCGACCCATCTTTTTTTGAAAGAGCGAGATCTTCATACTCGGTAGATGTATTAGGAGAAATATTTGTGCTCACCAGAGTGGTTGTGGATTCGGGACCAAAGGTGTCTTTGGTGTAGGCTATTTTAGCAACAATTTCTTTGGGCTCCTCTTCCATGCTTTCTTCTTGCCTTCTTGCAATCTCCTTTGCTTGTTCATGGTAGTTGGGCGGTCATACTTCACTCATCGATCTCCGGCTTCATCCCAAGAATGAAGTGTTGCTTGCAGAGGAGATTATCCACGCTATTCATCAACCCATCCGCTAGTCCTTCCTTCCGGATCACGGGCATCGAGCTTCCTCCTAACTCTAGAACACGAGCATGATAATCCCTTATCTTCTCCTTCTCTCTCTTGGGATAGCTTTGTGATCTCGATCATGAGATCTGCATATTTCTGCTTCACCAAATTCTTCAAGAAAACTTTCGGTTAATAAATCCCATGAATTTTTCACATTATCACCTAGTGTTTCAAACCACCTAAGTCTTTGAACCATCCAAAAGGTAGGAAAAATTCAGGTCCATTGTTCCCTTCTTATAAGGCCATTACAAATACAAGATCGTTTAAACTCTTGAATGAAAGAAGAAGCATCTTTATTAGATTGAAATGAAAAAAATGAATCTTTCCCATTTTCAAAAGTAACCACCGTGAAATACCAACCCACAAGTACAATTAACAAGACTTATGTGCACAAATAATTGGAATCACTATACTAGAAAGTGACTTTACACCTTTCTACAAGTAAAATAGAAATGACCACGGTAAGCTATGGTAAAACTTGACTTATTACGGTAAAAACTCGACTTTCTTGTGGTAAACACTATTCACGGTAAAAATGAAGTTCTTCATGTAAATACTATTCACGGTAAAAAGTGACTTTATCAAGGTAATTACTATTCCCAAAGAAAAAGGACTTTACTGGGGTGTAACTACTATTCATGGCAAAAATGATTTTAACATGGTAACTACTATTCACTTCAAAATGACTTTACCATGGTAACTACTATGCACAAGTAAAAACAAGGTTACCCTCCAATTAATTTTTGCCTAAGTGGGAATATCTCTCCGTAAAATCCACCAACGAGGAATGATCCTGAATGGAACCAAAATGTCATCACCAATCCGGACTATGATAATTCTTCACAGGGAACTCCTCGTGTTATGATTATTTACTAATGCCAGAGACTTTAGTTTGGTGGATGTAATCTGAAAGCAAAACAACAACCGAACACAAGAATACCATTGACTATGATAAGACGAATGACGACAAATCAAATATCAAAATAAATTATAATATTAACATGAAATCATATAATCTCACCCATGAGATACTTGAACAAGACTATGGGAGAAACTTTACAATTACACCTCTCGATGGCTTCTTCAACACACCTTTAATCGATGGCTTCCTTCGCACACTTCCTACAATATTTCTCACTACTTCTTTTTCACTATGCTAAATGAGGGGGTAGCCTCTCTATTTATAGAACTTCCGTGCTTATCCATCTTATCTCTAAGATAGGATAAGAAATCCACTCTGACGAATCATATTCCATACCTTAACTCTTATCTCGTACATGTAGGCTTATTTGTTAAGATAAGATAAACCTTATCATTTTACATGGGTTCCACATTTTTAGACTTTTTACAAATAAAATACACAAAATATTTATGACCTCACTCCTTGTCTTTCTAATTCCTAATCATGTAGACCCTACTTCTCTAATTACCCAAACTTTGACATTTTACATTCTTTGGACCACTTACGACAAATATTTACTTTTACAACATTCCTATTGTACTTTGATCATTACCGTACTCCATATTATTGGCGGCACCATCGTCTTGGGCGCCGTTATCTTCTATCGAACGCTACTACTAATTACACTTAACAACATCCTATTCCTAATACACACATTAATAAAATAGAAATTTTGAGGAAAATTTTAGTGTCGACAAATTTCCTACATTATTTTCTTTGCAAACATACGTTTATTGGCTGAATCAAGAGCAATGTGAATGGAAGATGTGTTTATTCCATCTAGCATACCTTGAAACGTGATTATGAAATAGTCTTCCTCAATCATCCAAGCATGTAAATGTTGTCCCAAATAATAGAAACATGGCAACAACATAGGAGAACTCAACAAGCTAGGAAGATGGTAACCATTCTCATACCTTAGGATGCTAAAGGCATGAATGCACCTTGAATTCAACTCTTCTTTTTAACAGCAAAGTGCATCTTGATTCTTTGAGCACTTTGAGGACCAAATGCCCCCACTAACCCTTCCGAGGGTTCCACCGTGTAGCTGGTATAAAAATCAGTTATAGGCTCTATTAATAAAACATTTTCTCCTTTCTTTATGACTGCTGTTTTACACAGTCCAGCAGGCTGAAGATGATTAAAAAATATTCTCTCACCCTTTTTAGCAATCAGAAAACCAACGCTAGTACCTTGAGAGTTACTCTCCCTTCTTGAACCGGAGTCCCCAATGAAGGAATCGTGTTTGCCAACACAAGACACATTTGAATTCCTTCTTTGGCTTATGAAATCAGTCACAAAGTTTTCAACATCAAAATTGTTAGTTTTGGATAATTGCCACATATTACCAGGATCCCATAGCTTATAATGCCCTTGAGCCCTTGTATCTATTAAGTGAGCTAAAACTTGCCACCATATATCATCCACCAGATGCTCATATACACATAGTTGGAGCAATGGTCCAACAAACTCCATGATGAAGACTTCGTCATCTACCATACCATGCATCTCATGATGGAAGTAAATTGGAATAGGCGACAATAAATAAGACACATTAGTGTGCTCTTCATACCCTTCAAGGCCATCAATGTCCTCCATGTGTTCAAGATAGACATATGTTGAGCTGCCCCCAACATTGTTGCCCGAGTGCCTGTTGAAAGTATCTGAAAGCTGATCAACAGTTGCCGGATTGGAAATTACAGCAGGCTGCAATTTTACACAAGTGTCCATGTGAGGCTCCTCATGTGCCAGCTGCTCCATAGAGTCTTCTTTCGTGGGTGTAGGCTTCCTTGCATCATTTGCCCACATCTTTTCCTTCAACTCTTGTTGGTGTTGTCTTGCTTGGGCGGCTATCAATTTAGCAGCTCTAGCTCTGCTATTCCATTCCTCACACCATTTTAGAGTTTCCATTAAATCCTCTTTGCTTACATATACAAATTCCTTCTCCCGAGTGGAATAATTTCTCCAACAAGCAAAGTTTCACTAATGCGATTATTTTTCTCAATGGAAATCATACCTTTTTCTCTAGAAGCATCTTCTTCTTCAAGCGAGTTCCTTTCTAACTCGTGTACCAACATATGATGATCTTGCTTGGGTTTGCTTTACCAATCTTCATTATGCAATAACTGAAATGACATATTATCTCTAAAACCCTTACTCAAAGATTGATATTTCCTCCAACAAGAATCCTCATCAAACACCTCTATTGGCCGCCCTTTATCACTTTTCTCACCATGTTCCTTATTGTCCCTAGATCTGTTTTGATTCAAATTACAGTGAGTGACTCAAGTAAAGGTTAGTGGCTTCTGTTGTTTCACCATGTTGGTGAACATTTCCTTCATAAAACCCCCTTTGAGATCTTTCCAAACTACCATATTTAACCCACATAGGTTTGGAGGAACAACAACTCGATACCACTTTGAAATATCCGTTGTGGGATACCACTTAAAAATACACAAAATATAGAAAATTTGCAGCAAAAAGTAAAATACCGATTTTCCCATTTTTACATTGGGACAACGAACTAAAGAAACTTAATATTTGCCAAAATGTCCACCCGAAATACTTGAAAAGTTAAATAGAGTTTGATATTATTATAAAGGACATAAGGAAACTGCTTCGGACTTTTACGAGAGATTAAACTATCGCGGAAAAAACAGGCGTGGATTGTGAGAAAACAACATAGGCTTGTAACTCTCCAAATACCGGAGCAGAAATTAAGATAATGACAGATATAGGAAATAGTATTTCCACCTTCGAATCTGGGAATTGCTAACTTCCAATAAAGGTTGCACCTTCAAATCTTGAACTTAGATCTATAATGGGGGTGAATCGCATTATGAAATTATTTCAAACTGAACTTAATATATCAAATCAATCAAAAACACAAAACTTAATGCAAGTAGACACGATATACGTGGAAACCCTTTAGGGAAAACCACGGAGAAACTTCTTTCTTTATATATATTTCTCAAAAAATTGTAGGCACCAACCTCTGGAGACACCAATCCCAAATTACGGTTTGTAGGCACCAACCTACAGGAGCACCCACCCCTTTTGCTAAGCACCAACTCAGCAAGAGACACCGATCTCTTCGAATATGAAGGCACCAACCTTCCTTACAAAATTTGCTTTCCACTTTTGAACTTGTTGCTTCCTCAACGAATAATAGAAAATTCTTCTTCTTACTTTCAGATTTGTTGTTCTAAAATTCTGCCCTTACGCTTCCTCTTCTTCTTCTTTTTCTTTAAGATATTCAACTTGAATCCATGCTTAATAAGTCTCATATGAATCTTCTTATATAGCCTTTCGTACCTTTTCGAAAGGGCATTACACCTTAAACCATCACACCCTTTCATTAACATTAGTTGGCCTTTATTTATTAATTTATTCTTTCTAAACAAATCGCTGCCCCCTTTGAATTAATTAATGCACACATAAAGACTGCCCCAAATAATTTAATTATCACCTAAACATTCAATGCAGCCCCTTAAGACATGAGTGCTTGCTCTCTAAAGCAAGTCGTGGGCCCTCTTTTGTGCAAATCGTGGGCCTCCAGGATAAATCACATCTTCATGAAAAGCATTGCTTTCTTCTCATCATGGTTGTCAAGATCTTCCTCTTTCTTGAATGTTGTTCGCTTTACACAGATACTGTTGTATTTCTCCTATAAAGCGACCCTTTTCACATATATAAATATATGATTTCTGCTCTTTTTGCTACTCTATATGTTGCTGGTTATTTCCGTTGACATACTCACAATTCCGTTAATAATTCCGTTACTTTCTGACAGATTTCCGTTTACCAGTTCAGCACCTCTTTTGACATCAATGACAATATTTCCAACAATCTCCCCCTTTGTCATTGATGGCAACCCCAAAAAAAATAATCTCCTCTTCTGCAACTTCCTCTTGCCGTAGCTCCCCCTTTTCCAACCATTCTCCCCTTTGACATCAATGGCAAGGGTCATCTAGGAACTGAAAAATTTGCAAAGTTTTAGCTCCCCCTTAACCAGATCTTTACCCTTGACTCTTGATGTAAAGATGTAAAAGAAATTACTCCCAGCTTATGCCGTAGATATTCAAATGTCTCCTTTGGAAGTGGCTTAGTGAAAATATCTGCTATCTGTTCGGATGTAGCGACATACTCCAACTTTACCTGTTTCTCTGCCACTTGCTCTCTTAAGAAGTGATATCTTATGGGAATGTGCTTTGTTCTGGAATGCATAACCGGATTCTTTGAAATACTTATTGCCTTTGGTATTATCACATAATATGGAGATGGGATGATCATACTCTACTTTGATATCCTTCAAGGTCTGCTTCATCCATAAAATTTGCGTGCAACATAGTACCGCTGCTATATACTCTGCTTCTGCTGTGGATAGGGATACAAAATTTTGCTTCTTACTTAGCCAAGATACCAGGCTGTTTCCAAGAAAAAATGCTCCTCACTTGTACTTTTTCTATCATCTACACATCCTGCCCAATCTGAATCTGTATAAGCTGTCAATGTGAAATCTTTTCCTTTTGGATACCACAACCCGTATTCCATAGTTCCCTTTAGATATCTGAATATGCGTTTTACAACTTGCACATGTGTTTCTTTCGGCCCTGCTTGAAAACGTGCCACCATACCCACTGCTTGCATGATATCTGAGTGCGGATCTTTGTCACATATAATAAACTCCCGATCATTGATCTATAGAGATTGATCGGCATCTGGAGATTCGTCATCTTTGCTTAACTTGGTTTCGGTGATCATCGGTGTGCTTACAGGTGCACACTCCTCCATACCAAACTTTTTCAACATTTCCTTCACATACTTGGTTTGGGATATAAATATTCCTTTATTAGATTGAGAAATTTGCAATCGAGGAAAAGGATAACTCACCCAACATAGACATTTCAAATTCCTTTGCATGTCTTACTGCAAATTTTCTAGACATTTCTTCATTGTCTCCTCCAAAGATTATGTCATCCACATATCTGACCACATTAAGCGGTGTTCATCTTCGATTTTGATGTAAAGATTCTTTGTCGGCATGTCCTCTCTTGAATCCTTGGTCTGTAGATGTTGATCGAAGCCTTGAGTACCATGCTCTGGGGGCTTGTTTTAATCCATCTGATGCCTTTTTCAACCTACACACATAATCTTCATTTTCGATAATAGGAACCCTTGAGGCTGTTCTATGTAAACCTCCTCTTCTAAATTCCCATTTAAAAGGCTGATTTGACATCCATTTGGTAGACTTTGAAATTTTTAAACAACTGCGAAAACAAGGAACATTCGATTGCTTCTAGTCAGCAACCGGAGCAAAAGTCTCTTCAAAATCAACACCTTCCACTTGAGCATACCCTTTGCATACCAATCTTGCCTTATTTGAGTGACTTGACCATCTTCATTTAGTTTGTTCCGAAATACCCACTTAGTGCCATCACATTCGACTCTTTGGTGCAGGAACCGGTTCCCAAGTTTCATTTTCTCAATTTGATCTAATTCTTCTTCCATCGCCTTGACCAATGTTTATCATGTCTTGCTTCTAAAAAGTTCTTAGGTTCTACCTTAGATAGCAGAGAAAAATACCCTTGCTCGAAAGCATTTGTAATTCTTCTTGGTTTGAACCCGATATCAAGTTCTCCATAATCGACTTTCATCATGATTTTTTTTAGCGAAGCGAGATGGCGTCTTGGTATCCTGCCTTTCTGATTTACTCCACTCTTCAATATCTTCTTCTTCCTCTTGTTCTTCTTTCACAAGACTTGGTATTTCTAAAGACTCTTCTGAATTTTCTTTTGTCTTTAGATCCAGACCCTCATCCACTCTGACACTTGCACTTTCTATGATAGTCCATAACCTCTTGTTATAACATCTGAAGGCTTTACTTTTAGTGGAGTACCCAAGAAAAATCCCTTCATCGGATCTTGAATCAAATTTGCCTAAGTCCTCTTCGGTTCTTTTAATGAAACATCTGCTCCCAAATACCTTAAAATATTTGACCGAGGCTGGTCTTCCTTTCCATAATTCATATGGAGTTTTGTCATGGTTAACTCTAATTTGCACTCTATCCAAAATATAAACGGCAGTACTTACCGCTTCTTTCCAGAATCTATCTGATAACTTAGATTCATTCAGCATTGTTCGGGCCATCTCTTGAATGGTTCTGTTCTTCCTTTCTACTACTCCATTTTGTTGTGGAGTTCTTGCAACTGAGTATTGTCTTTTAATTCCATGGTCTTCACAATATTCAATAAATTCATTTGACATGAATTCACCTCCACGATCTAACCTTAGACATTTTATCTTCAGCCTGTTTCATTTTCTACTAATGCCTTGAAAGCTTTGAACTTTCCAAATGCTTCAAATTTTTCTTTCAAAAATGCTACCCATGTCATTCTAGTGTAGTCATCATGAGTAACATAAAATAAACTCTCACCTTGAATACTTTTCGTTACTGGTAGGTCCACACAAATCCGTGTGAATTAGCTCCATGGTTTGGTGGATGAATACTCCTTTGTTTTGAATCTTGTTACGGTTTGCTTCCCAGTGCACTTTTGCTTGCATAGAGTACTCGAAGGCTTTGTTATTTTAGGCATGTCCCGTCACGGCCGCTTATTGCTTATCTTCACAAATTATCAAAATTTATATGTCCCATCCTTCTATGCCATAGCCAACTTTCCTCAACTTGACTTAGGCAACATTTTTCTTCTTTTATTTCTCCGAGCATATATAGATTATTTGCAGTTCGGTGGCAATCTGCAATTAGTTCTCATGTATCTGCTTTCCTTATTTCACATCCTTCGGCATAGAACTTAAGAGTGTGTCCCTGATCACACATTTGACTCACACTCAAGAGGTTATGTTTTAATCCTTCAACATACAAAACATTCTCTGTTTTTGTTTTTCCATTATCCAAACTCAGCGTACCTTTGCCAACGATCTTCGTTGTAGCATTATCACCAAATTTTATTGTACCTTCATTTACTTTCTTTAAGGAGAGAAACTTACTTTTATCACCAGTCATATGTCTTGAACATCCGCTATCAATGTACCACTTTGCTGTCCTTCATCTCGAGCATGAAAAGTTGTTTGAACGAGCATGGATTTTTCTTTGTCTAGCCCATCTTCCTCCTGCTTCCTTGTCCAGGATTTCGTAGCCTCCCTTTTCTTTGTATCTAAAGGCTTTGTCTTTTGATCTTGTCTCGAGTCAAACACACTTCTACAAAAGCGTGCTATATGTCCATAATTATTGCACTTGTAGCAGATAATGGCTTCCTCGTTATAATAGGATAGTGGAGCAAACGAATTATAGTTCATATTCAACACTCTATGAGCAGATTTTGGTTTGTTCCAGGCTTCATTATCTCTCATTCGCTTTCTACACTCTATCTTTTTATGCCCATATATATTGCAATAAAAACAATAACCATGAAAGGAACTTTCGAACTTGTTCATATTCCTATGTCGTGGAATAAATGGTCTTTTGGTGTCGTTCTCTTTAACACCTTCCTTGTGGATGGAACTGGTCTTCGTAGTTTCCTCTTCCTTTCTACTTTTATTCTTCGTAGGCGTATTTAGAATTTCTGCATAACTTTTTGCCTTTTCTAAACCTTTCTTCTCCGGAAGCTCAATGGATTTTGAAGCTTTCTCTAGTTTTTCTTCATATCCGAGTCCTGATTTGTTGGATGGTGATCTTTGACTTTCTAGAATCTCATCTAGAACCTTAGTACTCTTTTCAAATTTCAAGTTGTTCATTAGTTTGGTATTTACCTTTTCTAAGTCTTTTCTCATCGCAACAATCTCTGACTCACGATTTTCACATTCTTCTTGTTTCACCTTGAGCTGACTTCTCAACCCTTCCTCAATTCTCTTTGCTTCTTGATCGGGTCTTGGTCATGATTAGATTCTTTGATTCTTCAAGACTCTGGGCTAACTTAGCTTCGAAAGATTGATTTTGTTCTTCATATTTCTGGAGCTGAAGTCTTTGCTTCTGATTCCTCTTTTTGAGTGCTTTTATTTCACCCAACGCACAAATGAGTTCTTCTTCGAGGTTTACCTCACCTTCTTCTTCTATGTCCTCGATTCCTTTCAAATCAACTTTGTTGGTTGATGAACCTTCTTCTATAGCCATAAACAATGTTTCTTCATCATCACTGTCTGAATCACTTATTCCGCTTTCTTCGGATGAGCTGCTACCTCTTTTTGAATATAGACTCTTCTTTTGCTTTTCAAATCTTTTCTTGCCTCTGCTTTGCCTGAATTCTCTTTTGAACTTGGGCTTGCTTTCTTCATCTTCGCTATCTTCCTTCTCTGGGCATTTAGCTGCAAAATGACCAATTTTACCACAGTTAAAGCATTTAAATGGTAACTTATCTTTGTATCTCCCGGATCCTTTCTTTAGCTTTCGAATGAATAAAGCTTCCTTTTCATCTTCTTCGTTGTTTGATTCATCATTCGCTTCAGATTCCTTGATTGCCTTTTTCTTCGAGACTTTGAATGCGGCTTCCTTCTTTGTTGGTTTATTAGACTCGGTCCTCATTTCATAAGCCGTCAGTATTCCATGTAGTTCGTCCATGCTTAGCTTGTCAAGATCCTTCATTTCTTCGATGGCAGACACCTTAGCATCAAATCTTAATGGTAAAGATCTTAAGACCTTACGGGCGATCACGGTTCCTCATCTTTTCTCCAAGCCCTCTTATGGCGTTGTGACTTCATCCACCCGCAGAAGATAAGCTGCAACATCTTCCTCATCCTTCATTTTTAGGCTCTCAAATTTTCTCCTATGGGTTTGAAGCTTAGCTTTTCTGACCTTATCATCACCTTCATATATTGTTCGAAGTTTATCCCATATTTCCTTTGCCGTGTCACATTGCATTACCTTGACAAATTCGGACTCTGACAGACCACACAAGATTGCATTCATCGCCTTGGCATTATTTTCAAAAGCCTTCTTACCGGCTTGGTCTGTTGGCGGAGTTGATGGAATGGTATATCCGACCGCTACTGATTGCCAAATATCAAACCCTAGTGCCATCAGATAGGTTCTCATCCTTACGCTCCAAAATGCATAGTTTGTTCCGTTAAACAATGGAGCCTTGTTCGAGGAAAATCCTTCTTGTACTTGACTAGCCATATGTGCTCCCGAGATCTACCTTCCAACTGTTAGATTGTTCCTGAAGGAACCTGCTCTGATACCAATTGTTGAGCACAAGATAATACTGAGAGGGGGGGTGAATCAGTATTATGAAATTATTTCAAACTTTAATACTTGAACTTAGATCTATAATCACGAGCAATGTGAATATATCAAATCAATCAAAGAACACAAAACTTAATGCAAGTAGACACAGATATACGTGGAAACCCTTTCGGGAGAAAACCACGGAGAAACTTCTTTCTTTATATATATTTCTCAAAAATTTGTAGGCACCCGACCTCTCACTGGAGACACCAATCCCCAAATTACGGTTTTGTAGGCACCCGACCTACGGGAGCACCCACCCCTTTTGCTAAGCACCAACTCAAAGAAGAGACACCGATCTCTTCGAATATGAAGGCACCAACCTTCCTTACAAAATTTGCTTTCCACTTTTGAACTTGTTGCTTCCTCAACGAATAATGGAAAATTCTTCTTCTTACTTTCAGATTTGCTGTTCTAAAATTCTGCCCTTACGCTTCCTCTTCTTCTTCTTTTTCTTTAAGATATTCAACTTGAATCCATGCTTAATAAGTCTCATATGAATCTTCTTATATAGCCTTTCGTACCTTTTCGAAAGGGCATTACACCTTAAACCATCACACCCTTTCATTAACATTAGTTGGCCTTTATTTATTAATTTATTCTTTCTAAACAAATCACTGCCCCTTTGAATTAATTAATGCACACATAAAGACTGCCCCAAATAATTTAATTATCACCTAAACATTCAATGCAGCCCCTTAAGACATGAGTGTTGCTCTCTAAGCAAGTCGTGGGCCCTCTTTTGTGCAAATCATGGGCCTCCAAGGATAAATCACGGTCTTCATGAAAAAGCGTTGCTTTCTTCTCATCATGGTTGTCAAGATCTTCCTCTTTCTTGAATGATGTTCGCTTTACACGAATACTGTTGTATTTCTCCTATAAAGCGACCCTTTTCACATATATAAATATCTGATTTCTGCTCTTTTACTACTCTATATGTTGTTGGTTATTTCCGTTGACATACTCACAATTCCGTTAATAATTCGATTACCGTTTACTAGTTCAGCACCTCTTTTGACATCAATGACAATATTTCCAACATTGGAATGGGGTCGGAAAATGATGGAGGCGCCTTTGTTGCCACCCCAACCCAAATGTTCAATCTGCCCCTCTGCTTATCTTCCCCAAATGCCCCCAAGACCCTCGAGATCGTTCCTTTGAAACCTCTGTTAATGTCTCTGCCACACGGCCCTAAAGCGGCTCCAAAATGACAGACTAGGGTAGATCTCTCACTACTGAAGAATGCCCTGCTAGCTAGGGACAGTCTCTCACCACCGAAGCTAGGGTCCCTGTGGGATTTGACTCCACAAGCTGTAGATGCGTAACAACAACAACTACACGAGAAGGGGGTCAATATAATGTATATCCAAAAATAAATGCTCTCCTTTCTCTCCCAGCTCCTTATATACATTCCAAGGCAAAAGAGCCCCAATAGACCAAGACGTGTTTCATTCCACGGAGGGGTCAATAAAATAAAAGTAACTAAAGTTACTTTTTCCCGTTTAAGTCGCCAAGGTCCAAAGTGACCCCCAAACGCCACACAACTATTAGTACCATGCGGCCCCTTCTCAAACCAGGCCCCAGCGTCCCCCAAACCCTTGGATATGACCACGGCTTGGACTCGCTTGACCCTTAGGCCTTTGGCGCAGGAAAAGGGGACATTACGGACCAACTTTCAATATTTGATGGCAAAGATGACATTCAAGGAGTTCGCAAGGAGTAGAGAGCGGAGTTAACGAGAGTGGAGCTAGCGCAAGTGGCATGCAAGAATTTGATTTTGAGGAAAATCTAGATGATATATTCTAGATTTGTTTGTATTCATGTTGACATGATATCCATATATCATATATATGGCAGCCACATTATCAATGAAATGTAAAATCTTAAAAATATTGTATGTTTTGAAAATTTGAACATCGATCCTATTATAATTTTCAAGTTTTGTATTTCTTATGGACTAAAAAAATGAGTAAAATGAGTAAAACGAGTGTATATATATATATATTTAATTTTTTAATATATATGTACGGACATATCCAAAACGTATCGTACCCAAGGGTTTTTTAAAATCGACGTATCTGCGTATCAAACCCATACCCATATCCTTACCCATATCCTCGGCAAACACAAAGTGTCTTAAATTCATTAATACCTAGAGATCGAGTTTGACTAATCATAAAGTTCTCATCTTGAGAATCACAAGTTGGGTTTGATTCAACAAGAAATTTTCAGCTTGATAGAAATAATGTTTGATGGTGCAACATGTTTTCATATTGCTTGAATCAAAATCTATATTTAGACCTCTAATTTGGAAATAAAAGGGCTTAACAAGCTCTGGAGTAAGGTTAAAAATCTCATGTGCAATATTTGATTGGATTCCAACATTTTCTCAATGTTAAAGGGACTGGTATGCATTTCTTGTATGAAAACATCAAATAATAATGCTTTTTATGATTTGGACCCATATCCATGTCTTATTAAGTTGAATGCAGTGCAGCAAATTATTTTGGATTATTGTGCGCACACCTACCGTATGCCATAGATGGATATACCCTACTATGTTTATTAAATTGGAAAGTATTGATATGAGTAATGATCTTAATGGGAGTTGATGCTAGTTACGTGGATACCTAGATAGTAGCATAACTAGATTAAAAATTGACCTCATTTAAACACAAATATGACTAATCAAACTCACAAATACAAATTTTACATGAAGTTAAGTGAGTGGCAAAACAACATATTCAATTTTAGAAGACAATGTTTGATGTCTCAAGGAAAGTTATGTTAACACTGACAAATATTCTTTACGTAGGGCATTGGTATGTGCTTGCAATAAAAACTATGTCTAATTGACCGCATGTCCAATTGACCACATGTCCATGTGCATATGCTCGATGTATACCATATTAATTATCAATTTTGGATGCCCAATCCAATCTACTCATTTCCTTGTTAGTGTTTGTTGGCAAAATATTTTGCACTCGGTTAAATGAAGGTTCCACAACAGTTAAGGGGACAAAAGTCCCTCCTCTATTATGTGGGGAGGTTCCCTTTATTGAAAGCCACAAATGAAAGCAAAAAGAATATGTATAGTATTCACACTATCTATTTGGAAGTTGGGGTTTGAATCCCGTTTGATGGAATTTTCAGAATGGATTGGAGAGGAGAGGGAAAGAAAGGGTGAGAGAATGGGAAGGAAGGGAAAGAAGACTGCACTTTCATATAAGCAAAAAACCTGATCTTAAATTACTCACACATGTCACATATAATTGAAAAACTGCCATATCATATAACAAAAAAGCAAATGTCCACAAACCATATTATTCTGTAGAAAATAAATATGATTCAAAGAAATAATGACATAAAGTTCAATAGATATTTTGGGAAAATGAACTCAAAGTTTCATATCACTTATGTTATGGAATGTACAATCATGAACAGAGAATGGAGAGAAAATGAAGAGAGAGGAGTTTTCTTGAGTATTCTCTGCTTCTCAATTGTCCCACCCCTTACAATGAGAAAGACTTTCCCTTTAAATAGGGTTGAGAACCAAAACTGCCTTATAACTACCTTTGAATAATCTTTTCTAACTTTACTACATTACTTTTCCACCTCATATGTCACTTAAGTGACTTTTACAATTTTGAAATTAGTGAAAAAGAAAATAGAAAAAGTGCAACGAAGAAATAGAAGGTTTGCACAATAAAAATATTAAGGTGCATGAGAAGAGGAAGGAGCCTTGAGTTTTTAGTACTTGCATTCTGAATCATGTGACCGCTCCTACAATTTCCCTCTCACTTGGAATTGTGATGTTTGAGAGGTTGGTCAACCAAGTGCCCATAACATTGGTCATCTCAAATTTCGCTATCAAAGTTGGTTATGCTTTTGGATGCCTTAATTATCACATTATGGATTTCAAAAAGTTCATCCAACTTATCTTTACTAAATCCCTGAATGTAGAACAATTACTCTTTGATCAATTTTTTGAAATGTTCTTTGATGTCTGCTGCCATGTTTAGCTCAGAGGAGTTCTCTTTGACTAGGTAGCAATGAAAGGCTTTCATGTCTGTAAAGTTTTCTTCCTTTAGAGCTTCCCCTTTCTGAATATGAGATTGGAGATCTATCTTTATTTCTTCCAATACTTTGATTGTCCACTTAATGCTACTTGACCAAGTTTGGGAGAGATTGTCATGGGAGCTGTCGAAGATTTTCTCAGAGAATGATCTTCTCATCAGTGATGGCCATTACTCTAGGTCTTGAATAAGACTTCCCATAGGGCAGCCTCCTTTTCTGCAATTTTAATTTTGCTCAACAAGTTCATTTGGGCATCCACCAGTTGTCCATACATTTTCTTTCTTATGTCGATGAAGTATCAACTAACAGTTCAACCCTGGTCTCAATGGCCTTACCTCGATTACTGTGCTTGTGGATTTCTGAGATGGCTTTAGTAGGATCAATCTGTTTTAACGAAGTTGAAGTAGGGAGAGACGACAGTGGGGTAGGGTCATGAGAAATAAATGCTTTGACATATGTTGAGAGAGTGCGACCCTGCTCTTTATGTTGTTCTACTTCTTGCATTTGCTTTTCTTTTTCAACTCTCTCAATGATTCTAGAGGCCGTATTTTTTTAAATTGTGCACGTCTCATTCATGGCTAGCTTCACCCAATGAAACTCTAGTCAACTCATAGTCAGCCATGATTATTTCAGCTTCACTTTTGTGACTTTGTCTGAAGTGGGCTGGCCAATTTCAACAAATTATGAGACCATAGGGGTCTGTGACTAGACAGGAGGTGGTATTAGCTTTCTTTGGTGCAGGTTCAAGAATTTTGGAAAGCAAGCCGCCTCATTATAATCGGGAGCAATGACCTTTAGGATAGGTCTTCTTTTGCTTATTGACAAGGGGTTGGACCTAGGTGAAGGAAGAGTCACTGACAACTACATCAAGTTGGGTTGATGTGGGCAAAAATCAAAGTGAGAGGAGACAAGGGAGCTGGAGTTTACACGAGATGTATCAACAAGAGAAGATTTCTCATGTCTCAAGAGGGAAAGCAGGAGGTCTTATGATGGCCAATCTCTGTCTTGTGCTACCTTGTCCACTAATACTACCTGAAGGAATCTCTTTTGGATTATCTTCTTCTGCTGCAATATCATCTCTAGGAGTCCTGACATAGACTTGGGGTTTGAAGGTTGGCCACTTGAGGAAGAATGTATTTCTTGTTGAACTTGGAAAGTATTCTTCTACTTGGCATTGAATTCAGTCAACTTCCTGTGAAACCACATTTTAGTTCTTGTGATTACAGGAGCTGTCAAATCATCAATATTATCCCTCTTTTTGTGACTAGTCAATAGTGGGAAGAGGGGCATGCTGAATAGTCTTTTCAAATTCTGGCTTGCACAAATCACTGCCATCATCTATCACGCCTTCAGAGATTTGGTCAATTTTGAAGGCTTGGATTGGGATTCTCATGTGTGTATGCTCTTCTCCTGATTTCAAACTCATTGTCACAATCTTCCCAGAAATCCTCAATGGTGGGCACATGATAATGGCTTAAAGCTAAGTCACAAGGTTCGAGTTCAAGTTCCTGTTCGACGAGGATAAAGTTCGATTCAAGTTCGCCAAGGGATAAAGATTCAAAAAAATGTCTTTAAGTTCGAACAAATATTTTTCTATCATTTTTAATTTTGAATTTTTTTCATAAATATGTCAGAGGGATAGAGTGGAGAGAGCTTTCTGTTCTCTGCTTCAGTTGGTATATGCATATATACACACATTTATAAAATAATGCAAACTCATGTCAAATACTTCCCATGCAAAAATAATGGATAAAGTTTGAGTTCATGTTCGTCAAGAAATAAGTTCGATGGAATTCAAACTTTTTTGATAAAATTTGGTGTACCTTGTGACATAGGCTTGAAGGGAGTATGAGATTGTTGATGAAATTCTTACCTCTTGTGATATTGATGCATATTGAAAGGAACAATGGTGCTTTCAACAATTTTGGGGCTTCTATTCCAGATCTGTACAAGTAATGGTCTAAAACAATAGGAAAATTGATGTCATGTACTTTTATGTCCCTGCACACTCTATGAATGACATCTAGTTGTGTGCATATCTTGATGAGAATGAGCTTGTCATTACAGCAGATGGGAAACTTGTAAGGTATGCCTTCAAAGCCTGCTGTCCTGAGGTATGTGAATCTCTTAGATTGGATGAAGAAACTCCAATATGTTTTGATCAACTCTTTAACTTATTTGGAGGCTCTTTCTATTGAATCTCCTTCCAACACCCTCACAATCAGCAGGGTGAAGGCATCATTGACCCTGAAAAGGGCTTTTGTTGCTCTCATATGTGATTTGGGTGTAACACTTGTAGAAAGACTTAGATGGATCTTGCCTGCCCGGCCTAGAAAGACCAATCCATATTCTATAGGTGGCAATGGTATACATCAAGTATGAAGTCATGTAAAATGTCTTGGCAGTATTTAGTTGAGTGAGCTCTTTTGACAAGTTCTCATTGATGATTTCCCCTCGATTAATTGCGTGTTTTCCAACACAAATGATGTTGATGAAAGGACACATCCAATTATGGAATTCTTTAGTGGTAGGCAATCCCATGATGGTAGCCAGTAGAGTGATTATGTGTATGTCATCTCATAATTAAATTAATGGGAGGATTCGTGGCCTATTCCTTATTTCCCATAGGGCAAGGGATAAAGTTAGGGAAATAATTTCTTCTCCTAGGATGGAAACCCTTGGAGGTTGGAGATTCAAAGGATGAAAACCCTCTCGGTTTCCATTGTTAGATTGGAAGATGAAAATCCTCTTGTCCATGACTCCATGTAAGGTGATTCCATCTGGGAATCACATTTGGGCTGAAATATTGAAGTTTATTCCAGTTTCAGTGTGGTGTGTTTATCTCAACATTTCTTTTTGGTTTGGTGTGGAAGATTGTCAGTGTGGGCATTCAAATTCCGATATTTTCCATAATGGCACAGCCACTTCATTTATAACAAGTTTGATATATATAGGGACACTACTGTTCTAATATTTATGTGTTTGCTGTTCCAACATTTCCATGTGTTTTCTGTGCAATATTTGGGTGAGTTTGTTGCTGTACAATATTCAGTATTTCCGCTGCTACAGTTCCGCTACAGTACCCTAACATTGTGAAGAGTATTTATAATAGCAGTTTGTACCAACAATTATTATATTTATAACATCAGTTTGTATCAGCAATTATTGTTTGTACTTGCTGGTCTTTTCTGCCCTAATCATACAGTCTTGTGAGTTGGAACTTGTTGTCACTCGTTTATCTATGTAAATTTGAATTACAAATGCATAAGGGTTGGCTGTATGCATACAATTTACATCCGCATTTGATTAATAACATCTATTGTTTGTAAGTGAGTTGGCCAATGTAATATCAATGTCAGTTATCATGCAAGAATTTGTACATGAATGCATAAGATAACAACAATGGTGTATGTCTGCCAACTATTTGGGAAATTGTCTAGTGGTAAGAACAATAGTGGGTTATGTATGCCAATTGGTTTTAGAATTGCCAATGAATGGTTCATATTTGCCAATTGTTTGTGAATTGGTCAGTGAATACTTGTGAAAGTTACAGCTGTTCCTAAGTGCAAAAATCAGGAAAATTGCATAGGTTATTAGTTTATTTTAAAAGGGACACTACAGTCTGAGAGTTCTTCCACAAAATCTGACATGAACAAACTCTTGGGAAGATTGGAAGGGCCTTTCCTTTTCTTGTTTAGCCATGACTTGGATATCATGGTTAGATACTTCTCAGGAGTAAGATCAAATTCACTTTGAGCCATGTCTAGAGTTATCACTTTGGCATCCTCCAAAGGCTTAGTTCCAAGAGCAACATTAATGTGATAAGCATCCAATTGAGCAATTACCTGTCCATGGGGGTCCTTCAATTCTTTGGTATCTTGGTTGAAGTATTGAGCACATGCCAAAACTTTATCTTAGCATTGAACTGAATTTGGGAATCCTACTGTGTGAGGCAAACCACAATTGAAGATGCATTCACCCAATGGAGTTTGTTTTCCATCTTGTATTTATACCCATAATTTTGCCAAATCCATGTGTTTTACATCACTATCGCCAATTTTAGGGATATCATTCCCAAATGAAGACAAATGTTCATACCATGTGTATTGGAACTTCATGGCGGCGAATGGGCGATTCATATTTGCAATTTGAATGGAGTGGAAACATTTATGGGAGTTGATGTGCAAATGAGGGCAAAACAGAGATGAATTGTGGGCAGAGCAAAACGTCCATGAGGATTCCCACAAAACTAGTGAAAATGAAGCTCTTATAGGGGGCAACTTCAAGGGCAGATTTAAATTTGAAAGGATCAGAGGCAAAGTGCTCGTGGAGGGAAAAACAACAGCTATGGAAAATCAAAACGATAGGGTAGAGCACGGGATTGTGGACAAAGCTTTTAGAATGAATTGAAAATGATTTGCAATTTTGTTTATATAGTGCCCAAAACTCTTATTGCTCAAAACCGTCACTTGAGGATCTTTTTTTTTAAAAGAATTGGCATTGTTTTAGTTCCTTATAACTTTGTTGCCTCCATCGCGGAACTAAGGGAACATTCCTCATGTTCCGATGATGCGTGATGTGGGCGATGAGCCATTGATTTGCCTTATATGTAGCCCAAATTGATCCGTCATTAATAACAAGAGGAATGGAAGAACCATTCCTTGTGTTCTTGTTGGGGTGACATAACCGACATGCACTAGCCTAATTCCTTTCACTTTGATTGGCCCAGTGCGTAGTTGCAAAACTGAAGGAACAAAGGAATTGTTCCTTTCATTCCGATAGGGCGCGCCATGAGCGAAAATTAAACAAAAGCATAAAACATTGCCCAAGGATCTTATATTGCCCCATCGCTCGAGTCGCGGAATGGAGGAACTGTGGGAATAGTTCCTCCCATTCCTCCTAGGAGTGATTTTGCCAATCAAGGCCCAAAAACCTTTAAAATTGGTTATAGGAAAAATAAGAATTTTGTCCAAGGGGACCTTAGACACTTGGTGACTCATTTTGTTTGAAATTTTTAGGGATTTTATTTGAAGTGACAATAGTTGGCTCTGATTGGGATATGACTTGGGTTGACATTGACTCGATGAAAAATAGGGCATTAAGGACTCCAAAATCTTAGGCATCGCATAGATCAGTGCTTTATCCATTGGGCCACAGAGATAGAGACTAGAAGACTTTGGAAGCAAAATGACCAAACATACTTAGAGGAGAACATGGGGAAAGAAAAGAACAATAAGGACAATACAAAACAAGAAAAAGCAAACATAAACGAACAAGGAAAAAGGGAAACACAAAAATCCTAATTCACCTATGTACATATGGGGAGAAACTTGATTTCATTGCTTGTACAACTTCAAGTACTGCGCCTTAGAGGGCAATGGAGGATGAATCCCATCTAGGTAGGCCAAGTAATACATGTTGTCATTGGAGGAGTGATGAATCTTGAAAATCTGCAAAATCAGGCAGATTTTCAAGTAATGCATGTTGTTAATCTGCGAAATTAGGCACAAATCTCCTCAAGAAATTCACTTTACCGAAGGAGTGGATCCCTTGTTTGCTGGTTGGAAGTGTCAATTTTTGGATAGCTTCAACTCTCTTCGGATTTATCTTTATGCCTTCCTTTGACACGATGCGTCCGAGCAACTTTGGTTTGATAACTTCAAAAATTGACTTCTTTGGATTAGAGAAATATCGTGAGCTCTGCATCTTTGCAACACTTGCTCTAAATGGCCAAGGTGATCTTCCCTTTTCTTGGAAAAGATCATTAGATCATCAAGATAGATGACAATGCACTTGTTTTTGAGATTCAAGAATGCTAAGTCCATAGCCCTCTGAAATGTAGCTCTAACATTGATCAACCCAAAGGGCATCCTTCAATATGCAAAGGCCCCCATGGAGTGGTAAATGCCGTCTTTTGTTGGTCTTCTGCTGCAACCTCAATCTGGTTATAGCCAAAGAAACCATCCAGTATAGACAACATTTTAGAACCAATGATTGCTTGCAATATCCAATCCATAATTGAGAGAGGATAGTTGTCTTTTTGTGAGGCCTAATTCAGATTTCAGAAATCCATGCAAATTTTTATTTTGCTGTTCTTTTTTTGGATAGGCTCTACATTTACTAGCCACATTGAATGGTGAATTAGAAAGATTATTCTCTCATTCAACATCTTCTGAATTTCTTCATAGATGTTTCCTACAATCTTTGGGTTATACTGTCAAGTTGCTTTTCTTTGAATGGATTCACTTTTGCCTTGAGTGGAATCATATGTTGCATCTCTTTGGGTTTGAATGATTTTAGATCTTCATCTGAATAGGCAAGAACATCAACGTATTTCTTGAGAACAACAAATTTTCTTCTCTTCCAAAGAACAACATTTTCCAATGTTGACTAGCCTTGTTTGTTCTTCAGATCTGATGTTGACCTTCTCAAAATCAGTTGAATCTTGAGACCTATCTTGCAATTTACTCTTTACAAAATTGTGTTTGTCAAAGAGTTCCTCTAAAGAAACCAAACCTTTGGGATCTTGTTGCCTTTCAGTTTGATAACTCCATTTTTGTCGGCTTCATTTTTAATTCCTTCTTCTCTTGTGGAAGACGCACACTCTCTTTATCCGAAATCACTACCTTTATAAAACAAGTTCCTGAAATTATCTTTTTTCTTATTAAAGAGATGATGTGTTCATCATCATTGAAAACTTGCCAATTTTTTGAATTGTCTGGAGCATTTAAATGGAACACCATTTCAATAGTATGTTTATGCTCCCCAAAGTCAAAATGGGGAATCAAAAGAGATGCGGATATTGCCAACTCCAGGCATCTCCTCTTTCATTCTATTATCTCAATACAACATCAATAAAAAAGGAATCAAAATGCTCAATGCAATACCATACCCTGTTTTTATAATGATTGAGTTCATCATTTTTAACTTGAAACATATTTCTTACCTGTTTGACGACAAGTACAACATTTCCTTGTGCTTTTAGGTTTTTAATTCCAATCTCTTCAGTTACTTTGAGGCCAAGTAGCAAAGCCTCATATTCTACTTTTGAGAATTATAGCTTGTAGGAAAAAGGATGAACTTCTCCTTGGGGAGACATGGGCACTACACCTGATCCTGAACGACGGAAGAGCAACTACCATCGAACTCTAGTGTCCAAATATCATTGGTATCTTTTTGTACAAGTGTGGGACGATCAATGTCATCTCTTGACATTATCATTTAATTCTCGTGACCAACATCTTGGTAAAGGATATCAACCTTTGGATCATTTGATTTCTAGATTGTATATTTAGCCATCCTTTTAGGGATGAGCTTCTTTTTCACTCCTTTGACTGAAATCATAGCATGAGACTAGTCCATTTGAATTTCTACTCCGACATCTCTACAAAAATTTCTGCTCAATAACATTCCATGGGAGGCTGGAATGTCAGCTACTAGAATGGTGGTCTTCACACTCTCATCAAGGAAGGCGGCAAATGCAACTTCAGCATCCTTAATCGACCAACTAGCGGAACTTGTTTTGTTTCCATTGAATAGCAATGGCCAAGGGCTTGAGCAACTTGAGCAGGCATGATATTGTCAGAGGCTCCATAATCAATGATATATAGTTGCTTAGTTTATGATCCCCAATCAGCAGTGATACATAGAAGGGTTCCAATTTTCTAGAAATAGATGTGGATGAAGCCAAGAGGTTTTGAGAGGTGGCAATTTTGGGGCTACGCAAGATTTCTTTTGAGGAAGGGGAATTATGGTCAGGCTTTGGAGTAGTACCTGTTACCATATTTTTCCATGCAAGAACGAACAAGGCTTTTTTGGGAAGTTGGGTATTTTTGGCAAAAAGTCTATTTTTAGCGTTTTGCTATTTTTAGCATTCGCTAAAAATAGCGAGTTTCCAAAATAGAGTGCAAAAGCATGCACAAAAAGCCAAGCAGACAAGAAGGTTAGTTGAAGAGCTGCTAAAAATAGCGAAGGCAGTCATAAATTAGCAGCAGCTAATTATGGCACAAAGGTGGCGCCAAAGAAGGTTAGTTGAAGAGCTGCTAAAAATAGCGAAAAGTATGCTAGAAATAGGATAAATAGCAGCTGAGTGTGTGCTATTTTTAATTAATAAAAGCATGCTAAAGATGGATAAAGTATGCGCCAAAGGTAAAGCTACAAAGAGACAAAAATAGAAAAGCAGAAAATGACAAAACACAAGAAGCCAAAAAGGTAAAAGGGCAGAGTTAACTGTTTTTAACACTTTTGCATGCTTTATTCAACTCAGCATGCTTAAGATTCAACGCAGCAGTCAAAGGGGGCAGGTTTTAATTACTTTCAAACACTCTTGCATGTCTATTTCCCACACAGCAGCCTAGGAGGGCATATTTAGTGGTTTTCTAACACTATAGCATAAAAATTCAACGCAACAGCGAGGGAGATATTTCTATTATTATTTCATGACACTTGCATGGTAAGAGGGCAGTCAGGGGTGGAATAAAATAATGTATTTTATTATTGCATGCGCAACAGGGGTCTAAGATAGATTGGCAGCAGTCTTTAAAGGCAGATTTTGATGAAGAAATCAGATATACACACTACTTCCAACTGTTTTGCTATTGTAATCCTAGCTTGTACTTGCATCTCTGAATAAAAGGCTCCATTTTTCCTTCTCATATCGCTGGTTTTATGAGTTTTCATCGTGTTTATCAGGGTATTGTATTGTTTTGTTGTGGAAATTCTTCCCTATACTGTTGTCCCTTACCCAAACCTTTGAATTAATTTTTGCAGATTAGCCTAGAGTTGTGCAGGTGTGTGGATCTCTATATTTTTGTATGCAGTAGTACATGTGTGTGTCAAATCATTGGTGTATCACCTCAATTTTACATTTCCCGCATTCCTTCTCCCTTTTCCTTGTCAATTTTATTAGTTTTTAGGTGATTCACAAGGGAACCAACCCACTCTGGAGGTTCACCTTAGTCATAGGTTACCCACAACCTTGAGGTGTTCCAATTTTGTCAACAAGAGAGAGTACACACACCATTCTCTATCATGGTGCACTTATGGCCGTGACAATAAGTACCTTTAATAACCTTAACCAACTTGTCAAATTGGTCGGGATGGATTTGCAAACATTTAGCATTCAAAGATTTGGAATTTGGACCTTTTGACATGATCGATGATATCAAAGGTTTAGGGAGCTGCGGCTTATGAATTTACAGGGATGGAGGCTTTACTAGACTCATTTTTGAAAACAATTATCCTTAGAAGTAGAAGTACTAGGAAGAGATGAGGTACTCACCTTCTTTTCAAATGGATTCAAGAACAGGGAGAGGGGATCCTCTTTTAATGATGGTTTTTGACAAAGCCGCCTTTGGAGGATCTTTGGCCTTCACCTTTGTGTTAGGTTGTGCTACTTTTTAATTTGTGAGTTGAGATCTAGTAATGACAACACAAGAATAATTATTCATATCTTCCACAGTTTCATCATAATCATCCTCCAATGATTCATATTCCAAGAAGTCCAATGTTGAAATCCTCTTCAGGTTCATCAACTTCTACACTTTCATCCTCTTGTTCTTTTTCTTCAACCTCTTCTTCTTGTATCTCACAAGAGGCATTAATCGTGCATTGACAGAGCTTCCATACCAAACATAGGTTGGATAGCAATGGGAAAATGATTTCGATTGCCAAAATTTGTCCTCGTAACATCTTTGTATGTGTTCGTTGGTATATTTTGTGACACATGCTTCTTTAGAGTGAGAAGTAATGTTTTTGGTTCAGATTTACATACTCAAAACTATAAATTTGAACACAATAGTTAAACCCACATAAATCCTTCACACTCTATATTCATTTGGATTACATGCATATATAGCCTATTGAAATCCTACAAGTATGGAGTCAAGGCATATCATTAGATCCAAGAATAATTACTTAAATCTCTTCAGTATTATCGCACCTAGAATGTAATGTCCCTTTCTAGGGCAAAAACCAAAAATAAGGGTTTGGCCACAAACCCAAGAATTGGATCTGAAAATACACCAACACCAAAATGAAGATAATATGATTTTTATGACAGCAGATCCAACAATGCACAATAAATGCACCATAAACCATGCACAATAGCTGAAAACACTTGTAAATAATTATTTCATGTACGATAACATTTATCCATTCAATTTGCAACAAATTAATGGAGAAAATCAAAGATAACACACTACTATAATTAAATTTGGAACAGCAGCAGGGCAGCCACATGCAAGGGCTGAAAACCCTAGAGGAACTCCTCCAAAAATAGCCAAACTATGGATTCTGCCTTATAAATTATGTTGAATCTGAATATGAAAGAAAATCTGAATTTCATGCCCTAGAAGGCACCCAAATGCTATCAAACCCTAGTCTTTCCAACTAGAAAAAGCTCAAAAATGCAAGCAAACCCTTGTAGATGTCTTCTTTGATCTTCTAATGTCCAAATCTGCAAAAGGTCTTCAAGTTGTCTTCACTTCACCCAAAAATGGAGGGTTTTTGTCCTCCAACCAGCCACAAGAAGGGTTTTCTTCCTCCTTGGAAAAGCCACACAATTGGATTTTTGCCCAAAAGTGGAATGACCATGAGCAAACAGCCCAAGGATCAAGTGTAGATAAAATGCGCCAAGATTGATGATGAAAATGAAGTCATAAGCCTCCTTTTATATCCCTCCTTTGGCGCCAAAAGCCAAATTAGAAGGACCGACCTCATAAAGCTTCATTGGGTCTTTTAATTTGCTTTTGGGTCTTTTAATTTGCTTTTAAACTCCTCTAACCCAACCGACCTGCTTAAATAAAGAAACACTAAAGAAAACATTTAAAAATTAGCAAAATAAAAATGAAGTGGGAATGCAATTCCTCCCCTAGCTCATTCAACTTCATTGCCACGGAAAGGGAATGACAAGAAGTCCATAATTAAGCTCTTAAGTTGAAAAAGGGGACATTACATAGAATGTCTCCTAGTATCACTCCCACATATCACTAACTCATCTAGTGAGTTGTGTATACAAATCACATACAACTTTATCATTATGAGGAGTTTATTCAACAACTCATATAATAACATTATTCGACAATATAATATTAGACTTTTCACTAACTCACATGAAGCACTAACCAAAGACAATATTTGTAACATTCCCCCTTAGTGTAAACATGGGAGAAGTGAAAACATATCTTGCAAATGTTGTTGCCTAAAAACACTACTTAGACTAGGTACACTCCATCAAGTTGTCTCTTTACCCTCGGAAAGGCGTAGTGGCAAGCCAAACGCCATGGGTCCATTCCCATTCTCTCGGGTTCCCGAGTTCAATCCAACAAATTCCTAGCACTCCCTCACTAGTGAACATTCCATATTGAGCTAAATGCAATTCCTTCCCTATCTCATTCAACTTCATTGCCGCAAAAAGGGAATGGCAAGAAGTTCATAATTAAGCTCTTAAGTTGAAAAATGGGACATTACATAAAATGTCTCATAATATTAGTCCCATATATCACTAACTCGTCTAGTGAGTTGTGTATACAAATCACATACAACTTTATCATTATGAGGTTATTCAACAACTCATATAATAACATTATTCGACAATATAATATTAGCACCCCACTAACTCACATGAAGCACTAACCAAATACAATATGTGTAACTTTCCCCCTTAGTGTGAACATGGGAGAAGTGAAAACATATCTTGCAAATGCTGCTACCAGAAAACATTGCTTAGACTAGGTACACTCCATCAAGCTATCTCTTTACCCTTGGAAAGGCGCAGTGGCAAACCAAACTCCATGGGTTCGTTCCCATTCTTTGGGTTCCCGAATTCCGAATCCAACAAATTCCTAGAGCTCCCTCACTAGCTAGACAACAATCCATATTGAGCTACCTTGAAATCTTCTCCTCCCCCCAAGAGTCAATTCTGCAAGTACATGTCTCTCTCCCAAATTTTACAATTGAGTTTTTATTGAGCACAACAACAAAACATGAACATAGTGGAAATAAAACACAACACAATGGAAAGAAAATTATTGAAGTGCCACTAAAGTTGAAGCGGGCCCATCGCTAGTGGCTAATGAGAGGTCATTGTTCGACCTCCTACCTTTGTTGCCTCCATCCTCCGATAGATGTTGCTTACTTAGTATAAGAAGTCTTCATAATTGTAATCATTGTCATCGTTCATTGGTTCTTCTTCAATGACTAGTTCTTTCTCAATGATTACATTTTCTTCATTTGTTTTAATCTTTCCTTTGAGAATATCATTTGCTCGAGTTCTACAATTCCAAGATGTGTGTCCTTTTTCTTACAATAGAAACATTCAGTTCCTTGTTTTTGTAAATTTTTTTACTATTGTTCCTCGAGTATAGCACACTTTCTTCGCTTACATCCTTTGCAATTCTTTTTTCTTCAACTAGGAGAGCTGAAATCATATCTTCCAGTGTTTGGGAAGGCATCTGTGCAAGAGTAAAAACAACATTGCTATATTTCGAAGGTAAACTATTCAATAAGATAGCTTTTGCGTCTTCATGATCAATAGGAGCTTTGACATCTGCTAATTGTTTAATGAGAGATCTTAGGTCATTGATGTGGCTAGACATGTTGACACCATCATTCATTTTGAATTTAGACAATTGGAGTTTTAAGGAGAACTTAATGCTGATTGCTTTTGCTCCAAACAGTTTGTTCAGATTTTCCCACATTACATTTGACGATTTTTCAAGGTCTACATAATGTAATTGTGAATCAGAAAGAGCAAGGCCAATAATGGCTTTTGCTTTATCATCTTTACTCTGCCATTCAACTAACTTATCTACATTTGTTGGTGCTATTTCTTTTCCATCTACTATCCTCCACAAATTTTTGTTCATTAACTGCATCTGAATTTTTACTTTCCATGTGTGAAAAGTAAGCCTAGTAAATTTATCTAAAGGAATTTCCATTGTAAGATGGATCACTAGGATGTCGGTTTCAACCAAAAATGCATCCGTACAAACAAAAAATTAAACTCGCAACCTATTAATCACGTAGACACAATAAACTTGATTTTAGTTTCTAATATAGTGAAAGGCTATTGATTAGACATTATATCATTTTATGACCCTTTATGATACTTGACAACCGACATTTGTTTTTGACACATAACACAACCCTTTTTGTTTTGGACAAGATAATCACCATTATTTTGACAATAAGAACACGGAAAATTCAACCCAACTGATTCCACACCTAAATAACTATTGACATCACAAAACATATACTCAACATATTTACTAAGCATAATTATTAATTATTTGAGCATGATATTTTTTTAACAAATAATTAAGAAATACAACTCAAAACTATCCATTTTTCCTTATTTTCTTAGTAGGTTTCTTCTCTTTATCATTACTAATGCACTAAAACCACTATTGGTTCAATAGATTCATCATATCATCTTCCCATTTATCGTAATGGTGCTCATTGAGCATCACGCCGTCACAATTTGAAGCCATACTTTTATGCTCTCACATAGTTTCAAATGTTCCCAAAATGTAAAAGTAAAACAACCTCCTCCAATGTGTAGAGCTTGGCGATACCTTCAATTGCATCAAACGAGATCAAGAAAGGAACTTGTATGACCAAGTCAAGGCCTCTAAAATAAGCTCACAAGATTCAGCTGCCCTTTCCAACTATCTTAGTAGGTTTCTTCTCTTCACCGTAAGTATTTCTACACAACCCGTATTGCTTCAATAGATTCATCATAACATCCTCCCAATCACAACATCAGAAATTGAAGACATACTTTTATGCTGTCAACAAATGTCAAACTGTCAAATGTGCCCAAAATCTAAACCAATCTTCACCGATGTCTAGATCTCAGTGATATTTTTGGAATGCTTCAAACAAGATGAGAAAAGAAGCTTGTATGACCAAGTCAAAGCTTTCTAAAATATTGGCCACCCAAAAATTACAATTAAGACAAAACTAGCGTTTCAAACCTTCAAAAGATCTCCACTCCTTACCCAAACCCTAAAATCAATCAAATTTAATTGCAATGTGTAGATCTTAAAACAATAGGGAAGGTAAAAAGAAAGTTTGCTAAAAAGGATTTTGAATGCAAAATGTATGCTTTTTTGAAGTTTTTGACTAATTGAAGTGCGATTTGTAAGACCTAACAATGGTTATTTTTGACCATTTTAACAATTTAAATACAAATTACATATTCAGATTGCAATTTTCACACACAATCTGTAATAGTTTATGTAAAATACACCTGAACATTGTGGAAAACATTGAGAATACTTGATTTTGACTGTTGTCCTAAAGGTCAAAGGCCTTTGACTGGGAAATTTGAGGAACTAAACTACTGAACCAAGAAAAATGCAAAAGTATGACCTGCCAATTTTTTGTAAGGAATCCAAATCTGCATTCAGATCTGAAAAGATATGCAGCACGAACAAGATTGGATTTTATGATGAAATCCAAACTTTGGGATATCTTGAACTAGAAAGAGATGTTTCGTCATTCAGACTACCAGGTCTTCAAAAATCAAATGTGGTTTCAAAATTTACAGCCTAAGTATCTAGAAGCCGACACTCAGACCACAAGCTCTTCACATCTTCATCTTCGACCACCATAAACAAATTTGGAAGAAGTCTCATGGAAAATGAAGAGTTCCCTTTAATCCTAGATCCAAGCTCCAAATAGTTGCCCAATGAAACTCCACAAATTCTAATGAATTCAATGCCTCCCAACTCCTATGGAGATGGGATTAATCCTGGCGAGTTGCTCCCTCATCTCTGGGATTGTGTTAAAACAAGTTATTTTATTCTAAAGATAGATTAACCCCACAAAGCTATGTACGGAGAGAGAGGTTCACAGAGAGAGAGACATTTAGGGTGCACAATGCACACAACGTACCAAATTGTCACTTTAGTACAATAGATCAAGATGCTCTAAAAGAGTCACAACCATCTTCTATTTGGCAAGTGAGGCTACAAATGAAGATATCTAACCTTGGATGGTTATAAGCATAGTTACTGTTATTCGGCCGGATTTGTATGAAATCCGGTTCGAACCGTATTTTTTGAAGTAACCAAATAAATCCAGTCCGGTTCGGCCAAATTTTTGCACAAAAAAAAAAATTCTTTTTTGGCATTTCTTTCCTTTTTTGGATTTTCGGTGAAGAAATCACAAAATAGAAAAAAATTGCCATTTTTGGAAAGGGTCCGGAAAGATGTAGCAGCAAAAACTTGCATGTGCCATAACTTTCATTTTGTGGCTCCGTTTCAGGTGTCGTCTTCTCTAAAAGTGTATATTTTCTCAAGCTCTATGCATTGATGGGAATATTTTTCTTATTTTCATAAAATCCATTTTTGCACCTTTTTGGACCAAGCAACTTCTTGCAATCTTTTGAAAGAATCATTATGATGATGATGATTATGGTAGATGGATGCTTTTTGTATGATTTGTCTATATATAATGATATAAGTATACAATATATAAAATTTATAATAATATAAGTATATATATTCCGAACCGGATTTTTCTGTATTTTTCAAAAAATTGAGAACTCTGAATTTTCGGATTTTTTTGCCCTTCCGAATTTAATTGGATTTCCGAACCTGGTAACGATGGTTATAAGTTTATAATCTTTGTCACCCTCTTATTATTCACGAAGTTCGCCACGACGACAATTCTACCATACCAAGGTAGCCCCAAATTAAATCAGATCCCAAGGCATCTCAAACTTCTTACCAAATGGTTTTGATTAGCAATAATCCCAAGGACATTACAACGTGGTATTTCCAGGGTATATATGAACTGTTTATCTAAGCTTTCTGAGTTACACCCATAATTGGTGACCCAAGGCATGTTTACAATTAACGTGCAAATATGCACTAACAGGTCAGGCATTACAAAGAGCTGTTTTTTAACATCAATGCTTGGCTTGAGAGCAGCATCTTCTGTGGCAGCTTAGAGTCTAGTCTTGTCTGTGATTTGAAAATGATTGCTGGCTACATTAGTACCAAGTGAGGCTATTAAACTCAAAATTAAGTTGGTATTCTCTAAAGACTAATAGACCAGTCTGTAGATGATGCAGACTGAGGTGTATATTTGGGTTTGACAACCTCTTAATCGCTGCTTCTATCGTTGGGCATTACATTGGTTGAGAAAAAACATTGTTTCAGATATAGGGAGGAAAAGAAGGGCATGAATATTGCTAACCAGTCAACTTTGAACAAATTGTTGGCTCTCTTTGGTGGGGGTCTGCAGCTCGTTAAGTTTGTGCTTCAGGCCATACCCCAACGGACAAGCTTCCTCTTATGAATTCCTAATTCTGCTGCGGATGCATAGACGTTTTTTAGAAATTGTTCCTCAGTAAGGCAAACCTTAGCAGCATAAAATCCATTACCGGCTTCGAAAAAGGTGCCCCTGCCTTTGGGCAGACAGACCTAACATATGCTGAACAATTCATGCTTATGGTAAGGAGACTTTAGCCGCAAAGCTATCATGGTGGCTATGTCGCCATCTGCAAGCTTTATGGAGTTCTGAATATTTGAATCAATGTTTCTTTCAGTTTCTAGGATGGGAGTACGTGTTTGGGCAGACATACATAACATACACTGAACAGTTTATGCCTATGTTAAGGAGACACTATCTGCAAATAACATGGTGGTTATGTTGGCATCTACAAGATTTATGGAGTTTTGAATATTTGAATCAATGTTTCTTTTAGTTTCCAGGATTGGGGGGTGTTTCCAGGAATGCAAAAAAAATTCTTGAATTTTGGGGACAGCAAGGGTATATATATATTCAATGTTGACAATTAAAATAAAACTTGAGCGAAACATTGAGATACAATTATAAAATAGTAAATATGAATATATGATTGTTATATTATCAATGATTTAAAAAATTCATGTTTGAAAATCTGAGACCCACCTCTCTGCCCCTCTTTTTTTCATTTTTATTATGTTGTATCAAACAACTGTTAACATGGGGGCATCCTTCGATGTCTTGAGTATGTCAAGACGTCCCCAAGTACCCCCTTCAAACAGAAATCATCCTTAGGACACCAAGGAACTTCCAAAATGCCCTCAGGGCGTGAGAAAAAAGTTCAGAAAAAGGGGATGTGCTGTCTATGTTCCCAAAACATTTGGAATGTTGGGATGGCCCCAAAGGCAGGGAACACGTCTCTGTGGAACACTGATTTGAATTAAATATTTCCAGAATCAGCAAATAAGCAATGGTTTTGTCCCCATACTAAAGCATTGGAATATAAAATAGGGGATAGATCTTAAGCAAATATTGTTTTGGAAAATACATGATGGGCAGAACTGAATTTTTTCCCATCATGTATTTAATCTATCCCCTATTTCATATTAATCCAAAATGCCATTCCCACCCTTTGTATTGGGACAAAAGTTAAAACCATTGCTTACTTGCAGAATCTGGAAATATTTAATGCAAATCAGTGATCCACAGAGATGCGCTCCCGCCTTGTTGGGGCTGTCATGGACAGTTTGTGAATGCAGCGGGACTTCTCCCCATGTCCTCTTTTTCTCACATCCTGAGGATGTTTTGGAACTTTCATGGCATCCTGGGGATGTTTCCTGGTTTAAGGGGGTACTTGGGGATGTCTTGATGTCTCCAAGATCTTGATGCCCCAAGACATCAAGGGAAATGCTTCTTCAATCTGTTGGGGACACAGAATATTCTTCTTTAAATTTCAACTCATAAATCTTCATTAAATCTTCTTATTCCTGTCACCTTCCTTAGCCTTTGTTTGTATCCCGAGAAGATTCTTCAATAAATCTTTTCCCACTCAAATACAGCATCTATCTGCTTCCAAATTATGTCAACATGCTAAAGACTGCCTGCACAATTACATTTTAGAGGAATGGAAATGACACTGCCTTAATTGAGTTTTGCATGTACAAAATGCAATCAGCCTCACCTGTCATCATGCTTACTTCAGAGGCTTCTAGTTTGCAGCACTACACCCCTGTTACATAGATCTGCTGTTCCTTGGGATATGAAAACCAAAAAGGGATGATGTGAAATCTACACAACATGCCCACTGTTATTACCTGACAACAAAGAAGCTATATCTGCTTTTAGCCTTTATTCAGGCATGAAGCTTGCAGCTGTGGAAGTATTGCTTCCTCGAAGCAGTTCCTTGGCAAGTGAGACATTGAAAGGGTTGGAACAAGGAATTGGTTACTATTAGTGGAAATTTCTGCTTTCATGCTTGCCGATGCCAATATTCAGTATGCCCTTATGACCTGAGTTTGGCCCTCCTATTCACATAGTAGAAGATCTTGTCTTGCATAACAGCTTCTTAAGATCCATAAGCAGCTTAATCATCACAGTTCAGGCAGAGTTAAAACACTTTGCAGAATATTTCCAGCATATTCGGACGCTTCAGAGTTTTAGGATGATGATTTTGCAAGTGCCGAGACTTTATTCTGGTTTCATTGTAAAATATTTTTTGAGAAACGGTAGTGGATGTGAGTACACAAGTTTAGTGATATATTTCTCTGTAAACAGACGTTTTCAGATAATGCCAATATCTCTTTGTTTACACATATTTCAGGAATAAGATATAAGGACGTTTGACTATTATTCCTGATAGCTCTCTCTCTCTCTCTCTCTCTCTCTGCAGAATGGGTGGAGGGATTATCTTATTGACGATCTCCTATGAACACGAGCGTTGGAATATGCTATGACAATTATAATTTTAAAATGTACTGCCTGGTATATCAGCCACTTTTCAAGATATCATAAATATTTGGTTTCTGTTGGTAGGTATTTATTGCCCTCTTAGGTTATTAATCTGTCTTGCATATGAATGTAATTAAGGTGTGCTACTCTCTAGGTATTAGAAATTGTCCATGTAAAGGAAAGCCATCTGATGGGCTCGTTTATTTCTAGTTTTGATTGAGTTGTGTTGAAATTGTTTTTGTTATTCATGTTGTGGTGGGTTTTTAACCATGTTGTTCAGTTAACAAAATCATTTTTCCCAGTGGCCTCCAAAAAAATATGCTCTTTGTTCAAGTGCACACAGTATTAGTAGGTTTCTTCTGAAAATGATCGAGTTACCAGAATATTGCCATTACTGAAACCTTTGATCATTACAAAGGTTATTCATGTTTTGGTGGGTTTTAACCATGTTGTTCAGTTAACAAAATCATTTTCCCAATGGCCTCCATACAAATATGCTCTTTCTTCAAGTGCACACAAAGTATTTGTAGGTTTCTTCTGAAAATGATCGAGTTGCTAGAATATTGCCATTAGTGAAACCTTTGATCATTACAAAGGTATCTTAAAAACTATACTCTTAAGGAGAGGAGGAAAACTCAAGGCACTTAAAATTTGCTGGATGTTCCATGCATACCTATATCTGCCATTTTTAAATGGTTTGAGGAATTCTACGGGGGACACCTATATCTGTCATTCTTAGTAGCTTGGTGGTGACAAAAAATTACTTATTGTAACATAGATTACTGAAAAGGATTTTCCTCTTCACATTTAGTGTCAATGATTTTCATTTTGAGAAATTGTTTGACCAGTGCAACTTGCTTTTCTAAGTGGTTGCTTGGGATACTCTTTTTTTTGGTAAATCTTCACATTTATTGTCAATGGAATCCATGTTATATATTCTCTCCATCATTCTTGAAAAATTGTTTGACCAGTGCAACTTGCTCTTTCTAAGTGGTTGCTTGGGATACTCTTTTTTTTGTTAATATCTAGTATCTAATATGTTGATTTTTCAGTTATGTTTGCCAGGGTGTACGAGAGTAAGTGCTGAAGGCATTGTGCAATTGGTAAAGGGTCACGCAGAGAAAAGGAATGAAATGTCTGGATTGAAGCATTTGATGATTCGTGGCCTTTATGGTCTAACAAAAGAGCACCTTGATAACTTGAAGTCTTCTCTGGATGGTCATTTGCAGAAGCCGTCAGGATCACCAAAACCTCAGTTCTATCATAATGGTCAATATTCATTCTCATATGATGATGATCGTTCAATTGATGTTGAAGTTTGCCCAAAATGTGAGAATGCAAGGCTTGTTTATGATTGCACCAGAGAAAGATGTCAACAAAGAAAAGACCACAAGCTCCAACAGTGTCGTGGTTGTATATTTTGCATTGCTCGTTGTGAAGAGTGTGGAAGGTGCATTGATGATAATGAATATGAAGAAACATTCTGTTTAGACCTTCTGTGTTCTTCCTGTTGGCTCCAACTTCCAAAGTGCTTAGAATGCAACAGACCTGGCTGTGGGAGACATGCAGACCACTTCATGAGAAAGCCAGATACCTCTTTTGTATGTGGAGATTGTAGTGGAGTGTCAGCTGGTAGTTTGGGCTCATATTTTCATGGGTTTTCCTGATTCTTTACAAATCCGCTTGATTTATTACTTCTCATTTATTCTTGATAAAGTCATGCACAGGGAAATCTCTTTAGTGTAAAATTTTATTCATTTAACAGTCACGAGGAAAGTCAAATGTGTACATAAAGTAAACTGCCTATGGGTAGTGACAAAACTACATCTACCTATGGCCAATTTTTTGGTTCATTTATATGTCCTAATAAAAAATGGACCTATGAAGCATTGATGGTCCAAAAAATACCGTCATTTTTTGACAGTTTATTGGGCATAAATTCAATTTGCCATCCTTCATTCCTTTTTTTGCTTCTTAGGATTTAAATATTAACCCCACGAGAAAAAGAGTTCCGCCCATTGAGAAATTTTTTTGACGTTGTCGTTATTTTGAGCATGGGCAGACCCAGCATCTAAGCTGTTGCCTAGATAGTTGAGATACAGTATCCATGCCATGATGTGGAGGTGACATTAATTAATGTCTTGTTGCTGCTGGGCATTCAACAGGGTAGGCTTTTCAATTGTATATTTCATTGATATCAATATATATGACTTTGTACATATATAGAAAAATTGTACATAACCTATTATGAGTTTTTGGTGAATGCGTAGATAAGATGGTAACTTCAAAGTTTGTCATTATGGATCCAAATGGATGCTTTGAGATCATGAAGCAAGGAATCTCTCTTTTATCAGTTGAAGTATATCAGTTAGAATATTCATATTGCTGATTGCTAGTCTTTGCTTTGCCATTGAGACATTTCATTAAAGATGCTTCTTATTGAAAATTTGTGGTTTACCATTCAGGTACTTCTTGTTTACAGTGAATTTTAATGTTAGCTGTTCACCTATTGAGATAGTTCCTTCGTAACAGTGAATGTCGATGCTAAAATTCATTATAAATAATGTCAAGGAAAAACATGTATAATTGGTGCAGCATTTTTCCGGCATTGGGAACAGTAATGATTAGAGTTTTTTTGTAATAAGAAAAACATGATATATTGAAATCACAACAAACCAAATACAGTAACTCCTAGCGCTGTTTGTTGGCCATTTATGAGTTGCAGAAAACAGTAATACGTTGTCAGAAAATTCACTCAAAGCAAACCAGATCCAATCCAGGGCAATAAAACGTAAGTTACAAAATCTGAACTTGCAAGGAGGGCATACTCAAGTTTGTTAAAGATTTTTTTGACTAAGATAAAAAACTAGAATGTAAAGTAACTGCAAAAGAAAAGTGACTTGATCTATCAATGCTGTTTCTGCAAATCACCTTGTACGCCCACTCTCATGGAATGAATCCCTGTCAAAGGGTCCTCGCTCAGATGTTGGAGAGGTGGCAAGTAAGTCTTAAAGAAATCTTCCCTTCCCCATCATAAATTTCTTTATTTTTCACAACGCCAAGAGTGCCTGAGGGAACAGGGGCACTGGCAGGTTTCATGTTGACTGTGTTAGACAAGGTTCTAGAGACTGAACTGAGGTTTTTCGGGTGCTTAAAAGGTTGGCTGGAGTACTCCAGTTCAGAGTTGAGGACGCTTGAGAGTCTCTTTGCAGGAATGAACTAGGTCAACCCCAGAATACCAACTGAACTGGCATGTGATGCTTCAGATTCAATCTTCCATCAAGACTTGCTGTGATTGGCTTGGGGATACGATAATAATGAGTGTTTGTAAAGCCAAATGAAACATCCATGATTCTGCCTGGCATGGCACATGAGAGTTTCTCATGGTTTTATCTGATGTTGGTATTTGAGCTTTACATATTCCATGCTCTACCACATGCATGTCCCACTTTTTCTCATATACCTTCATGTGAATGACATTTTACATGATTTTGGCATTTAACAACCCTTATGTTGGCTCTCCTGACAATAGTTCTTTTATATATTCAATGATTTAGGGTAATATTTGTTCCGATTACCATTAACAGGTTAGTGTATTGGTTATTTTCTCGCTTCTTCCTTGACAAGTTGTTAATTACCTGAAATTGGATTGCATGCTTGGATTGAGAGAGGTGCACATTTTTTCCTGACTGGTATTTTTCTGAAGCATTTAGTTGTGTCTCAACGTGATATGCATCAAGACATGTGAGAAACATTGATGGAATAATAGAGGCTACAGTGGGGTGGTTGGAAGTACGATATGAGCGTACCCAAATCTTGGTTTGAATTATTCTTCAAAATTTGTAAATTGACCACTTCTACTTGTATATTGAATGCTTTTGTTGATTGAATATACATATTATTTATTTATGAATTTCTGAGTTATATTCATGGGTAGTGTGAGTCCACCTTAAGGAGTTCCTTGGGCATTCACTCTCTTCTTACACAGTTTTAGAGCATGTGGAGATTCTTACAACAGTATTATATCCCAACAAAATTTTCTTTTCTGAATACCAATGATGATAACGTAAATGTTAAGGGATCTCAAGATGATATTTGGAATGAAAGCGAAAAAAATATTGTGATGAAGAGGTTTGCTTAAATGTTCAAGATAGCAGTAGTGTTCAGGGTATCGTTCAATTTAGAAAACATCTCTTGCAAAATCCTAAGGAATTCCCATTATGTATGAATGTTTTCAAAGATGATTTATGCCAAAAGTCACCTCCTAATGTAGTCCTTTCCCAATACTTTTTCTAGTCTTATTGATGTCCAAAATCATATGGTTTCTCATTGTTTCTAATGCATCTAGCATTCCTTATATTTCTGTTGCTTCAGATGTTTCTTCTATTCCTCAACATGTTATTGTTTCTAATGTTCATCCTATTTTAAATTTTGCATCTAATGTTCATTCTATTTCACAACATGCCATCACTTCTAATGCTCATTCTATTTTGTGTCATTGCTTCTTTTCCTATTTCTTCTAATTTTCTTCGTGTCTCAACATGTTTATACCATCCCTTCCTAACATGCTTATGTTTCTAACGTTGCTCCTCATCCTTAACACCCTCTTCCGTGCAATATATCTTTATCTTTTTCACTTGTTAATCCTTCAACTTTTCAACATTCTTTTATCATAACTTACATCACTTTCCATCTACTCCTCCAAATCACGAAATGACCACTATGATGTGTACACTTCTTGACCCACAAAATCAAATCAGGCCTATGTTCAAAGGATCACATAGACCGATACAAGGATTACTTCCAATGATATTCTCCAAGCTCCTTTGGCTGGTGAAGTTCTTGCAAATCCTCTTCCAATTAGTATTTTTGCTCCAAAATTTGAAATTTCCATTGAAAAAGAAACATCACATTGCGTTAGATTTTTCCATGCTCAATGTTTAGTTTTTGCTTATGATGGCAATTTGTAGATAGCTAGTCCCTAGAATATTTAAAGATCATGCTCTGATTGGTTTTATTTTCTTCCAAGTGGATTTATATGCATTCTTTCACAACTCTATTTGATGATTTTTAAGCTCATTTTCAAATTAGTATTGGCCGATGGTTAAATTTTTTGAATTTGGTCATATAGGCATAGAGCAAATGAACACATTTTTTATTATGAGCTTAGGGTTAAGATTATGTACCAAGTTGAGGCATGTGTCGCTTGATAGCCAATCATTAATGAAAAGGTCATGTTCAATTCTTACATTACGTTTGATGAGCTATATTGTGTTTCTAGAGAATATAAAATCAATCTTAAATGCAAATATTCCTAAGAGTTCTCTCAATGCCTCTTATGTTTTTAAACAAGCTCAACTTAAAAAATGGAAGCAATATCGAATGGGTTGTGGTCAACAAAGTGCATATGATGGTGTGAAAGGTATTGCCTAGCCATCCACCAAGGTTTCGATCCCAAGAGATACCAATAAATAAGGGATGACGTTGGGATCATGTGCCAAACGAATTTGGTGGAATGGAAACCTCTCGAGCTTGTCACTAAGCCTAAGAATTATGTGTAGCTAATTCTTGTAATTTTGATTCAATAAAAAAGAAGCAGCAATGAAGGTGGTGTTCTAATTAAGAATGATCATAGAAATGAAGTCAATATCATATAACAACTATCTCAAAGGTTTATTTTGACTCAACCAAGAAGTCATTGACAATTTACTTAGCTTGATGAGTACTCAAAAGAGAGGTTGTTTGAGTGTAATATGACTACATCGCCTCCAATAAAAGAGTTGGATCCTTCAAAACTCTTTCATATATATTATATAACCCAAATGCATTTTGTGTCTATCATGAATTGCAAGGAAATTAAACAAACGATTTCATGGACTTTGAAGTATAAGGTTAAATCTCAAATCTCATTGTGAGTAATCAAATTGAACCTAGAGGAGCCAATGCCAACTCGAACGAATTAGTGGCCTACCCAAATCAACATTTGAAAATTTTACCAATCCTATTACAAATCATAATAATGAGAAAATTGGCAGGGAGATTGCTACTAAGTGCTATTTAATCATGGAACTCATTATATAAGAACAAAAGCCTCACTTTGGATTGTATTTTATAAAATTTAAAGTCCACATAATAGGTCATACAATGATACTTTATTTATAAAAGATTTAAGAGATGACAAGGGAAGGAATGAAATAGTGTTAGATGATGGTTTAGGCTTGAAGTTTTGCATAAATGGGTTTTTTATAGTCTTCGATTTTGTAAAGAACTCACATACACAAATAATTATTAAGGATATGATGGCATGCCGGAAGTCACTAGGATGTATAATTTTACCTATTTTGGAACAAACAAAGCTCAATTTTTTTTTCTCTATAGAATCTAGTAATGACTCCAATAACATAATACTTGGTAGACACATCAAACCAAAACAACCCCTTAAATTGTGCATCAATATCTAAAATTTGAACATGAGGGGCAATAAATTACAATTTATAAAAGTAAAGTGTTTTCAAAAGAGAAAGAAGTCCTAACATGCAAGGAACCAAGGTTGATACCCAAAGCAAGCCAACGTAAAGTGCATGGGCTTATTTGTATCCCCAAGAAAGTGAAAATAAGGCACAAGATACAACCTACAACAACTATACAATCAAAGGGCTATGGAAGTGAAGCAACTATAATGACTAGAAGTGATGTAACTATAAGGACTACAAGTGATGAAGATGATGCTTCAAATGATGACTTATCATGGCTCGATTCTTGGGTTGCCTCAACACACCAAATGTAGACCCGATTCTCATATTTCTTCTAGTAATGTTTTTGGCACGTTTGACTATTATAGGTTAGCTTTATCCGTTGATTGCTTATGTTTGTTACATATTATGAAATGTTATGAATTGTCTTCTTTGTCACTTATTGTGTTTCTAATTTGCTTGTAAGATTGTCTACTCCACGAAGGTATGAGAACATAATTCATATTCAATCCAAACACATGCACGTAGATAGAGACACGGGTTCATTTTTATTTCATATATGGTATTGATAAAATTGGAAAGAAAAATGCAAAATCTTTAGCATATTGTAGTTTCATTAAGGTGACAGTGTGACTCCATGTTCACTTTGGGGAAACACTAGGGGCAATGTGGGGCACATACTTTCTCAATCAAAGGTTAATCTTTTATTTCTATCCACTATTTATATGATTTCCATGTGTTTATCTAAGATTTCTATTATCATGTCTATCATGCTCATGTGGGACATGTATCTTATCATGTTCTTTATGCTAATCTTACTCATGTTCTTGATTCCCTTGATGTTCTTAATATGCTTATCTATTTGAATTCATTAAATGTTTCATGTGTATACACCTCATTTTTTACACTTGCTAACCATTTCTTTTGTGTAGGGGTTGTTGATGCATCTTCCTCTTAAGCGGGTGCCTCAAGGGGCCTACCAAGATTGGGGTGTGATCGAGACTTGGTCACATGGGCTAGACCACAACATTTGAGATTGAGAGATGTCACTATTATGTCATAGTTCCCTTACCCTTGTGTCGTTTCTTCCCTTTTTTCACAAATTACACCCATTGTGTATACTTGTCTCATTATGTCTACTTGTTCATGCTTATTGTGCGATATTATTCTTGCTTTTAGTCACCCTAGACCTTTGTTATTACCTCTATTTACCTTTTAGCTTCCACCTCACATGTTTTTCACCCCTTTGATTTGAAGAGTTCCCTCAAGGCCGATGCCATCAACCATGGGCGAAGGTGTTGGGTTTGATTTCTTTAGAGCCAACGTCATTGCCCACATCGTATATATACTCCATCACCTTCTTTTTGTTTTCACCAATGGAACCAATTCATCATCAATTGATCATACATAAAATACACTTATAGCTTGAATTTTCACACTATTTTTCACCTACTTATTGGACTTGAGGATTTGGAGCTTACCTCTTTTGCATTTGGGTCACCATAGTGAGTTAGAACTGGAGGTCTTCTTGTTGATATTTTCCCTTCTCCACCCATATTGATTCTCTCTCGGTGTTGTTTTTCTTTGGGAGGAATATGCATCAACAAACACACATGTTATAGGTAAGGATGTTTAACTCTTCCTAGTCTTTTATCTTGCACATGTATGTTGTTGATTGGTCATTCATTGCTATAGATTACAATAGATGTATGTTTGCTTTGATCTATTGCATTGTCTTATTGTATTACGCCCCTTAGTTTTATCCACATTTTGATTACTCTTATTTTGAATCCTATTAGGATACCTATTTTTATCTTAGGTATAGGTCTTGGAAACCTATAGCTATCATAGGGTTAGGGTCACTATTATCTAGAATTACAACACTAACGCTCCTTGAGCACCTTTGTATCTACATCATGTGTTTGGACTTAGATTGGATCCCTACATTTGAGAGCACAACTAAAAACCTACATTTTTATCATACACTATACACTCTAAAACCCAACGTGAATCTTACTCCATATCTCCATTAAGTCATCTTCGCATTTCATCTCTTATATTCATGTTAGGCACACTTGAATTGAATCTATCACTTTTCTCAAGTCCTAGTTTCCTAGGGTTTGAAATTTATCAATATTCTAGGGTTTGTATTCAAATCCCATCTATTTCATACCCTAAACATGGTTTTCACAATTTCCCACAGGTCTTATGGTCATTCCTCTTTGTGCTTCTTTATAAGGCTTCTTGTTGGCCAACACACCTTTCATTCCATATCTAACAATTAATGACTCTATTTTAAAATCCCTTGGAGGTTTTCTTTATTTTTATAAATTCAATGAAAACCTCTTTTTATTTGGCATAAATATTAGCACAATTTTTCAAAAATTTAAAATTATCATTTTTACTATTGAGGGCATAATAAAAAACATATACACTTTTTCACAAATTCCTTGGAGGTTTTTATTCCACACATTAATTTTATAAAATACCTTTTTTTTGTTAAATTCACTTTTTATCTCTATAAATGGTTGTTTTAGTAATTTGATGATGGTCATTTTTTTGTCAAACATCACTTTTGGGCCTACCTTCATTACTAATTTTGTGATCACTTTGATTCTATATTCTATGATTGTATGATCTATTGTGTGTTGGCCTTACCTTATATTTTTCATTAATTATCTTATTTTCATTTCATTTCCTATGCAATTAGCCCATGTACACAAATCGATCTCACTGCATATTTACTTTTTTGATCTTGTGCCATCATTGTGCTCTTGCACGACCAATATCTTATGTCCATTTTTCTTGTATCTCCACCCTAATCTTTTCTAACGCCATTGGTCCCTGCGTGTCTCCACACAATCGAGCCCATTATCATTTGGGGAAAAATACCATGGAACATCTTCACAATGGCCTCAACTATGTTGCTAGCATCATCCAAGAGTTAGATCATAATATGAATTAGATTATTTATGGAACCGAGAGACCTAGAAACAATTGTTTGCTACTCCATCATAGATGAAGAACCCCAAAATGATCTTCCCATCTCTAATCAATTTAAATATTCCTCTACACAGACTTCCATATGTGTCTTTCGATAGTGCTCTAACACGATGATCCCGTTTGTATATACAATAGATTGTAATATGGTAGAAATTCAAACAATTGATCCCCAAAAAAATTAAAAACCTCAATAATAATGCATATTACACACCCAACAAGGAGGGGAAATTAATCAACATTTCTCAAGGCATATGTCCCATGGAAGAGACAATATGAAAATCTCACTCAAAACCTATTAGTCATACCAAGCCTCCTTGAAATGGAGCGCCCCAATCAATCACCAAAAACTCATTTAAAGAACAACCATACCAAGGATTCTTCCTCTCGTGGCCCTAATCCACCACTTGATCCTAATCTCATGATTATCAAGTTGTTGGATCAAATGGCCACCATGTAATCTTTGACCACTTATAATAAATTTCAAATCCAAAATCAAATTTTAAAAATGGTTTCTCAACCATCACAAGTCCTTATAGGTCCTAATCAATCTTCACCACCTCCTTTGCCTTTGGATGCTAATGGGAATCCCATCCTCCTCCAATTCACAATAAGGTCCTTCAAACATTAAAAAATGAACCCCTAGCTCCTTACATAGCTTCTATGGATATAGGGGGTATCTCCTACCATTTCTTATGATGGATCAATTAATCCAACCATTTATCTTAAAAAATTTGGAAACATCTACAAGGAGTGGATTCAAACTAATACCTATGCTACGACTAAGCTCCTTACAAAGACATTTGTAGGAGATGCTTTAGAATGGTATAATCAACTTCCTTCACACTCTATTATCGATTTAGAGACTTTATTCCAAGCTTTAGTGAAGGAATTTCAACAACATGATCTCCTTGAAAACACATTTCAAAACTTCATTGACTTGAAACAATCTCTTAACAAGTCAGGGCATGATTTCATCAAGTGATGGAAGGTTTAATCTAATCAAGCCAATAATAATCTTTGTCAAATATTCCTCAAAGATCTTGTTCCTAATCTCTAATATCAATTTTGGTCCTTCTCTCCAACCACATTGGAAGAGGCTCTTGAACAAGCTAAGCGGAAGGACTACCTTATGTGAGAATTCAAACAACCTTCTACACCATCAAGCACCTTCAAATCAATGTCTAAGTCCATCATTGATCAAATCCTTTCTAAAGGCAAATCTATCACACATTCCTCTTCAAACAACGATAGTCAAAGAGTTATTTCTCATAACCCACACCACCCACCTTTATCACATGGTGAACTATTACAAGTTCTTCCCATGCCTCACATTTTTCCTCCTACCAAGAAACCACCGCTTCCTTCAATCCTAACCTCTTTTGTTGGTGGCATGCCACTATCGGCCATTCCCACGAAGATTGTCAGGATCTTAAAAAGGTTGCCCTTGATTTCTTTCTTGGACCCCAATTTGACATTGATGCTATTATCCAAGATCACTATAAGAAATATTAATCCCTCATGCAAGCCCATGAGAACCACCAATCTAGGACCAATCATAATAAAGAACATATGAACCACCTTGTATGTACCATTGAAGGGTCCGATAATCATAACTACCTCAATTCATAATTGTTGTGGCTAAAGTTAATTACCGATGTAATTCCGCACACAAGGGCCATGTATACAAACTTGAAAGCCTTCATCTACTAGCCAAAAAATTACTAATACATCCCATATACAATCCAATGATGACCCTACTCCCTTAGTTAATCCTCATCCCAAAAGCACACTTCCCTCAACTTCCAAAGCTTCTATGTCTATAGCCATATAATTTTCCAAAGATGATATGATTAATGGCAAAATATTATTCCATATTAATGATTCTCCCCTCCTTATTAGTGTCATCATTCACGATGCCCATGTAAGATGAGTCTGGGTGGATGAAGGATTAGGAATTGATGTCACTTATCTCTCTCTCTCATTACAAATCTTGGCTTTTCCAAAGATGAACTTAAGTTCACCCAACTAACTTGTCGTGGATTTGAAAAAACCTAAGAAATTACTTGGTTTCATTTGGATCCCTATTACAGTAGGCCCCAAAACTATCCGCACCAAACTTATAGTTCTAGATCAACCTCTTTCTTACAATATTTTATTAGGCATACCTTAGACACACTACATGCGTGCACTCGCATCATATGGGTACCAATGCCTTAAATTCATTCATAACAACCAACGATATAAGGATGGTGTTGATCCTAACCCATGGGACATACATGTACCCTTCCCCAATAAGCCCTTCCACATTCCCACTACTCCTACGATAAATAATATTCCATATCCCAATTTCTCTAACTACGACTTGAGCTCAATGTCACTCTTTTTGACTTAGTGATGAAACGCGAAAAATCTGCAAAACATGGTTAACAAAAACTAGTTACCACAATCCATCATCGATCGGTTTCCTTCTGGTTCTTTTACACGAGACCGATTTCTTCTCGTATTAGAATCTGAGGAGCCTCCTTGTATTGAAACCAAAACCTCCCTGCAACCTTAAGGAAGATCTATTTGAATGTAATGAATTTAGAAGTTCTAAACTATTCCATGATTATCCACCTCTTTCTCCCCAATCTTTCAATAAGTTGGGAATCTCTACCAAAACTTCTTCTTTCAACACTATTACCGCTTGATCCATAACTTGGATATGTTGAGTTATGCAGCTCGACCCTCTTTACTGACTAAGAAGCTGACACTTATCTTCAACCAAGCAACCATTCTCATCCCAAGCTCAATTTGTAAGTTCAAGCTCGCTAATGCGTTGTAGGAGATATATGCCGAGGGTTGAGTTTGAGTTTGACCTTTTAAAAGCTTTAATCTTAAAAAAGTAAGGTTTTTGTTAATATTTGATGCCATATGTATTTAATTATTACATAGACTAGTTGGTGAATGAGCCTTGTAAGATCCATGCAAGTGAGCACTTGAGGCCTTTAGACTATTTTTAACATTATATAAAAAATGGGTCTTTGTAATTTTATGAGATAAAATTATTTTCCTTGTTCTAATGGGGACATGTAATTTGATGAGGGGAACATTCATGCATGGTGAACCAATACCTCCCTTCGTTAAGGAAGGTGGCACCGATACCTCTCACATTCAGTGATTAAATTTGAAGGGCTGCTCTTAATTTCAATGTGAAGGGTGCACATTTTTCCAGCCCTTCCCGATGAAAGGTTGTATAAATAATGACATTTCATCTGGAAAGACTAAAATAATTGCACACTTTAGAAACATGGAAAGAATTCAAGGTTGTTGAAGGTGTGTTATTACAAACCATGTGAAGAACACAAAAGCTAAACTCATAATTTAATTTCGCAATACCCACCTTGTTTTAGGAACATTAAAACTATGAAAGGATGAAATAACATTTTAAGGTTCCCATGAAAATTTTAAATTCTTTAGTCATCCTGATTTTTTGTTGTGAGGCATTTTGTGATGAATTTTAGTTATTTGTAACTTGTGCACTCTATTTCACGCCATTATCAGCTTGATGGAGCACCATGTGTGCCTAAAAACTACTCGACCCTTTCCTAAAGATATTTGTCTATTTGCAAACTTTTGCATCTTTTTTCTACCCAAAACACTTCATTGAGTTTCTATAATCACATTTGAAGAAAAATAAACTTCAAGAGTTGAAGACAAAGGATCCTTTGAAATTTTAGAAGTTTTTACTTATTTTTATTGATAAGAATGGCCTTGTATAAATCAAGAAATCCCAATCATTAACTCCTTAATAATATTTTAAAAAATCACCCAAAATAGCTCATTAATAACATTTTGTTTTCACAACCATTATATAAGGAATATTCAAATCAAATTTACAATATTTTCCAATTTTAAGGATCCTCTATGAAATAACACAAAACATGTGAGGAAGGGGAAGAGAGAAAAAAATTGCCTAACCAAAAACACTAAAGATAGACTTTCCTCTAGAATGTTGAGTGGTCTACAAAACAAAAGAGGTCAACGAAATCCAACTACCTCAAATCATCCCAAAGCAAAGCAAAACAAAAATTCCCTCATTCCATACATGCTTATGAAAGCTCTTGATAAATTGTTAAATCTAGTTTGTGTGAAAAGAAACCATTCAAAAATGTAGTTTTGATTTGTGAGGGAAAATGGGAATCCATGCCATGGCAAGCAAACATAGATACACGATCATGGTCAAATAAGTGATTTATACATTTTGATTTTTTTTAATTTTTAAATCGCACTTCTTTAATAGGTTGGAAGCCCTCGGACGGGATGTGACAGGGCTCAATTTTGATCGTTGCTCAAATTCTTCCAACATATATTGATCTATAATTGTAAAGGGGGCATTTATTTAGAAAAAGGAGTTATTATATAGGAGAACAACCTATTTGAAAAAGGGGGAGAATTATTTGTAAAAGGGGAATTTTTTGTCTTAAAAGAATTTTTTTGAGTCATTTCAAATGTTATTTCCTTCTAAATTATGATTAGGGAGCGTACTAGGGGTGTTTCCTGGACCCTATGAGGGAAATTTCCCTTGACCCTCTTTGGGGTTGTTTCCTCAAACCCCCACTCCTCGATTTTCGTTTAGTACTTATGGGTTTCCCTCTCTTCTTGGTGGAATACTATTTGCAAGTTTTGAATATTGAAGGTGAGCCCCGGTCTAATAAGCGGTCACACACCCTCGAAGAAAACTCTCTTGTTTTTACTTGCTCCTTTCTCATGCCACATTGCTTTAGATACATTTTCGAATGAGCCTGATATCCTTCTTGAGTCTTATACCCCTTGAGCATTTCATCACAAGTGCATTTTCAATAGAGCCCGATGTCATGCATTCTTTTTGGGTGGTTTTTGCATCCATCATAGCCTCTTGTGCCAATTGTCACACATTTAAGTAAAAATGACATGTTTTTCATTGATCTATGCTCACTCTAGAATGACACCATAAAGTTTATAGATAAGGATATGCAATTTAAAAACCAAAATTCTCTTCTACACCCCCATTTCTAGCAAGTACACCCTCATATGTTCATTGCAACACATGAAATTGAAAATATGCAACATCAACTTGATTTATTGGACCGATAGTTGCCCTCACTTGGTGTATACAATGGAAAATCAAAACAATGGAAGAAAACATGCAAATAAAAGCAAACCAAATCTTCCTGTTTGATGATATTTCACATTTACTGCTTGAGATAAGTGAAAACCACGAGAAATCAAGAAACTTCAAATTATGGGAGGGTTTAAGGAACCTCCTGATGTGGATAAGATGATATGGTACGGGTGCACAAAGAATGGTCCTCCTCGCAACGAGTCCTCAACCTGCAAAACAACAAAGGACTGAACACAAAAGGGGATTAGTAAGAGGTATGGTGGGTTGCGCGACAAGAGTCGACTTGAGAAGCACAAGCTCCCTCGAGAGGATGTCAACCCACATAGTGATCATAATTAATGATAATATAAAAACAAAAAGGAAATGTTGATAACAAAACTTGAACAAGATAAACTAATTGATGCAATTATTGAGGATGAAAACAATAATAAATAACGGAACAAACCACAAAGGGTTAGTAGTGACTCGAGAGCAGAACATAGATTCGATGACAACCTAGGAGTAATGCAGATACCAGTCAATGGTGAGTTGGGAGTAGAATAGACATTCAATAGTACCTCGAATAGAAATGTGTAAAGGTATACAAAGCAATGGCCAAAGTATGCATTGATGAATTTTAGCAGATAACTGAATGGGATCAAGATGAACTAAATGAAAAAGGGATGATCCAGTGTAGGATATATCGATATAATTGCATGCAAAGTGTATAGGATGGATGCATGATTAAATTTGGCAGAATACAAGCTACATGTCGATTTACGACGACCGGTCGATCGATGACAACTAGACCAGAAATGGGGTGATAACAAGGAAAAGGGATAAGTTTCTAGATCTAGGAATGATTGAATCGATTGGAGTCAAGAAGACCACGATGAACACATACAAGTACCTGGAAAACAAAACAAGCACCTACACGAACCAAAGCTCCACACTATACTTTAACTCTAAGCTCTCAATGCACAAAGGGAGAAAACAAGATGTCTTAACTGATTAGAATGGATTCAAATAACTCGGAAAGCACAACGTTCACAAAAGCACACAGAAGTGTCGATATTTTCCAACCCTTTGAAAAAGTGGGGATAGAGGTTGATAAATAGCCCAGGTAGGGTCACCGATGACCGGGTCAATTCAAGGTGGTCAAGCGAGCAGACTACCATTTGAACGTTGCAATGAAAAATGAGGGCGAGAATAGGTATTCAAACGGTTGGCATGATATTTTTAGGTCTCATGCATGTGTAAAGTGGAAAGAATCTTAGGAAGGGATAAGGTGAGTGGGGGGAATCCTAGGGATGAATAAATGAGGGTAGTAATGGAGAAGGGTGGGAATCCCATGAGTGATGATTAAATGAGGATAATTTAGGATAATTAAAATGATTTAGGATTTAATTTATTTATTTTAGGATTAATAAGATTAATGTGAATTAAAAGGTGGGAATATGGTAATTATGTTCGATAGGGGTGAATAATAATAAAATAGAATGGGGGGGAATAGAATAACTTAGGATGGAAATGGTATGATTTAAAAATAAGAGGAAAGTGAGCGTGCTTAACGAGGGTGGAAAGCGAATGCGAGATGAAGGCACGAGGAGGTGTCGAAAATAGGTGTCTACATTCTAGCTCCTTTTTGTTGAGGGGTTTTGTGATAGAAAACTATGAGACAAAAACGAAAAAAATTGATAGGTTAGACAACGAAGTGGTATTGGTGAGGTGATCCCCCTCAAACTAGGGATTAATGAAAAGAGAAAGAGTGGAATCGGTCACGAGTTTGAAAGAGGTAGATGAGAAGGGTGGGTGGGGAAGAATGGGAAAAGAAAAGGCATGATGCCCCAAGGGAAAAGGGATCTCACAGTAACAATGATTAAAATATGGCGATGATTTTATGAGTCACGTTGGTAGGAAACAAAGGGTATGGTCTTCAGGAGATGACGAAAATGTCCTACAAGCTAGTGAGTCGGTGAAAATCACTGCGAAATGGAGGGAATCCAATAGAAACCACTCAAATGGATATAGTTCGTGGGGACCAAACAAAGGTGATAGGCATACATCAAAATCATGCACAACCAAATGCAACTAAATCTCAAGATCCTTCATATATGAGGAATCAATTAGAAAGTATGCGTCTTTAAATAAGACGTGATGATGATAAAAGTAATAATGATGCCCTGGGAAGGGTACAAAAAGTGTGGTATGGATGTGTTATTGTCAAAAATGTGAAAGGAGAGGTGCTTGAAGAACACCAATGGTGGATTGTGGATAAAGGGAAAAGCGGGTCAACAACGCGTGAAGTGAAGCGGCGGCGACCCACATAAATCAATGATGACCTCATAAGGTTTGGCGACGACCAAGGGGGTGGATATATAAGTCTATGGATCGGCCCAAAGGGGTCATTTCCAGTGCCCGAGATCAACGATTAAGAGCTCTGGTTGATAAAAGGAGACTGAGTTTGTGAGTAAAATGGAGGCTAGAGGAGCAATGAAGAAGAGGCAGAGTACGCGCTAGATGGTGAGTAATAGAAATGAAATCTTGTTTTTGATTTATTTAATTATTTTATGATTTTTTTTGCATTTTTCAAATTTTTGGAGGGGCGCTAAGGGTGATTGCCAAAGGTGACCCAACCTTAAAAGGTGGCAACTAGGCTCTCCTAAAAGATGACGCTCGATTGGGTAAGTAATGATAGGTTTAGGATAAATTCTAATTTTTATGAAGGTTTGATGAAATTAATGATAAAGGGACTAATATTTGATTGGTTTTTTTGTGATTGCAAGCTCGAGAGACATTGTATTTGAGAGACAGAGTCCCCACCTTTTATGATCAAATCCAGGAGATATAGTCAATCTTGAGTGGGACCACTTGGTGGTCAGGGGGTTAGGTGGTTTCGAATATTATTAGAGGATCCCACAAGACGTGGGTTTGATGATCGCGTTGGTGGAGAGGTGGGATGTGCACACATGCACATTCTGTTTAGGACAGGTGAGATGACCATCACCCTGGAGGATGTGAATTGTGTTCTTAGTGATGCATCACATTTTAGATTCTCTTCAAGGGATTTTGGGTATGAGATGAGGTATGACCATGGGGACACGTGGAGCAGATTGATTTGTTTATTGATGATAGTGATATCATGTTACACACTTCCTGATTTAGGGGGTGCGAGGTTTCCATGGGCACTTGTTGGGGCTCTGACAGACATAGTAGATCACTAAATCGTGTTTTTTGTTTGGGACAACGTTGTTGGCACATGTGTAACGTGAGCTAGCGATGTATATAATGGGGTGGAGGATGGGGTTGGATGGTGGGTTTATACTCCATTGGATTCTCTGATTGGATGATAGTTGTGTGGACGGCTCGGGTTGTAGGAGAGGGAGGAGAGAGAGATGATAATGTGGTGGAGATGGAGGTGGATAAGTAGGTAGCTGCCTTTATAGGAGGTGGAGGTGGTGACCGAGGAGAGTCTACGAGAGATGGCGTAGCTACTCACGAGTTAGAGCGGACTTACATAGTAGAGAGAGAGATTGTGGTGTAGGAGCTTGGGGAAATGCACCAAGAGAGGGATATAATTACATAATAGAGGGACCGAGCCATTCATGATAGGGATTGGTACCATAGACAGAGAGAGGTGTGGAGCCTGATTCAAGACCTCACCACTATACTTTATACGATTCGGTGAGCGGAGCACATACGGCATCACCTATCACAAGACATGTGGCACCTTCTAGTATGATATCCATGGACCGGTACATAGCCTTATCGCGAGAGGCTAAGTATTATGAGGGGATTGTGATCAAGAAGTTCTCGAAGACACTACAATATTGGAAGCATGTGTGGGCCATCCGGGAGCATAGCGAGTGTGGCTCAACCACACCGAGAGGATGGATAGGGTGGAGGAGATGAGGATTAGAGACGAACAAAGGGACTTGCCTCGGGGGAAAGATTTGAGGATATTTGATGTACATTCACTGATTTTAATGATATCTCTACTTTGAGAGAGGGGCCTTAGATGCCAATTATGATGTATTGAGATACTTATATTATATATGATTTTTTCGTGGTTTAACATGTGTCATATGTATGATGTTTGATGATGTGATTCTTGTAGATGTTTATGTGAGATAATGATGATATGTGCTTGATTTTATCTATTTGATGATGGTGGTGAGGATGAATGTGTGTGATTGGATGTTACTTAGATGGTATATGATTATAAGAAAATGTTTATTAAAGATTACCGTGATGGATAATTGATAATGTGAAATCTTAGATAGATAGATGTGATGAAAGATGTGATTGATGATGTTTAGAAATGTGAAATTTGGATAGATACATGTATATAATAGGTATTATTTGATGATTGGAATAAGAAGAAAGAGATAGGTATGGAAAGCTAGAATAGAATGAAACTATGGGTGTGAACAACACTATGTTGTATCAAATAATGAGCGGGAAATGATGCATCTAAGAGTAAACGAGAAAGGATCTAAGTGACATTCACATAAGATAATAACAAGTGATAGAACATAACCAACGATAGTTAGTTTTACCAAAAGACTATGAGGAAAACATGGATGAAGGAGGATCATAAACCTAATGTCGACATGACAAAAGGGTTTAGGATGCAACTTGTACGTGGGAAGAGGGTTCTCTATAAGTGGATTTCCCTAAGTCTATGCCCCAACTCTGGGTAGGGGAGAAGAGAGAAAATTGATCAATGTGAGAAGTTTGTTATGGATGCAACTAGAAGGTTGATTGATGCGGGAATCCTTCAATGCCATGATACAAGAGAGTATCCATCCTTTGAGGGTATGGTCTACTTTATACATATATGATATAGATGGCAAGAATGATATACATGATAGTCGTCCTTCGAGGGATCAATCTATTTATGTATTTGATTTTATCTCTTTTTTTTTATATGAACACATGTCCTTCGAGGGAGCAATCTATTTTTGATAGCTTTGACTTTTGATAAGAGCATTAATGATTTTGAATTTTTACATGGAAAATATCTCGAAATAGCTAAGTAGATCACTTAGGATGAGATAAAGGATGTACAGTGACACCTTTAAGACCCTTCACATGGTTCTAAGAGGTGAACAAGAGGGTGATGAATGTAATGATTGCGGAGTTCTCACTAAAGAGGGAGAACCTATCCATAAGGAAAATGCTATGGATAGAGCCATGGTGCCCATATTTAAGTCCATGAATAGGAAAGTGACAGTAGAATATCACTATAATGATAGATGGAAAAAGGGTTGAAGATGGAGGAAAGGTCTAACGATATGACTAAGTGCTCACTAGTAGATAGGCTAATAATAGAATGGTCACAAGTGCAACACATTAAGAGGCTCTATTTTTGGTTTACCATCAAGGGAAGTGAAATGATAGGATCCCAACGCATACTTATGGGTAATAATGTATGGTCCAATCTAGTTAGGGGAAAACTTTCCACATTGGCTCCTTTCTAGAGTAGTGACGTTCTGATTTTCTTTGATGACAAGGTCACCAACTTTAAAGTCATGAGGTTTAAGGTGTTTGTTGTAAGAACGACTAATTTGATCTTGGTATACTTTATGATGTTGAAGGGTGATAAGGTGATGCTCATCTAACAACTCAAGCTATGTTAGACATTCCCACAATATTCCTCGTCAAAAATAAAGTCACGAAGGGAGACACGTAAGGAATGAATCTAAACCTTGAGGGGAAGGACAACTTCAAAACCATAGACAAGGGAGAAAGGTGTAACACCCGTATGGGTGCGAATGCTAGTCCGATAGGACCAAAGGGTGAAAGGAAGCTGATGATGTCAATTTGAGCGGGGTTTTTTTAGAAGCCTCTACTTGACCATTGACCTAAGGATAATAAGTAGAGGAGAATCTAAGCTTGATGTCGAAGGTGTTGCTAAGCTTCTTAATATATTTGTTCTTTAAGGACTTTTCGTTGTCCATTATGAGCCTATGAGGGACGCCAAAATGGCAGATAATGTATTGGTAGATGAAGTTGATGATCGGGTTAGCTTTAGTTGAGGTGAGTGGAATTGCTTCCACCCACTTGGTGAAATATTCAGTTGCGGAGATGATGGAATGGTGTTGTTGTGAAGAACGAGGATTGATAAGACAAATGAGATCAAGGCCCCATTATGAGAAGGGCCAAAGGTAACTCGGATCGTGTAAGGCTTGGCCTAGTGATGCAGATAAGCTGGAATGCTACTAAATTTTTCACATTTCAAGACGCACTCACAATAGCCTTGATTAAGGGTAGGCCAAGACAATAGTCCAAGCGAAGGATATGATTAGCAATAGTTAAGACTAAAGTTCCCACCACAAATGTTGTCATGGAATTCTTGGATAGCACGAGAAGCCTCATGGGATTTAAGGCATCGAAGGAGAATACCCTCAAAGCCACGCTTATAAATAATGCCACCAAGAATTACATAGCGAGGTTGCGTATGTTGGAGAAAGGACCTTCTACCATTCTTAGAAAGGTCAGAGGGTATCTTATATTGGGATAGATAGTCGAAGATCTGGGAATACCAAAGATCAGAAGAATTGGTGTCAACGTGGTTGACATGAGGAAGCTCATGAGTGGGTTGGTCTTGACAATGAACAACAATAGATAGTTTGGATTCTTCCATTGTCCAAGGGATGAGCGAGGAAAAAGAAACCATAGTGTCTACAAAACAATTAGATGAACAAGGGACGATTTGGATGGAATAAGAGTCAAAATCTTCGAGGAGGATAAGGACAATGTCTCTATATTTATGAAGGGTATCATTTTTATAATGATACTCACCTATGACTTATTTAAAGATAAGCTCAAAGTCCCCATAGATGTCAAGAATTTGAACACCTAAAAAGGAAGTAGTCTCAAGACCTAAGATAAGAGCCTCATACTTTGTCATGTTGTTTGTGCACTCAAAGTTTAAATTATTTGCAAGGGGAATAGGATTACCCCAAGGAGTAATGATGATGACGAAAACGCCCCAACCCTTGTTGGCATTTGGATCCATCAAAGAAGAGGGCCATTTTAAGGGTACCACAGTAATGATGAAAGTGATTGATGGATTCATCAAGGACTTGTTCATGAGTGTTATTTGTTTCTAGGAAGAGAAGCCTCTAAAAGTTGGTTTGTGATAGGTTGGCCCTTAATAGATTTCTGGGAGATAAACTAAAATTTTTCATGAGAATGAGCCAACGAGTGATGTGATCACTATGGTAAGGCTTGGAATGCATGGTTTTAAGGATGTGGAAGCTAGTAATGACAAAAATTTTGTGATTAAGAAGATAGTGATGAAGCTTGGAAGTGGCGAAGAAGAGGGTGCAACACATCTTATTATCTTCAATATAACGGGTTTCATATCAAGAAGAGTACACATAGTATAATATACAACCTATTCTCTGCCTTGCTCATCGTAGTGTGCCAACATGGCACCCAAAGCATGATTAGAGGCAGAGATGTAAAGGTAGAAAGGCTCCCCCTCGTTTGGAGGTGTAATAATAGGTGGAGAAAGAATATATTGTTTGATATTGTCAAATGCCTTCGACAAGAGGCATCCCACTTAAATTGGGTGTCTTTGCGAAGGAGGTGATGGAAAATTTGGCGATCAAAAGAGTTATGAAATGAAACGTGGATCGATTGACTGGAGGTGGCCCTAAAGACTGCGAAGTTGAGTTAAGTTAGAAGGGGGAGGCATTTCAAGAATGGCCTTGATTTTTGTGGGGTCAACCTCAATGCCCCTAATAGAAATGATGAAGCCAAGGATTTTCCAGTTAGGACTCCAAACACACACTTAGATGGGTTAAGGCAAAGAAGAAAGTGGATAAGGCGTTGAAAGAGGATTTTGAGGACTAAAATATGGTCGTGTCGACACTTGGATTTACCCAAGAGATTATCGACACATTCTTTCATTGTTTTATGGATAAGTTCATGGAAGATATAGGTCATCACACACTGGTAAGTGGATCCAACATTTTTTAAGCTAAAAGCATGACACGATAACAAAAAAATCCCACAAGGGGTGATGAAGGAAGTCTTATATTGGTCTTTTGGAGTTGATTGTAACTAGAAAAATCATCCATAAGAGAGAGCATCTCATGGTGACATGTGAGGTTGATGAGTTGATCTCTGTTAGGAAGGGTAAAGTCATTCTTGGTATAGGAGAGGTTTAAATCTCGAAAGTCAATATAGATGCGGATATTTCTAGAAGATTTAGCAATGGGTACAATATTAGAGACCCATTACGAGATAATTGATATGTTGGATGAAGTTGGTAGAGAGAAGATGTTGTAGTTCTTTGAACGGAAGATTTATGCGGGGTACATGTGACGCAACATTTTTCTAACAAGTTTAGTGTCGAAAGTGATGATGATATTACGAGACATGATAGAGGGGTCAAGACTTGACATGTCGAGTATGACCATGTGAAGGCCTGGCTATGTTTGGACAAGAAGGTAGTGAAGGCTTTGAGTTATTTAAGATCGAGTGATTGGCCAACTTTGAGGATGCAGGGCTCGTGAGGGGTCCCTATGTTGATGTCAATGGTTGATTCGTTTAGAAGGGAGGAAGTGTCATGAGGAAGGGACTTTTGGATATGAGAATCCTCGGCCCCCATGTAAGATAGAATGGAGTCATCATTGCGGCATTGGAGAATATCGATGATAAGGGATTCTTCCCTATCATTTTTAGCTTGATAAGTGACTCGATCCGAGGAAGATGGAATAGACTAAAAAAATCAAAAGAAATAGATACATATATCTTACTGGATCTATGAGATAATTAGATGAGGAGAATGGTGGTGACTCGATATAATGTGAGTAGAAGAAGAAGAGGATGGAGGAGAAATGAAGGGATCATGGTATCCCAACCTGAATCTCTCATGTGGTTCATGGGGTTGTTTTTAAAGTGGAGGTCATGACACCTGCCATAACGCCATAACGTCCTAGGTTGTAGCCATTCTAGGCACAACGGTAGAGGTAAGTGTAGATAATGGATTTTTTGGAGAGGAAACCAAAACCACTAGTATATGGTTTGGTGTGAGGGTAATCTTCAAAATGAGAGGAAGGGTGATCGAGGTTGTCATAGAACAGATTGGTTTTGAGGAATGAAGGGCCAAATGAGATGATGTCCCCCACTTTAGATTGGTAAATGGGGGCCTTTACATGACAACCGAGGCGAAGTTAGGAGAAGGAAGAGAATTAAGAGTGAGGAGTTGATACTCCCTCAAGGTAAGGCGTTGCATCACATCATCAACAGATCCATCATGGGGTAACTTGGATGCAGGCACAGAAGAACTGGTGGATGCTTCAAAAGAAGGGTTTGATTTAGGGACAAGCACATCATTTGGTCGATAGGTCATATGACATGCCTTGAAAGGAGGGGAATCAGTAGGGAGGGTGTGAATCTTCCCTTCATATTCATACTTAATACAACGGTGAAGGGTAGATGGGACACAATGCATGACATGAATCCAAGGGCGTCCAAGTAAAAAATTATACTAAAATTCCCCTTCTTGATGTAAAAGACCTCATGAAGAAGTTTATGGCCAATGCGAATGGAGAGTATAGTTCCCAAGGTGGGGGTGATAACATCATTAAACTCACAAAGGACAATAGGGGATTCAACGACAATGGTGTCAAGGAGTTTGAGTTGATTGAAGGTGTGAGAAGAAATTATATTGATACTAGCACCATTGTTAATCATAGTTCGAGATGAATGTGTCATTAATGCAAACCGTGATGAAGAGAGGAAGATCTTTTCATTAGGAGGAATGTCGGGATCTCATAATCCTCAAAGGACATGGTGGCCGATGTCTTTGCAGAGCATCAACTAGAGTTGCGAGGGGTTAAGGCTCATAGTATGACACAAGGATGCGCTGTAGGGATTTAATAATATCTTTCTTGTGGTTGGGAGAGCTTTGGATGAGCTCGTAGAGGACATCTTAAAAGGAACTTGGTGTAACTATTTTACAATGGTTTATTCGATGGAGGTAGGATTATGAGTAGCTAGGATAGACACCTTAGCCTTGGAGGAAGAAAAAAGAGGTAATGGTAGAGGATGAGCAATGGGTCCAGTGGGAGGAGCAACGATGATGACCTTGGATTTGGATGAAGTGGATGGTTGGGCCTCATAAGGGTGAGATCTAGTAGCAACATGGATAATGTCTATGTAAAGAGGGGGATTTTCTTTGGTAGAAAGAGAAGCTAGAGGTGGAATAATGGTAAAAGTGGATTTAGAAGTCTTGGATTTGATGGGAAGGTTGGATTTGGATGAAGATGGGCCAAGGGACAGAAGGGTGTCCTCCTCTTCGACAAGGAGGTCATATTCTTCCATAAGGTTATCGATGAGGGTGTGAAGGGCCTTGCAATGCTTGGTAGTGTGGCCGACACATGATGATAGGCACAAATAACATTAGGATCAAACCAAGTGGGTTTTGGCCTATGCGGTCAAAGAGTTTGATGGGAGGAAGGGTAATCACAGATGCATGGAGAAGATGTTGGAATACCTCAAGATAAGATTAAACAAATGGTTTGTAGGTTGATATTCTAGGAGTGGATATGTTTGGTTTAGAGGGAGTGTAGGTAGGTTGAAACGAGGTCTTGTCCCTAGGGGTTTTGACCATCATTTATATGTGGATAGGATTATGATGGTTGAGTGAGGTGAGGGTAATTTAGATGATGGTTGTGTAGAAGGGGTGATGGATGATTTGGATATTAAAGGTTGAGTTTTATCATTTTGTGATTTAGGTGTCTTAGATTTTGATTTAAGTATGTTCAATGTTTTATAACAATGTTTAGGATTTATAGGGGCATTGGATGGATTTGGTTTGGTTTGATTGGTTGATTTCAATGTTCTAGATGAAGGCGTTGACACTTGGAGAGACATAGTAGTCCTAATGATCAGGGGATCATTTTTGATATCAAAATCTCCCTAAACATCCCTAAATTATGTCATTGCAAAAGATATTTTCAAGATCTTTCTATTGACTATGAGAATGTAACAAATGGACATTGGGAGCTCTAGTTATGTCTGGTCAAAGTTCAATCAATGGGAAAGTCAACTCTGGTCAACATGTCAATAGTGGACCAATAGCATTGCGACACGTGGCCAAAAAGGTGTTGGAAAAATTGGAGGGGTTTTCACCACTAGTCTTCGATGATCGTAAAATGATCTAGCTTGTGGGAGCAAGAGGCTCAAATTTTATCATGAAGGGGAGCCCGCCGTGAGGACTATGGTATTATCGCCAACATGGTGGGTCCTCAAGCCACCACGTGGCTTGCCACCATGAATCGAATATGATCAATTTGTCTATCGAGGATCGACATCGAGCTATTAGCCAAGTCATGCAAGGACCAAGTTATATTTTAGCTCGTCGAGCTATCCATGGTGATCGGGCTCATCTATATTGCATGGGGTCTATATTAACCCATTAACCTCCAACTTGCCACGTAGTGGCATGTTCAACTTGCTAACCACTTGGCCCACACAATGGGTGAATTAAACATAGTGGTCAGCCCACATAATCTTCCAACCCCCATGTTATGCTAAAGACCATGTGGTGAAATGGTGGGGCAAAGGCCCATGTGTGGAAGTTTCCACGTGAAAGGAGGGGAGGCTAAGGTATTAAATACCTTAGCAAAACAAACTATATCGCTCCATGTGGGATATTACCCACTTTTTAACACATCCACATCACGTGGAATTTGGAGGATCGTGTGGGTTATAACCCACTTAAAAATGTATGCCGCTCAATATGGGATAATAAACCCATCCCAATGCCACAACTAGGATATCAATAGCCTATAGATAAAATTAAAAGGCATTCTTTTAGGGACCTATTTCAATATAAATAGGCGGACCCTCTTTCATTGTAAACACACAACTTGGAATCTCAAAGCAATAGCTTGAGGAGTATTTCCCGAGCAAGCGGAAGAGCATTTTTGATAAGACCTATTTTTAGGCTTATTATAAAGTTGTGAAGACCTATTTATTTAAATAGGCATTATTGTGACTAGGAGTTTTAATACTACCTAGCCGGCCCATAGTGCCACACTAAATTATTGTGAATCCTGGAATATTGACCGAGTGCCATAGGGCATTACAAAGCATCTGGAAGGCTGATCGAGATCCGGGGGACTCCGAATAGTGGAGGTGCCATAAGGCTTATTGAATACGCTAGGAAAGGGGAAGTCGGGTGCTATATTTCACCCTTGTCATCTGAAGGTCTGGTTATTCTTCTAAGCAAGTTCTTAATAGTTTCCATTAGGTTTTCTTGTGAAAGTACTATTATAACTTACAAGTTTTGACTAGTGGAACGGTTCAAAAGAACCCGGAGACGTAGGCAATTGCCAAACTCTGTAATCAACCCTTTTGCAAAGTGTCATACTTATTGCATTATTTTAAGTTGATTTTAATGAGGTAAAATTAAATGGTAATTTGATAAGCCTACAAGGGTCCAAGATCGAGTAGATAAAAATTTCGGTCTATTTTCGGATCAAGTTAGTATCAGAGCTGGTTTAGCTCCATATTTGCTTCAAGAAATCTGATTAACAGAGTGATTGCTTCAAGTTGGTGTAGTTGGTTTAGTTTGTGTGAATAGGGTACAAGTGCACTATGGGCAAGATGTCTAAACAAGTGAAGCTTGATGAGGTTGAAGCTTATAATCACCAGATCTAGGAAGATAACTCTCTCCTGCAATCAATGTATTACTCCTTGGAAGAGGAGAATGCTCATTTGAAATCAGAACTGCAAAAACCAAGGATGAGCTCTTGCAAGGTTGCAGTGTGGTGATCAAAGAAAGGAAATACCTTCAACTTCAAATGTAGAGACCATGACAGATGAGTGCATTGTAAGTTGTTCACCACATGAATCTTCTTCCTCCCATTTGGTTTCGGATTTAGGTAATGAAGTCTTTGGTTTGTTTGAAAAGCATACTAGAGGCATTGGATCCAAATTATTAGATAAAATGGGATTTTATGGAAGAGGCCTTGGTAAAAATGGCCAAGGCATTGCTAACCCAATACAAGTTGAGGATCATCCTCATTTTACAGTTTGGATTTTCCTAGTGCGGGAATGGATATTGGAGGATGCTCCAAGAACGCTTATGGAAGACAAGCTTCCGAAAGCAAAGTGAATACCCCACTAGTCCTGAAAGAAGATTTTGAGCAGGAAAGTTGTGCTTCGTCGTCACAGTAGGATGTGGTAAGAGAAATCAGCGAAGAGGTAATGAGATTCCACCTCCACTTTCTTACCATTATCATAAGCAAAATAAAACTTCGATCCAATTTTTCACTTAGGAAGTATGGTTATGATTTTCAGAAGATGTGGAATTCCTTTCCATGTACTTTTTGTGGATTGCATAATCATTTTGTGGCCAGATGCTGGAAGAGAAGAGCATTGATGAAGAAGTTGATGTCGTTCGTCAAGAACATGAAAAATCGAAAAGACCAATCTCATCATGTAGAGTTGAGAAATGACAAAAAGAGTTCCTCATCCCAGAAGAAGGAAATTAAGAGGAATTTTCATGCTCATTGCCAAAGGAATGGGCAAGGGGTGGACAAGTGTTGGAAAATGCATCCATCTCGCCATCGAGTAATGACAAGTCAAGGATGGAATGGAGGCCTATTGCAAAGGCAAAAGAGTTTCCTAATCCACCACCAGATTGACAATTCAACCCAGGACCAGAAATACCTGAAAGTGAAAGTCCTTTAAAATGGGTAAGTCAACAGTTTTTTCAATTATATATTGCATAATTAAGATTGATGAAAAGTATGCAATATTTTTTTGGAGATCAGATTTTGTGAGAAAATGCTTGAGAGAAAGGTTTACCATACTTAGTGGATTTTCTTACTTAGAAAATTTGATTAATACTCCAAACATATCTCCTAATCAGTTTGTGAGTACCTGTTATAGCTTAGATACATGATTTAACTCATATAAAGCTTGGAGATTGATTTGCCATTTGTATAGACAGTAGAGTTCATAGGAGTCACATGGAACTTCATTCTATGTAGAGGCATTGTGACCGTGCAAGCAAAATGGTAGTTGAATCACCATTGGCATTGACGTCGGGTTGGAAATTTGTTCTGTGAAGAAGCCATCATGTGCATCTAGTAGAATGGTACCTGATATTGCTTGTCAATAAAAAGGAGCTCTCAAAATATTATCTCAAAACATCACTTGAGTTAAGGCATTACGACCACACATTCGAATGGTAGCTGATCATCAGACTTAGCATTACATAGTAGAGGCGTTGAGGTCTATAAGAGATTTAGCACTGCACAATAGAGGCATTGAGGTTTGTAAGAGACTTAGCACTACACAAGTAAGCGTTGATGTCTGCAAGAGACTTAGCACTGCACAACGGAGGCATTGAGGTCTATAAGATACTTAACACTACACAAACAACAGGCATTGAGTTCTTAAGAGAGAATTAACACCGCACAACGAAGGCGTTGAGGTTTGAAAAGGGACAAGTCATTGTCCATCATCGACATCAGATCAATCATAACTCTAAGTAGCATGGAGTTCCTTCAAACTAGTTTGGATTCTGTGGAATCAACTCAGAGCCAGGAACTATGTTATAGAGTAAAATAAGATCCTTGTTTTCAAATATCTAGAAGCTTAGCACCGTACAAAGTAGGAGCATTGAGGTTTCATTCAAAAACTTAGCACCATACAACGGAGGCGTGGAGGTCTTCTTCGAATATTAGAGTGGCACAACAGAAGCATCGTGGGCCCATAACCCACAGTCCCGGATCCAGAAAAAAGTTGTTGAAGTGAGAAGGTTGTAGAGGAAAAGACCCAAGGGTCTACTATAGCAACAGTACTTCCGAGGTGGCAGCAGAGTTTCCAGATTCAGGACAGGATGGCAAAATGTTCCAATATAAGCTTTTTGGGACAAAAAGCCTTTCCTATTGGGGAGGTGTGATCAGGGGATCATTTTTTATATCAAAAGTTCCCTAAACATCCCTAAATTGTGTTAGTGGAGAAGATATTTCTAAGAGATTTCCATCGACTATGAGAATGCAACAAACGAACATTAGGAGCTCCAATTATGTTCGGTCAAAGTTTAGTCAACGAGAAAGTCAACTCTAGTCAATAGGTCAATAGTGGACCAATAGCATTGTGACACGTGGCCAAAAAGGCATTGGAAAAATTAGAGGGGTTTTCACCGCCGGTCTTCAATGATCGTAAAATGATTTAGCTCGTGGGAGCAAGAGGCTCAACTTTTATCACGAAGGGGAGCTCGGCCACCGTGAGGACTATGGTATTATCGCCGACATGGTGGGTCCTCAAACCACCACGTGGCTTGCCACCACCACGCGAATCGAATACGATCAATTTTTCTATCGAGGATCGACACCAAGTTATAGCCAAGACATGCAAGGACCGAGTTACATTTTAGCTTGTCGAGCTATCCATGGTGATCGGGCTCATCTATATTGCATGGGGTCTATATTAACCCATTAACCTCCAACTCGCCACGTAGTGGCATGTTCAACTTGCTAACCGCTTGGCCCACACAATGGGTGAATTAAACATAGTGGTCAGCCCACATAATCCACCAACCCCATGCTATGCTAAAGACCACGTGGTGAAGCGGTGGGGCAAAGGCCCATGTGTGGAAGTTTCCACGTGAAAGGAGGGAGGCTAAGGTATTAAATACCTTAGCAAAACAAACTATGCTACTCCATGTGGGATATTACCCACTTTTTAATACATCCAAATCACGTGGAATTTGGAGGATCATGTGGGATATAACCCACTTAAAAATGTATGCCACCCAATATGGGATAATAAACCCATCCCCATGCCACGGCTAGGATATTAATAGCCTATAGATAAAATTAAAAGGCATTATTTTAGGGACCTATTTTAATATAAATAGGGGGACCCTCCTTCATTATAAACACACAACTTGGAAGCTCAAAGCAATAGCTTGAGGAGTATTTCCTGAGCAAGCAGAGGAGCATTTTTTTGATAAGACCTATTTTTTAGGCTTATTATAAAGTTGTGAAGACCTATTTATTTAAATAGGCATTATTGTGACTAGGATTTTTAATACTACCTAGCCAACCTATAGTGCCACACTAAATTATTGTGAAGCCTAGAATATTGACCGAAGTGTCATAGGGCGTTACGAAGCATTTGGAAGGCCGATCGAGATCCGGAGGACTCTGAACAGTGGAGCTTGGTGCCATAGAACTTGCCGAATATGCCAAGAAAGGGGAAGTCAGGTGCTATATTTCACCCTTGTCATCTGAAGGTCTAGTTATTCTTCTAAGCAAGTTCTTAATAGTTTCCATTAGGTTTTCTTGTGAAAGTACTATTGTAACTTACAAGTTTTGACTAGTGGAACGGTTTGAAAGAACCCGAGACGTAGGAAATTGTTGAACTTCATAATCAACCCTTTTGCAAAGTGTCATACTTATTGCATTATTTTAAGTTGATTTTAATGGGGTAAAAATTAAATGGTAATTTGATAAGCCTACAAGGGTCCGAAGATCGAGTAGATAAAAATTTCGGTCTATTTTCGATCACCTAAGATTGATGATGTAGCATTAGTTGGTTTGACCTTAGGAGGGGGATATCTATCTTCTTATGATGGCATGAGATGGAATTTTAGCATCATACACCAAGGGTATTGGATTTTGATTATGAAGAAGGACCCTTGGGAGGAATGATAATGATCTAAACCAAAAAGTTTGAAGATTGGGTTTTGTAGGTGATGTTGGTGGTGAGAGTAGATTTTTTTAAGGATGTCTAAAGACGAGGTGGATTAAGGTGATGGGAGTGTGTCTGAATTTTTGGATGAGATAGGTGCATCATTTGAAGTTATGGAAAGTTGGAGTACTTTTACAAACTCTTAAAATGACAAGAATGAGGTAGAGGGAGGAGATTATGTAAAGGGAGGAGAGGATGTGATGGGCCCGTGTATAAGTGTAGGAAAGGGGATTGGGGTTGATTCTAAGGATGGTATAATAGGTAAGGGTGGAATAAGTGTGGGCGAAGTGATAGGTATGATTAATTCTGAAATAAATGGATGTAGGGAGGATGTAGAAGATTATGTGGATGTTGATTTAATGGGAGAAGATGTGGATGTTGAAGAAGATGGTGAGGTAGGAGTATTGTCTAAATGAACACCTAATGGTGTTATGGGAGTAAGAGAAGGCACGGGATTGGATAGAGGAGAAGGAGTGGATATTAATGATGTTGTTGAGATGGTAGGAGGAATATCGTATAAGGTGTGGAAGTAGATGATGAATCAAGTGTGGAGACGGGTGATATGATGGGAGAAGTGCATTCATATATAGTAGATGCGGGTGTAACGGATTGGTGATGGAGTCAAATAAAGTTTATGAACTGGTTAAAGGGGATTATGTAGGGATATGATTTAGGGTGTTAATGATGTGGGCTTTAGGTGTTTGGAATGAGGAAAAAAATTCTTGGATAATGGGAGGGTGGTTAGGAAAAGGTTGTTTAAAGACATCTAATGGTTGATTAGGAGGGGCATTACGATTACTTACTTGGAGGTCCTCTTTATTGATGAGCCATTGGACAAGGTCCTTAAAGGTACGACACTTTTAAATTTTGTGCCCATGGACTTGGTGATGTTTGTAGTAAGCGTCATCACGATAAAAGGCGGGCTTGGCTCATGATTCGCTTTAAGGGTCAAATATGAGGTAGTTGGATAAGATTAGCAGCCATGAGTTTCTCAAATATGGAACTATAGGATTCCCAAGAGGGGTATAGTTTGGGGTAGGGCAGGAGCTCTTTATGAGGGATCCGTTTTGGAGGAAGGAGGAGAAGATTTGACAACAATAGCGTTTTCCACATTCTTGATTTATCATGATGGGAAGAAGAAGAGGAGGAAGGTTTTGTGAACTCCACCTTGGGTTTGTTAGATCTAAGTTTTACATGGCCCTACTCAAGGGCACAAAGTTCTAATTTCCAAGCCATGGTGAAGGCTTCCTCAAAGCTTTGAAAGGACTGAATTTGGAGAGTATAAGAAATGTGTTTAGCACAAGATTAGGAAAAGATCTCAATGAGCTCACCAGAGTAAGGGAAAAAGATAACTCGATTGGTAATACCATGCCATCTAGCAAAAAAATCTGAAATGGACTCGTCTTCAAACTGTTTAATGGCGTATAAATCAGTAATGGTGATTTTACGAGCAATATTGATGGAGAAGTGCTCGAGGAACAATTGGGCAAGTTGTGTGAAGGAGAATAAAGAATGCTTAGGGATACCATTATACCAGTCTAATGTCAAGCTAGATAATGACATAATAAATGTTCTAAGCATCAGGTCCTAGTCATAGGCTATGAGATAATAAGCATGTTACAAAGCTTAGTGGTGGTGCTGAGGATCCTCCTTGCTGTTGAATTTGGAGAACTTAGGAAGTTCCTAATGAAGAGGATAAGGTTTTATTGGGACATAAGGATGAATGGGCTCATTACAAATTTTTGGTAGGTGAATGATCTATTAGGACCTAGGGTAACGGCCTCTAGATTGGCCAATCTACTCATCAATGTTTGCATGGGGTCACTTTAAGTAGGTAGAGAAGATGTCAAAGGATGGGGTTGTTGGATATAGGAAGTGGATGGGATGGATTGAGGTTGAGATCAGTAGAGGATAAATAGGAGCCTGAGGAGGTGGTTGATAGGGAAGAGAATAAGTGATAAGTTGAGATAAGATGGGTTGAGAGATAGGTTCTTTGGAAGGGCAAGCAAGTTGAGGGATAAGATTGTGCAATGAGAGGATCAGCTTTAGGAATGGGTGTGATGGGGAGGTTGAGATGTTTGAACGGGATGATGATAGGACATGTGTTGAAAAGTGGTGTGGGGAGGGGGTTGATATGTGTGAGTGGAACTTGAATAGAGTGGTTGTGAGGAGACCACGTTAGCATGAATTTGAGATATGGGTATGGAGACCGAGTTTTGAGGAGCATGTTTGGTTGAAAGGGGGAATGTGATAGACCTAAGAGGGGGTTGAGTGAGAGTATCATTGACTACCATAGATGATGAGGTGATATTCATAAAGGAGGGAGGGGTAGTGTTGATGTGATGTAGACCGACGAGATGGGTACCAACAATTGAGTAGATTGATGTAGGGATGGATCGAAAGATGTGTGTTCATGTTGGGCTATGGCTAATTCATTCATCGCTCAAGGGAAGAAGACAACACGTTGGTATGTGAGGACCTGTGTAGATTCAGGGTATGCATAGATTTGTTGAAGGGGAGGCCCATCGGGGGTAGTTGGGTGGACCTACGGATGAGGTAATCATGGAGTGCAATAGGATTGGCATCTAGGAGTTCCTGGAACTCCATGCATCTGTGGGGGATAAGAGGGGGTCTAAAGGCGTCAACAATGTTGGCCGATGAGGGGTGGATTGTCAAGAAGGGATTGAATGGTGATAAAGGAAGGGGTTAGTCTTAGCACAGGTGTGAACAACAGTGGTTCAAGAAATGAGATAGTAATGGGTTGAGTGGTCATAAAGGAAGAAATGATAAGGGGTACTGATGTAAGAGAAGTGGTAAACGAGAATGTTGGAAGAGGATGCTTGTTCCATTTTTATTTTCTCAGAGCTAAGTAAGAATGAGCATAAAATAAGGAAGCAACACCTATGTTGTTTATTTACTACGAGAAACAACATACACAACACAATATATTTTATCCGATTATTTAGAGATGATCTAAAAAAGAGGGAAAAGAATTAGAAGGGACCTAGGAGATGGTTAATATAAGTCTGGTTTCAAGATGTTATGGTTGTGGAGTCCTTGATATACCCGAAGGTACGTGAGGCTCAATTCTATGATAAAATTTATAACACAGCCATAACACCGCGACGAATTTCCTATTGGGTGATGAAATCCCAACAATTCCACCTGGAAAGGATGTTTATATGTGTGGATTCGATGTGTGTTGTTTGGATGTGTGTGATGAAATGTGAGATGTAACTAATTAAGCCCCTACTTATACTAGATTTACAAGCAAGGATGTAAGAGGTTCTTTTTAAGCCCAAAACCAAATGTGGAAGTTCAATGAGAACAAACACACAAGAAAGGGAAAATATGATGCAAGAAGGAGAAACTAAGATAAAAAAAAAAGAATACTCGAGAACACTTTTCCTTTTATCTAACCTTAGAAGCAAATAAGTGCACGAAAAGGAAAATCCGAACAAGTCTAGAGCCAACATGAGAAAGCAAAAAGTAAACTCCTACCCGCGTTGTTAGCAAAAAGAGATATAGAAAAATATGAAATGGAAGAAATGAAAACAAAGAGACCTCACTAAGGAAGGGGTCCCACCGGGGTTCCGAATATTTGAAGAGATTTTTGTTACCTATTTAGATTAGTGAAAAACCAAAGAGAAATCAAGAAACTTTGAATTATGGGAGGGTTTAAGGAACCTCCTGATGTGGATAAGATGATATGGTACTAGCGCACAACAAATAATCCTCCTCACGTAAAGTCCTCAACCTATAAAACAACAAAGGAATAACACGAAAGGGTATTATTAAGAGGTATGGTGGGTTTCCTGACAAGATTCATCCCCGAGAAGCGCAAGCTCCCGAGATGATGTCAACCCACGTAGTGATAAAAATTAATGATAATATAAGAACAAAAAGGAAATATTGATAACAAAACCGAACGAGATATCCGATAAGATAAACTAACCAATGCAATGATTAAGGATGAAAGCAAAGAATAAATGGGAACAAACCACGAGGGTCACGGTGACTCGAGATCAAAACAGAGAGTCGACAACGACACCGGGAGCATAATAGATAAATGATCAAAGGCCCCAAACAAAAATGTGTAAAGGTATACAAAGCAATAAATTACCAAAGTATGCACCGATGAATTATAGCAAATAATTGAATGAGATTGAGATGAACCAAATGAAAAAGGGATGATCCATGTGTAAGATATATTAGATATAATTGCATGCAAAGTGTATAAGATGGATGCAGGATTAGATTTGGCGAATACAAGCTACAGTGTCGACAAAATGACCCTGGTCGATTGACGGCAACTAGACTAGAAATGGGGTGATAACAAGGAAAAGGGATAAGATGCTAGATCTAGGATGATCAAGATAACTGGAGGCTCAAGAAGACCTTGATGAACACCCGCAAGTACCAGAAACAAAACAAGTGCCTGCTTGAACCAAAACTCCACACGATACTTAAACTCTAAGCTCTCAATGAACAAAGGGAGAAAACAAGATATCTCTAATGATAAAAATGGATTCAAATACATTAGAAAGAACAACATTCACAAAAGCACATAGAAGTATCAATATTTTACATCCCTTTGGAAAGGAAGGATAGAGGTTGATAAATAGCATAGGGTAGGGTCGTCGGCGACTGGTCATCCACCAGCAACTAGGGCGAGCAGACTTCCATTTGAACGCTGCAATGACAAATGAGGGTGAGAATAGGTATTCAAATGGTTGGCGGGCTATTTTTAGGTCTATGCATGTGTAAGGGGATTAAATGGCATGCAAAGTGTATAAGATGGATGCAGGATTAGATTTGGCAGAATACAAGCTACAAGTCGACGGTGACCCGGTCTGATTGACGGCAACTAGACTAGAAATGGGGTGATAACAAGGAAAAGGGATAAGATGCTAGATCTGGGAATGATTGAAGATAACCTGAGGCTCGAAGACCTTGATGAACACCTACAAGTGCCTCGCTTGAACCAAAACTCCACACGATACTTCAACTCCAAGCTCTCAATGAACAAAGGGAGAAAACAAGATATCTCTAATGATCAAAATGGATTCAAATACATTAGAAAGAACAACATTCACAAAAGCACATAGAAGTATCAATATTTTACATCCCTTTGGAAAAGGGAGGATAGAGGTTGATAAATAGCATAGGGTAGGGTCGTTGGCGACTGGTCACCACCTAAGCAACTAGGGCGAGCAGACTTCCTTTGACGTTGCAATGACAAATGAGGGTGAGAATAGGTATTCAAATGGTTGGCCGGCTATTTTTAGGTCTATGCATGTGTAAGGGGATTAAATGGCATGCAAAGTGTATAAGATGGATGCAGGATTAGATTTGGCGAATACAAGCTACGTGTCGATTTACGAATCTTGGCCTGATTGACGGCAACTAGACTAGAAATGGGGTGATAACAAGGAAAAGGGATAAGATGCTAGATCCGGGAATGATTGAAGATAACCGGAGGCTCAAGAAGACCTTGATGAACACCAAAGTACCTGCCAAACAAAACAAGCGCTGCGTCAACCAAAACTCCACACTATACTTCAACTCCAAGCTCTCAATGAACAAAGGGAGAAAACAAGATATCTCTAATGATAAAAATGGATTCAAATACATTAGAAAGAACAACATTCACAAAAGCACATAGAAGTATCAATATTTTACATCCCTTTGGAAAAGGGAGGATAGAGGTTGATAAATAGCATAGAGGCGTGGTCGTCGCGACTGGTCACCACCGCAAGAACTAGGGCGAGCAGACTTCCATTTGACGTTGCAATGATAAATGAGGGTGAGAATAGGTATTCAAATGGTTGGCGGGCTATTTTTAGGTCTATGCATGTGTAAGGGGATTAAATGGCATGCAAAGTGTATAAGATGGATACAGGATTAGATTTGGCGTAATACAAGCTACAGTGTCGATTTGGCGACCCTTGGCGATTGATGACAACTAGACTAGAAATGGGGTGATAACAAGGAAAAGGGATAAGATGCTAGATCCGGGAATGATCAAGATAACCGGAGGCTCAAGAAGACCTTGATGAACACCTGCAAGTACCTACAAAACAAAACAAGCTCCGCTTGAACCAAAGCTCCAAAATATTCTTCAACTCCAAGCTCTCAATGCACAAGGGAGAAAACAAGATATCTCTAATGATAAAAATGGATTCAAATACATTAGAAAGAACAACATTCACAAAAGCACATAGAAGTATCAATATTTTTCATCCCTTTGGAAAAGGGAGGATAGAGGTTGATAAATAGCATAGAAGGCGTGGTCGTCACGACCTAGGTCACCACCGCAACTAGGGCGGCAGACTTCCATTTGAACGTCGCAATGACAAATGAGGATGAGAATAGATTTTCAAATGGTTGGCATGGCTATTTTTAGGTCTACGCATGTGTAAGAGGGTTAAATGGGTGTAAGGGAGTGGAAAGAATCTTAGGAAGGGATAAGGTGAGTGGGGGAATCCTAGGGAGGAATAAATGAAGGGTAGTAATGAGAGGGGTGGGAATCCCATGAGGGATGATTAAATGAGGGTAATTTAGGATAATTAAAATGATTTAGGATTTCTTTAGGATTTAATTTAATTATTTTAGGATTAATAGCATTAATGTAAATAAAAAGGTGGGAATACGCTAATTATGTTATATAGGGGTGAATAATAATAAAATAGAATGGGGAATAAAATAGCTTAGGAGGGAAAGGCTATGATTTTAAAATAAGCGAGAAGTGAGCGTGCTTAGCGAGCGTGGAAAGCGAACACGAGATGAAGGCATGGGGATGTGTCAAAAATAGGTGTCTACACTTCCTTCACATTCCCTTATAACGTCAGATAAGATGGCTAAAGCATGGAGTGAAGTACCACTCTTGTTGAATCTCCTTTGATAGATTTTTTACAGATTCTCCAAAATTGACTCAGAATGGAAGTATATTATGCTACAAGAAATGGATGAATGGTGTGCTTTGATGATCAAAGGGCAGCCTAACGGCATGTGAATTCAAGTGGTAATTAGACAGAGTAATGCTACAAATGCCTTAAGCTTCCAAGAGATGATTTGTGAAGGAATGAGCCTCTTATTTATAGCTGAAGGAGAGGCCATGGATTATGGATCAAGATTTGAATAAGTTATAGGTTAATGAATGCATTTTCTTGATTTAGCATGTTGATTTGGTCTGTGTAGTTGGTTGAGTTTGAATAAGAATTTAAGAGGCTTTAATTTGAATAGTTGGCTCTTGAATTATTCAATTGTACATACAATTTATCTTCCTCTTTTGTAGGGTTCTAGAACTTGAGTGAGTGAGCTAGTGAAGTGGAGTTGAGTGGAAGGTGAGTGGATAATTAGTTTTTATTTTATTTAAATAGCTAATTAAATTAGCTAAGGAGTGTAAGTGTATGGTTTATGCATGATAGAATTAATTAAATTAATTCTAATGAGATGTGGGTGAATTCTAATGGGATGTGGGAGGATAGTGGTCTAGGATGTGTTCTAAAATTGATTTGACACATTATGTAGATGATAGGGATGATTAGGGATGTATTTTTAGGGTGTCTACATTTCCCCCTCTTTAAAGTGTTATTACAAAGTAATAACATTTTAAAGATAGTAGACATGTGTAGATCAATGAACGAATGATAGGGAAGTGTGGTAGACCTTCTTGATTTTCTTCGGTGAAGTATTTGGATGCCCCAATGCGTTAGAAATTCTACTAAGGGAGTACCCCTCAAGCGAATGGGTGACACAACAAAGTGGTGAACAACCGCTTGATAAGAGGGAGGAGAAGGCTTATACATCAAGAGTGATTAGAAGGATGATGGGAGTGATTTTTCTCATAGCTTGAGCTTCCATTCAAATATTGTATTTTAGAGAAACCTTATTTTGCTGTTACACAATAGAGTTGACACCATGATTATTAAAGAATCATGATGTTTAACCCATTATGTGTGTAAAAACACACACACACAACAACAAAGGATAAAAAGTAAAGCAAACCCAATATACATAGTAGATGTATACACCATGGCTATAAATGAACCAAGATGATAACAAAATACTTGTAATTGGTGTAGACACAAAATCGGCACTTTGGGTAATTATCTAGTCCTGGTGCATAATACTAATTGTATGATTCCTAAGTAAGAAAAGTACTAACTAACCCATGTCTTTAGCCACTATTTTTTGCTTTCTATTGCCACTTTTGGTCTTATAGCCTTACTTGATCAATCTACTTTTTTATACTTTGACATTTATCATCCTTGACACCAAGCATTCACCAGATGCCAACGTCGGTGCCCTCGTCCCCTATGGGTGCCCCCAACCTCAATATACTTTGTTCACATATTTTGGGTCCTTTCTATCCGTTTGAGCATCTTACATTTTTTGTAGTCAGCCTTTTCAGGGTTAATTATGAAATTCAAGCAAGGGAATCGTATAAATATAAAGTTATGTGATCACAATAAGGAATCACACACTAAGCACTAGCTATCACCACCTAAGGTTACATCCATCAAGCATTTAAGAGCTCTATTGCATCCATCTATAACCATCTACAGGACACAAGGGTTGGTTACTCGTATACACACGTCATAGGAGGGAAGTTCATTCTATTCCATGCACACATCTATTACATTTATTTACATCTAGATTATTTTCTCGCTATCAAGTGTGACACACACAAGAGCCACCTAGGGCACAATTACACACACACATAAAACTACATTGGGTTTGAGATGTAGTGTAATGCTCAGTCGTAAGATCACTATTGTGATGTTCTGGCCGAGAATAGTTTGACCCCTCATTCTCAGTATATTTATTTTTTTAGGATTTGATGTCTATTTGAGGGTTTTTCATGTCATTATAGGTTTCAGGTGACTCGCGATCATTGTGTGACCTCATAATGACCAAAGGAGAATAACAATGAACAACTCTGCAACCACCCAAAGGAGATTTTCTCGAGCATTTCAAGTAGACACAAGTGCCCGTAAACAAGCCTAGGCACCCACGGCGCCCTGTCCCTATCTGGGTGCCCTTATCACTCTCCGTGCACCCCCACCAAGAAGATCGTCAACTCACACACTTTTTGAGGATTTTGTGACACTCCTACCTCTCTGTTCATTTGGTTAGCACTTCGGCACAGTCCAGGATTAATTGCAAAACAACCAAGTCATCTTACCTCTTCTTTGCACTTAGGGTTTCATACTTTCTTGCTTATGTTACTTGGCTTAATTTTTACACTTAATTATTTATTCATTTATTGTTGTAATAACAATCATATTAGGCATAAAATTCACATTTAACTTAATCAATTAGTCAAACGTAAAACACCATAACAATGCAACACAACTTGAAATAAAGATAATTAACTATGCTCATAATGTGTTCCATAGTGATGATTGAGCATATTTGGATGCCTCGAGAAAGGATACATGTAAGGGGATTGGATTAGGATGAAGAGTGGGGTCAAGTAACACTCTTGTTGGATCCACATTAAAGATTAATCTAAGATTAAAATGGGTCATTGCCCCCAAGCAAGGATACATGCAAGGGAGAGAATGAGAGCCGAGATTACCCCAAATGAGGATACATGCAAGGGATAAGATTGATTTGACTTTACCCCAAGCAAGGATACATGCAAGGGGTAAGATCATTTGTTTCGACAATCGTAGGATAGCTAGAATGATAAGTAGGATATGAGTTAAAAGTTTTATTTTGTTGAGTTGTGTTGATGTTTTGGGATTTTTTTGTTGTTTTTGTAAATGTTTAGGATTTTTGGATGTTTTTGTAAATATTTAGGATTTTTAGATGTATAGGATTTTTGTTTATTTGAATGTTTTTATCGCTTTTGATATATATGATTTTTTTGGATTTTTGACTCGATAAAAGGTGCACTGTCTGAACTCATGTTCAAACAATTGTAAACATTTCATTCTATTGGAAGAATATAGATGATATAGTGATAGGATGTCTAACTCCACTCTTGACTCCACGCAACTAGTAAGATGCGAGGGCTCAACACCAAGAGCCAAGAAGGATGTGAGACAAAGGAGATAGTGATATGAAAATGAAGATGATGGATGTAAAGACACAAGGTGTAACAATGGTCCATTTGGGAAAATGTGACTCATCTCCAATCAAGATTATCTAACCAATTCCAAGATGATTTCACTTTATAGGTTTTGACTAGACTTAGATCCATTGATGGCCTATTGATTGACAAGATCCAGTTGAAGGACTTGTTGTCTCTCTTAACATGAGCAACTAAATTGTTTCTTTGGATTTATATGAGTAAGTACTTGTTAATCAAATTTTCCAAAGGCTTTCTTTATTTGATTTGTGGAGTGACCCCTACATCTCGCCCCATGCCACTAGGAAGAGGAAAGGGATCAACACCGAAGACAAAATGTAGGCAAGTAATGATACCCTCCTCCGCTCCCAGTCTCACACTACTAGTAAGATGCATGGGCTCAACACCGAAGACTGTGAAGGATGAAAGGTGTAATGATTTGTAAATTTGTTTTTGTATTTTTGATTGATTTTACCTTATTTGTTTATATTGTACTTGTTGGGAAGGAAAAATTTCCCCCAAATATGAGCTTCATGTGACTAGTAGGATTCAATGGTTCACCACCTTAAATGAAGATGGGCGATAAATGACCCAAGTAAATAAGGTTAATGATTTTTGTTAAGGAGAGAGCTTGTTCAAAAGAAGGATTTATCATTAGTAAGCTTCTAGACAAGACCATAGGTAAAAATATCCAAACAGGAGAAACCATAATAGGGATGAGGTACACAATGCCTAATAGGAACAAGATTAACTTGTGTCTTATAGGTGAAGAGTGTGAAGATATGATGATGTTATGATTGAGATATCTGCCAATGGATGAAAAGTTTAAAACTATTTTTAGATGAGTTGAAAATACAAGTGGCATCCCCTAGTGTGGAGAGTACACATGGATAAGTAGTTTTTACTTCTACGTTTTTTATTTTCATATTACGCTTTGATGAAGTGTTGACGATGGAAGATCTTTTTTTTGTTTTACACTTTTTTATTTTTTGATTTTTGTAGATTAGGGTTGGAAATGGACTCATCATTTTGGAAGAGGTCCATGGTTATGTGAGTTGAATGATCCTAATTTACGAGACTTGGGTAGATGAGGTTCAATTCAATGGAGTAGATAAAAATATTATCAATGAATTTGTGATTTGATTGGTCCTGATGTACAAAATTTGGGCAGACGAGGTCCATGTCAATGAAGTAGATAAACAAATTCTCAATGAATTTTTCATTTGATTAGACTGGTTTATGAGACTTGGGTGGATAAGGTCCAAGTCAACGTTGTAGATGGAAATATTTTTAATGAATTTGTGATTTGATTGGTCCTGATTTATGAGACTTGGGTGGACGAGGTCCAATTCAACGGTGTAGATAGAAATATTTTCAATGAATATGTGATTTGATTGGTCTTGATTTATGAGACTTGGATGGGCGAGGTCCAAGTCGAAAATTAGATAGAAATATTTTCAATAAATCTATGATTTGATTGGTCCTAATTTATGAGACTTGGGCGGATGAGGTCCAAGTCAACGGTAAAGAAAAACATACTTCGATAGTGAAAATAAGATGAGAAACATGTTTGTTCACATTGTAAGAAAGAAGGACATACAAATGCTAAGTGTTGGAAGATCCATCTCGGAGCTCAAGCCAAAATGGTTCAAGAAAGGAGGTGATAAGAAAACTACTACAATAGTACAAGATACTAGATCTGATTTAGGTGATGAGACCAAGATCATGACCATGGGTTTGCAAGGTTCATCTTCTTCCTCTTTTAGCACTAGTTCTCATACTTCTAATTCTAAATCTATACATGAAAAGAAGAGAAATGAGATTTTCCACATTAGAGTTATTTCTAAACATACTAAGATTAATATTCTTTTTGATAGTTAATCTCAAGATAATCTCATTTCTAAAGAAGTTGTTAAGAAATTGGGACTTGAAACCAAATCACATGTAAAACCGTACCCTTTGGGAGGGGTATGTGTCGATGCTAAACTACAAGTCATGAAAACATGCAAAATTATATTTGCAATCACCTCTAAATTCATTGATGAGGTAGAGTTAGATGTGGTTCCACTTGATATTTGTGGCATTGTTCTTGGTAGTCCTTATCTTTTTGATAGAAAAGAAATATTCTATAGGGAAGAGAATAAATATTTGTTTGTTAAGGATGGGATTGAATAAATTATTAGAGATCATCGGATGAAATAAATTTTATCACCGGTATTTGTAGGACAAATGAAAAGGCTTGTCAATGTAAACAATTTTTTTACTCATGATTGTAAAAGCTAAGGATGATGATAAATCCAAGGCTTTGGAAGGTTGTGATCCTAAACATAAGAATGAAATAGTGAAGATCATATCTAACTATAATTATGTGTTTCAAGAACCATAGTGATCACCTCCAAAAAGAGAAATACAACATGAGATTCATCGGTAGAAGGATGCACCTCTTCCTAACATTTACATGTATATGTTGTCCATGGTTGAAAATGAAGAAATCAAGAAGAAAGTTATGGAGTTTCTTGAGAAAGGGTTCATTTGGCCAAACACCTCTCCATGTGGCTCACCTATTGTTTTAGTGCCCAAGAAATATGACACTTGGTGGATGTGTGTGGATTATCGAGCACTGAACAAGATAATGGTGGAAAACTACTACCCTCTTCCTTATATTGATGATTTATTAGATCAATTAAAAATGTTGTTTATTTCATTAAGTTAGAATTGAGAAGTGGTTATCACCAAGTTAGGATCAATGAAGGTGATATTTGGAAAACTGATTTCAAAACTAAATAAGGTCTATGTGAGTAGCTTGTTATGCCTTTTGGTATTTGCAATGCACCCACCACCTTCATGCAGATTATGATTGATGTTTTCAAGCCATTTATACAATATTTTATTACTTGTCTACTTATATGATATTTTTCTCTTTAGTAAAACTTGGGAAGATCATATTGACAACATTAAGAAAGTCTTAGAAACTTTGCAAAAGGAGAAATTATACTTGAAGATGTCAAAATGTGAATTTGGTAAAACATCTTTGGTTTATTTGGGCTATGTTGTAGGGGGTGGTGAACTGAAAATTGATCCCTCTAAAGTTGAAGTCATTGTGAAATGGCCCAAACCTACTAATGCAACTAAAGTTAGAAGCTTCCTAGGGGCATTCCAATATTGGAGGAAGTTTATTGCTAACTTTTCATTGATTACAACTCCTTTGCATTCCTTGAAAAGAGTGAACCAAGTACTTTAGTGGGGAAGAAATTACCAAAAATTATTTGACATGTTGAAAGAGAAGATAAAAACAACTCTAGTTTTGACACTACCTGATTTGTAGAATAACCATTTGAAATTGAAACCGATGTAAGTGATTATGTCATGGGTGTCGTATTGATGCGTAAGAGAAAATATGTATGTTACCATTCATAGACCTTCATGAGTGTAATAAGAAATTATCCTACTTATGACAAATATTTTTATGATTTGGTATAAAGTGTGAAACATTGAAACATTATTTGATGGGCAAAGAGACAATAATCCATATGGATCATCAACCTTTGTAATACCTTCAATCACAATCCAAGCTACAATAGTCAAGGCACTTTCATTGATGGGGTTTTTGTAACAATTTCATCTTGTTATCAATTATAAAAAGGTATACATAAAAAGGTTACTAAGTTTTCTAGAACTCTTGTTATTGCACATATTATTTTTTAGCATGGTCCTTTAGTGCAAAATTATAAGGAACATATAATAGAGATGTTGATTTTAAGGATGTCTAGGAAGATCTAACTCATTGTAAACATGTGGAATAATTAGACTACCATTTACACAATGGATTGTTTTATCATCTTGGTAAACTTTGTATTCTGCAAGATGTTATGTTTGTGGAGCCTGTTTTCATGTTAGAGTGTGGTACACCTTCTATGTGTTACACTCGGGTATTTTTACGGCGGTCCCGCTCGCCGGTGAGCGGTCAAGGGGGTATTGTCTATTTATATGGTCTTATGCATATGATACATATACAAGCAAATGTATTGCAGATGTGCTTTGAATTTAGGTGTGAATTCTGTAGAGTTTGTTGAGCATAGCTCCAAACGGATATGGGTATTGTATTGAGAGAGTGGAGGCTTGTAATAAAATCTGAGCAAGTGATTCTTGGTGGACGTAGCCCAAATTGGGTGAACCACGTTAAATCTTGTCTCTCTATGTTGTGTTATTTATTCTGCACTTTTATTTGAGATCTGTAATATTTTCTGCATATTAGTTTCTCTTTGCTGCAATTTTGTAAGGGATTATTCTCGCATATTTTATCTCTCATTCCCTAACACAAGATGAAAGAGTTCATTTGATTAGGAAGCGCAAAATTCTCTTGTTTCGGTCTTTTTGGTGTTGATAAAACAATTACACAATTGCAAAGATATTGTTATTAACATCAAATGTATGAAAATGTATCTAAATATGTTAAAGGTTGTATTCTTTGTACCACAAGCAAGCCTAGTAACAGGAAGTTGGGCTTGTATATCCCACTTCCCATACTAGTCGTGCCATGGGAAAGTATTTCCATGGACTTTGTTGGAGGTTTTCCTATGACAAAAATAAAACATGACTATTTGTATGTGGTTATGGATATATTTAGCAAGATGTGTATTTTAGTGCCCTACTAAAAGTAGCTAACAAGAAAGGAGACTCGCACATTTATTCTTCAACAATGTTTGGATTTATTTTGGTTTTCCTACTTCTAATGTTTCTTATCATGATTCTTGATTTATTAGGATGTTTTTGTCAACCTTATGGGACATGATGGACACAAATTTGAAGAAAAGTATTGCTTTTCATCCACAAACCTACAGGAAAATAGAAGTGGTCAATCGTATGATAGTGCATTTGCTCTAGGGATATTATAATAAACATCCTAAACTTTGAGATGAACAATTGTGTTACGTGCAACATGCTTATAATTGTGTCATTCATTCTTCCACAAAGAAGTCTCCTTTTGAGACTTATTTCATTACTTTCCGAGTCACCTTTGGACAAGAACTAGTGGTGGATGGAAAAAATGTTGATAATGCAAAAAAATCATTTAGAACATATAAATGGTCCATCAAGTTGTCCAAGAGCAATTGGAAAAGAGCCAAGCCAAGTACAAGGCTAGGCATGACCAACATTGGGTTGATCATCATTTTCAAGTTGGTGATCAAGTTTGGCTACACATCGAAGAAGAGAGATTGATAAGTGAAGGTAAAATGTTGAAACCAATCGATATGGACCATTTTAAATTTTGAAGAAGAGTGGTGATAATGTCTTCCTGTTATATTTGCCACCATATATGCAGATGTATTTTGTTGTTAATGTTGAAAACTTGAAATTGTATGAGCCACCCATGATCATTGATCAAGATGAGAGTAATTAACTACCTTATATTAATGAATTTTCTCCTTAGTTTCCAAATGAATTACATGAAGATACCATTTTTGACAAGAGGACGAGGACTTCGCGTAGAGGTGATGTTGAATATATTCATGTGGGTATGAAAGGAATGCATCAAAACAAGGAAAAATGATTGAAAATTAGAAGGGTGAGGGAATTATACCCTCACATACTCTCAAAATAAAACCAAATATTTTTTTGGTCCAAAAGTTCCTCAGTGGGGAAGAGTGATCCAGGAGGATCCTCACTCTAAATCAATTAAAAATACACACAAGTCATGAAATTACATCCACATGGAACATCTAGTCAAGAGATTTTTATTCCTTTTGAACAGGGAAAACGAACGTCATACACAAAAGATATGACCACTCTCCAACCGGCATTTCTCTCTCAATGAAAGGATGCAACACAGAGATATGGTCCACTCTTTTTTAGGAGGGGGACTATACGTACTCAAAATTGTAGGGTATCTGCATCACGGAACAACGTTACACGTGCCCCGATGATGATACAGGTCTCCTTGCAAGGTGTTCGAGATCCAGAAAAGCTCTCCAAGTGTATGTTAACATCCTGCATGCCCCGTTTAGCTCCTGCGTGCTTTGTTTTTCTCTTCTCCCCTCTTTTCCTTTGCATTTTGGTCTTCAAGATGGCGAAACCACCACCCTCCCGGGCGGTCTCGTGACCGCCGCCTGTAGGGTGGTGGTCCTCAGACCGCCCCCCCTAAGGCAAGCGGTCCTTCACGTGTTTTTCTAGAACGTTCCTTTTATCGTGGCTCACATAAAATTTCAACGTTTACCAGCTTTTTTCACCGCCTTTGCTCGTAGTTATGATTCTCGGTTCCCTGAATAGTGTTTTTCCATTGTTTATTGTAAAGGAGTTCAATTTGGATTACACCTTTGGGTAAATGGGAATTCTATAAATAGCTAGTTTATGCTCAAGCAAATGGCCCTCAAATTTGTCTCTCATTTTCTCATTTCAATAGCTTAAGTCTTTCGCTTTGCTTAGGAATTCAATAGTTTTATTTGTTGCATGCATAGTTAGTGTTGTTTTGCCGTTTTTAGAAGCTACATAATCTTCTTGTGCTAGTATTGTTACTATTTCCATGCAATCAATTGGAGTAGGATAGTTTCATTTTCAATTGGAAGCCATTAAAGTTGCAGGTTTTGTTCATCAAAAAGGATAGTTTCAGGTTCTAGACGTTTTATGTTGTATGACTCGCAATAAATCCCGCTAGGAATTGCATAAGCCAAGCTCTGTTCTCTTGCGCTATCCCTCTCCTACTCGCATTGTATTCAGTCTGCATCCTAAGCTGCCATTATTTTGATACCAACTTTTGTTGATGCTAACATCACATGCTTTTCTAGATTCACGTGAGCACGAAGGAACGAGGAGACCACACTGAGGGGACAAAGCCACACACAACCGGATTCGCCACTGTTCTACAAAATCCAGGTTCAAGCTATCAAAAGTTCTAGTTAAAACATATCAAATAGAGTAGTCAATCATTTCATTTTAGTTAATCTCGCTTTTGATATTGCCAGGAAGTTGTGGGGATTGATAGTTTCTGAGAAACTATGATTCACTCTCCACTTCTGAGGTACGATCGGGGTCTTTCAAATAGATTAGATTAGTTATCTAGTTATTTAGAATAGATTCACAATTGCACATGCAAGTACTATACTCACCGCTTTGTTTGTTTTGATTTTGTTATTAGTTTAGTTGTCACTTTCTAGAAATATTAAATAATTGCTCTTTTGATTAGATTTAGATATATATACGCTGTAGATATACTTTGCATAATTAGTCTGCTTTACTTTAGTTAGATTTATTTCCTTTTGTATGACAATCACGGGACCTAGAGAGCCCAAATAATACGTATTCGAGCCAATATTGCCTCCGCCCAATCTTGTTGCAGCAAATAATAACCGATATAGACCAAAATCTCGGAATCAGTCTCTTCCAAGTAACAATAGACCTACAAGAAATCAAGGTTACACCGAGAGGACTAAACATAGAAGATGACAAAGCACATACGTTTTGGTCAAACCAGCCAAACTAAAGATTACCCTAGATAAATATTTGCATGACTTTAGAAGGGCTTGAAAGAGAGAAAACGTTCGATTGTGATCCTTTGGTCCCACAACCATGCACGAGAGACATTCTCACTTACATAGACACTAACTTAAGAATTCAGCTTGCCAAAATGCCTGTAAGGTATTCTGAGAAGGTTGCACAAATTTTAGTTGTAAATATAGAGGCCGAAAAGGCATACGACTACCTGGATATTAGGGATTAGGATTAATTCTATATATGACCATAGGAGGTCCATAACAACCACAAACTTACGGTTGTGATCCACAGTCCCACAACCCAATGGGCCCATAGGTTAATCGTCACGTTGATGTTGGTTTACGCACATTAGTATTTAGGTCCTCTCCACTTCCACCAACCATTATCGCACAATTATCTTCACTAGACATAATAGCTAATCAAGCTAAGGATTTCTGGACTAGACCAGAGAATCGCCCATAGAATCCACTATATATCCATCATCCATCTTATGACCCTATCTGGAGATATACACGAAACAATTCCAGGTCATTTTCCCGTATCCCACAACCTATAGATCGGATCACGCCAGAGCTCGATATTGATTGGAGCCTTTGAGTAGTCATCCTCGCCGACCGATCTATCACACCGATTCAGGTTAGGAGGGCCTTCTTTGCCTTAGATTCACAGATTCCATTAGTGTGTGTCAAAGATATAAGATTACCTAACTAGTTTTCCTATACCCCACGTATATTCCATCCCCACCGGCTGTCTCGGCACGACCTCGGGAGGTCGGGTGCGAGGAAGAGTTACTTGTAGATTCCCATGCTCACTTGTCACTTTTCCATCGTACAAAATTGGTGAACCCGACGTGAAAGAAACAGTTCTTCCTCTTTTATTTTTCATTTCTTCCATCCACCTTTGCTCTTTCCCATTATTCTGCGGGTATTCATATACCCCCCGAATATGTCGAGATTCGATGCATATGGTAGACCTCTCCTAGGTCTTGAGGCATACTACAATCAACTAGAATAGACAACCATCACCCTTGCTCTTAGCATGGGGTGACAACTATTCAACTAACTGGTTTTCAACACAAACTCCACCTCAAAGGACTAGATATAGTTCTTCTTTCCAAATAGAGGAGTTAGATCAGCTCACTCAAACGCAACAACTAGAGCCTTCAGGCTCTAATAACATGACACTCACTGGAGGATCTGGTTCATCCCCTCAGGTGTTGCTTAGACCACAAATCAGTAGATAATCAGATCCATACCTATTTTTAGATGATGAACATTTAGTGCGTTATGCCAGGAGTGAACAACACTCTCAGAGTATGTACCCACCTATAGGAAGTTTACAAACACAACCCGAGGTCTCTTTTCAAGAAAACACCTCCATGCCACTACCTATAGGAAATGCCCTTGGTGAAACTTGGCAGGGCAACGATCAGTTCATAGCAGGGTACCATATGCCTATACAACCTTAGAATATACAACAAACACCACTAAGGCAAAATACTGTGACTTCACCAAATGAAGTCATCTCAACTTTAGTAGAAAAAGTTAGAGGGTTAGAACTTTCTCAAGCGAGTCAAAATTCTCAATTCATGTAGGTAGGAAATTCCAATTCTACACATCATCCTAACCAAGTAGACCTCCTCACAGAATAGGCACATTGGGCATGCCTCCTCAGTATTCACAACAAACACCAACTAGAACCATGTTCTCAAACGCCGCTCTAGTGGAGAATATGATACCTCCCGGTTTAGTACAAAATAATCCATTTCTAGGCAATGCTCCTCCATACTTAAACATGTATTCCAAATCACCGCAGGGAGATATCTTCTCTTCTCTCGACATGTTCGCTCAACCACAGGGATTTCCTTATGTCCCTGCAAATGCATACACTACGCCATATCAACAACCCATTCCACCTCCACCCCCTCAGCAAGCACCATCAATGGTCGAAACCTATGCGATAGGAACTTATTCAGAATATTTGAAAGAACCCTTAGACTTCACCATACGAAGCGTCATGCTTCCAAGACCTCTTCCCGATTTGCCCAAATACAAAGGGGAGGGAGACCCGAATGCACACATTAAGGCCTATGCCACAGCCATTCGAGAACTACTCCCTGGGATGGAGTTGTTGCTAAAATATTTCCCAAAACCTTAGAGGGTATCGCCCTCGATTGGTATTACTGAATACCTGAAGCCTCAATACATTCATTTAAACAACTTGTTTCAGAGTTCATCAAGGCATTTGACATGAACAAATTATTGAGAACAGGAATCAGGGAGTTCTTGCATATTAAACAAGAACACAATGAATATGTTGCTCATTTCATCCAAAGATGGCGTACAATCCTCTATTCTTCAGCAAGTGCTCCAAACATGGACCAAATGGAACTATGTGATTTATTCCTTCATTCTCTCAGCAGAGAGGTAAAGGAAGAAGTCCAAAAGTTCCCACTAAGAACTTATGATGAAGTACTCGAGAGCGCTCTCCAAATAGATCAAGCTGCAATAGATAGCGGTCGTAAGACATATGGACAAATGGGAGGTTAATCATCCCCAATCAAAACACTACAACCTATCCTAGTACAGTAAATGCCAATCAAGGACCTAAAATCCTTAAAAATTGAGGAGTGACAACAGATGGAGTAACTGACCAAGCTAAAAAGGCAAATGTTGTAAATACTCCACCACCGGTTAACAATCAACGAAACAACAATTTTACCCCAACAATCAATGCAGTGGATTTTAATCATCCACAACAACAACAACAACAACAACAACGGCGGGTCCAGACATAGGGTCCAAGTCAAAACTCAACTGGATATCAAAACCAAAACCAAAACCAAAGACAACAAATGTAAAACTTTAATCCTAATAGTCAATAACGGTTTAATCAGAGTTTTGGACCACAATATGTGCCAAACCAGCAACCTAGGAATTACAATCCTAACTCATATTGTGGTTTCCACAAAATTCGAGGCCATGACACCAGGACTTACCATGACTACAATAAATTCATGCAACGTTTGCCAAAGGAACAAAGACAACTTTTCATAGATATGTTCTTAGCAGATCCTACATCACCAAATAGCGCTAAAAATTCATGGGAGCAGTCTCCCTCAAAATGCACCCCTCAAGATCTTCAACGATCCGCTCCCAAATCACAATAAAAACAAATTAAATCCAAATGGGACGAACAAGGGTGTAATGACAGGAAACAATGATCATGAAGCCTCGACTTCACTAAATCCACCTATCGCACCGCAATTAGGAAGTCAACCATGAATCAAGATAGTAGGTTTAGTGGAGTTAGACACTGAGCTACATGTGGAAGCCATAACGAGGACACGAGAGTATTCCTCTCAGCCAAATCCAAGTTACCCACTAGAGTCGGATAACATTCAAAAAATATTAATAAAACCTGTAGGTGCCTATGATTTAATTAATGACCTAACAAAGACCTTCTCTCACATCTCCTTTTTGGACTTACTGAAGAACTCTCCTACCCACAGTGCTTTGCTCTTTTAGAAGCATTAGGTTTAGGTCATTTAATTAACATCACTTCACCTCCCGAAACGCAAGTAAACCATATAGACTTCGATATTCACCCTCCAGGGCAGCCGAGATAGGGATACCAAGTTTATATTCGACATAAACAAAATGCCAACAAACGCTTGAGATTGCACATAGAGGCAATCCAACCTTATATTTACAAGTTTGGGTTTATAACAATTATGTTAAACGCGCAATGGTTGATGATGGGGTAATAGCAGTTAACATAGTTCTCTTCTCTTTCCTTCAAAAGCTAGGGTATGGAGAAACAAATTGTTCCACGACTCGAGAATACACCGAGAGGCTATGATAGCCTTAAAGCCACTTCGATTGGGACTATAATACGACCACCACCTTAGGACCCAAAACAATCCTCACCGAGTTTTATATTATAGATCAGGAAACCAACTATAATAAGATCCTCGGCCGACCATGGATACATCGTATGAAGGCAATCCCTTCGACGTTATTTCAAGAAATAAGATTCCTACACTTGGGAAAGATATTCGTAGCAAAAGGCGATCCGAAACCATTCGATATACACCTAGCAGACTTGAAGAAAAGGCCAGGCGTTCACTCTGAGTTTGAACTCCCAACAAACCAACTTAATAAACCAACCGACGCAAAACCAGAAGAAAAGTTGATACCTACAACCGAGTTAGAAGTTACGAACCTAATCAAGAATATCCCAGCCCTCAAGGATGAGGCTAACGTTGTAGAAACGGTATCACTAGGAACTACTGCAAAGATTGTTGAATTGCTAGAACAAGATCTACCAATTTTCCTGCCATTTGATTCTGTAGGTATGGGATATACCCTAGGTGTTGGTTCTCTTCCAGCAGAGGAACTCTGCATGGTAGAAGTAACCAAAACAGACAAAATAGACATAGCAAATGTCCCAACATCCATCTTCCCAACTAAATATTGGACTCTCCATTTCAATGGAGCTAGATGTCATTATGGAGCTAGGGCAGGTGTGATCTTTACTTCACCCGAGGGAAAGATCCTACCATTCGCCTTTAAATTAAACTTCGAATGTACAAACAATGGCGCTGAGTATGAAGCCCTCCTCCTTGGTCTCCTCATAGCTAAAAGGATTAGTGTTAATAACATCAGAGTGTTAGGAGACTCACAATTAGTAGCAAACCAAGTCTCTGAGGTGTATGAGACTAGAGTTGAACACTTACAGCTCTACCAAACAACAGTATTAGATTTGAGCAAAGAGTTTGACTTCATATCAATTGAAGCAATTTCACGAGAACAAAACCTTCTCACAGATTCGATAAAGAACCTCAGCTTCACTCTTCACTCCAAACAAAGGTGAGTTAGAAGACACCTGTTTCATGGTATCCCTTCATACTGATTTACTAGTAAAGAAAATGTCAAATCCTCTTCTAATTCACATAGCTGAGAATACACCTCCTACCTTAGGTCACATTGATAATGATAGAGCCACTCTTGATTACCTAAAAGCCTATGCAGAGTTACATCTCACCCATCACGTGGTAGATTTTTCCTTAATCCCACATTCATCTTCTTACTTTGGAAATCCCATGATAGAGCTTCCCCTACAAAAGGAGCTCGACGACATATACGTGGTAGAGAATGGAGAAGATCTGAACCGCTCTCACCCGCCCGAGTTTGAAGAAGGTAACGCTTCTTTAATTGAAGAAACGATTGATATTAACATCGGAACGGAGGAAGAACCAATATCTTGAAACTAGGATCTTCATTAACTCCAGAAGAAATAGAAATACACACTTGAATCCTTAGAGAACATCAAAAGGATTTTGCATTTAATTATAAAGAAATGACAGGAATTGCACCGCACATCGCGGTACATAACCTCGTCACCAAATTAGATGCAAAGCCAATTAAAAAAATTGAGACCAATGAAACCCAAGGTAGCTCTCATGGTGAAGGAAGAAGTAATGAAACTCCTCCAAGTAGGATTCATCAAGCTAGTTGATTATTCTCAATGGGTATCTAATATCGTTCCTGTTCTAAAAAAGAATGGGAAGATACACATCTGCATAGATTTCGAGACATTAACAAGGCGTGCCCTAAGGATGACTTCCTCATTTACCATCCATTAGACGTCATCATTGACGCAATGTACTAGATTTGAGTTTTTGTCTCTCATGGATGGGTTCTCGGGATACAATCAAATCAGAATATCCAAACAATACCAAGCCAAAACCACGTTTATAACTCCTTGGGGAACCTATTGCTACGTTGTTATGCCATTCAGTCTTAAGAACATTGGCACTACATATCAGCCGGCAATGACATATATATTTCATGATCTTATTCATAAAATCGTGGAATCTTATGTAGATGACTTGTTGCCAAGGCCGTGAAGTGTTGTGATCACCCTGAAGTGCTCCGCATCATTCTTTCACGTTTGATAGAATACGAAGTCACACTAAACCCAGAAAAATGTGTATTGGTGTGATAGGAGGGAAACTCCTAGGCTACATCATATCATCATGAGGGATCGATGTAGACCCAGCCAAAATCCGGGCTGTTCTTGAAATGATCCCACCTTCGGATGAATCTAAAATCAGGTGATTTCTTGGGAAACTTGGTGTAATCCAAAGATTCATCCCAGATTTAAGCTTTGTCATTCATCTAATCAACAATCTACTCAAGAAAGATTATAGTATCGATTGGACCAAAGACTGCAATGAGGCTTTTGAAGCAGTTAAGTGTTTCTTGTTGTCACCACCTATGCTAATGCCTCCTAAGCCAGACCACCCTTTAATCTTATATTCACGAGCTACCAATATCTCGCTAGCCTGCATGCTGGCTCAAGAAGACGATGACAAATGAGAACGCGCGATCTATTTCATTAGCCGAACGTTGCTCCATTATGAAACATGTTATACATAGGCAGAACGAGAATGCCTTGCCATAGTCTTCTGCAACCAAACGCTTAAGACATTACATGCTAAATCAAGAAACAAGGGTAATTGTAAATACAAACCATTTACGAACTTTCCTCACGCAAGGGTCCTTGTCTAAAAAGGACACTTTATAACCTTAATGGGTGAATTCAAATTAACTTTTATAAACGAGAAGTCCGTTAAGGGACAAATCATTGTAGATTGGTTAGCTGATAATGTTAGATGGAGGCGATCTAGTAGATCTAGATTTTCCCAATGAATGCATATATTACATCGAAACTAGACCTCCCATCTCCGAATGTCCTTGGTATGCTGATATTATTAATTATATCATGGACCATACATATCCAGAAGGTGCTACACCGTAACAAAGAAGGCGGTTATGCATTATCATAGCTAAATACGTTATTATAGAACAAGTGCTCTATCAGTAAGGCTTTCGATGGAATGCTTCTAAGGTGTGTTGACATAGAAGAATCCAAGAAAATCTCTACGAATCTCACAATGGAATATGTGGAGGCCACTTCGGTGGTCACGCCACCACTCGTAAAATACATCGAATGGGATATTTCTGGCCCACTCTAGAACATGACACAGTAGAGTTTGTATGCAAGTGTTATAAATGCCAAGAATTTTCCCATGAGATTCACATACCGCACAAGCTCTACAACCAATCAAAACTCCATGGCCCTTTTCTACATGGGGCCTAGATTTGATAGGAAAATTCTCTCCCTCGTCAACAGATGGCCATAACTTCATAATCACGGCCACCGAGTATTTTACCAAATGGGTAGAGGCTATGCCTCTTACCACTGTACCAGGTTCCATGATCGCCAAGTTCATTTTAAACCAGATCATTTGTAGGTACGGTGTCCCACAAATCATTATCTCAGATAATGGTACTTCCTTTAAGAATGATGAAGTCCGTGAGCTATGCAGTAAATTTAAAATAAACCATCATATAGCCTCCCTGTATTACCCTCAAGCCAATGCAGACAAGCTGAAGCAACAAACAAAACATTGAAAGCTATTCTCCTTAAAACGGTAAAAGAAAACAAATGAGATTGGAATTTAAAGTTATATCCGGCCTTGTGGGCCCACCAAACCTCAATAAGAACACCAATAGGAGCAACTCCTTTCTCATTGGTATTCGGAGCAGAAGCAGTTCTCCCACTTGAGGTTGAAATACCCAATCTCCGCATCTCACTACAAGGGATTCTGGATGAAGAAGCTTATAGAGAAGCACGTCTCTCGCAACTAGAAAGCCTAGATGAGGTCGGATTAGACACTCGAATAGTGGCACAACATTTATGCTTTGACCGGATGTGCCAACAAGATAACAAAAAGGTCTATGAACGAGAAATATATGAAGGAGATCTAGTTCTAAGACTAGACAATGACCGATCGACAAAAAGACCGGTGAAGGAAGGAAATTTCGTCCCAAATGGTTGGCCCATACCGAGTCATGAAAGACTATGGAAATGGTGCGTATCTCTTATGTACACTAGAAGGCGAGGAATTCAACGAAACAGTCAATTCCTTGCATCTTAGACGATTCTATGCATAAGCGACCAGCACTACTTGTATAATTATATCTACATTGCATCTTCATGTAGTTAGGTTCATTTTGTCCATTTGTTTCGTAAAGTTTTGTGATCAAGGAACTTATTTGCAAGCAATTCATTATAAACTTCGATGGTATTGGCGTATTCAAATCATACTTCTTCATTTTCATAACATCATCAACCATTTCGTAATCATTTCATCAATCAAAGATAGATATGACAAAGTCTTAACGGTAGCCATACCAAGGCCTCGCATGCTTGTTCTCACTTTTGTTTCTTCCTAGGATAGGTGTCTTGCCTATGGTCCTGCTTCTAAGCTTCATGGTGTCACATCTATCCCATATATAGATCTCTTTGGAAATAAAAACATGCCGACATTTTGCTCAAATAAATAAGTCAAATATAGATCAAATAGAAAATTTTATTTTTACACATTTCTTTGCCTACCAACCTTCGGTGATGAGCTTGTGTCTCTTACTAGTGACGTAGGGTTGGGAAAGGATGGGAATGCCCTCACTCGCCTATGCCTTATCCATGGTGATAAGCCCATGCTTCCTACTAGAAGCATGGGGCAAGGTGCAGGGAGTTCTCTTGACAATAAACGTTGAAGGTCGTAAACAAACAGTTCAAATAAACCTTTGAAATCATGAGTCAAAAACAAGTGAATCAGATGTCCAAAATTCCAAGAGAGCTCAAAACCCCGAAAACTAGATTTTGTCTACCATGTGGCCATCTACGGATCTAAGTCTAGATAAACCGCAAAGCAAGTCACATTCTAAACTATGGAGTCACTTGAGTAGAGTAGGTTTGTAGAAGCGTCCTAATTTGGTTCCACCAAATCTTTGTCTATCTCTCATCACTACCATTCAACAAATTTCATAGCTTGTGCCCTTCCTAGCTCTCGGTGGTGAGCCCTCGCATCTTACTAGTTGCGTGGAGTTAGGAGTGAAGCAAGTTCATCTCGCCATCATACCAGGTTTATCATCTCATTTTGTCAAAATAATTATGAAGTCTTGGAAAATTGCTTATAGAAAGCCAAGTTCAAGATCACATTGTGTCTACATTATCATATATTAGCATTACGAAATACAAAAAGAAAGAAAGAAAGCATTTGTATCATTTGTTCTCCATTGCATACATTCTAAAAAGCATATAAAAACAACATTATAATTTACATGTGGAAACGAATCACAAAATCCTAGACACCAAGAGTCTGATCCAAAAAGAAGTATATATATATATATATATATATATATATATATATATATATATATATATATATATATATATATATATATATATATATATATATATATATATATATGTATATCTATATCTCGTATATATATGTATATATATATATATATGTGTGTGTGTGTGTGTGTGTATGTATATATATATATATATATATATATATATATATATATATATATATATATATATATATATATACATATATATACGAGATATATATACATGTATATATATATATACATATAGATACAGATATAGATATACATATATATACGATATAGATATACATATATATATATATAGATATAGATATACATATATATATAGATATATACATATATAGATATAGATATATATATATATATATATAGATATATATATATATATATATATATATATATATATATATATATATATATATATATATATATATATATATGTATATATATATGTATATATATAATCAAGTTTTATATACAATGCCATCATGCACTAAGCATGGTCAAAACGCTCAATGAGCCCGGAAATACAAAATAATCGTATAAACAATCTAAAAGTCACTACAAAAAGAGCCAAGTGGCCTCTCAACCCCTATGAGATCCCTCTGAAGGTGCACGACCACGTCTAGGACTCCAGCTACGCCGGTGCTCTGAATGCACTAAGGGCTCACGATCCCAAGGAGCAGCTGTAGCCTCACTATGAGAGTGACTCCTCATTAGGTGCTCCATTGTCCTATATCCAGCCAACTCGGTATGGAGGGTAGTCACCATCTTGGCCACATGCCAGATAGGGATAAAAACGTCGGTGTGCCTACCAGCTGCCGAAGGCTCCCCTTCATCCATGGATAGCTCGGCTTGAGTCCTCTCCATGGGGATCATCAGGGTATCGGTACATACACAGTGAATTAGGTCTCGCCACTCATCAAAGAAACTCTGCAAGCAAAAGAGAAAACAAATTAGGAAATAGTCAAAAGATAGAAACAAGAACGAGCAAAAGGAGAGATAAAACTAAGGCAATCCTAGCTAAAAACAAATATTAAAAGAAGGGTGACAACTCACTCGGATCTTTGGGCCTCCAAGATGGATCCCTAGGGTCGACTACCACCATGTTGTCACCACCGATCAAGTCCTCCTCCCGTGTCCGGCAACATGGCGTCTGCTACGGACTCATCTTCCCCGCCTAGGTCCCGAGAGGGAGGCTCCTCTCGAGATTAGAGTCACCCTCTCCGCACTCGCTCTCTCTCTGCCCTCTCGGCTGTAAGATCTCCCGAGTGTCATGCCACTCGGGATCGGTGTCCTCCTCTCCACCCGACTCGCCGACCTCAACCTCGTTCTCCTCCTCCCTCTCTCCCTTGTGAACTCCTCGGACTCGAGTCTATATCAATGGGGTCATCATTGTTGTGGTAGGGCCTAAGCAATCAAGTAAGGGTGCTAAGGAGCACCGACTCTCCCTCGAGCACGTACTACCCGCCAAGCCGCAATAGGGATGCTTAGGAGTAACAATAGTCCAACCCGTGCTAGGACCTCCCTAGCCTCCCAAACCGATCTCGAATACGGCACCATTGGGAGAATCATAACAGCGTAAGCAAGGCCAAACTACCGGTGCACTCGGTCGAAAGGGGTGTGTCTCCACCTTCCTCGTCATGTCCACAAGCTTCCCCGTAGTAGAGAGTAGGAAATCAACGTAAGGGTCTCCTCGCCCCATAACCCTACCATAGCCTAATAAGGTGTGGCCGCCATATCATCGCAATCAAGAGGCAATCGGCTGGCAGGTGGGGTGCTCTAAGACCGACATATCTGTCCATCTGGATGCCCTCACAACTTCGGATCTCGCCACCTCTACACCTCTCCCATAAGGGATGATATGCTCAGTAAACCCACTCATAACCTGTGGTCGATGGCTCAAAGACTGTCCCTGTAAGCGAACCACCCGGTACAAATCATGATAGGTGGTCCCAAGCATATTAGCTCCCAGCATAAATCCGGCCATGTGCCTCAATCAGTAATAATAATAGGGGACCAACAATAAAGTAAAGTATCTCCTCCTTTGTCTCCGATCAATCTTGAGGTAAGGATCCCCATAATAGCCTGCCTTTGAATCAAGGGGATAGGTAAGCTAGGAATCGAACGGACCCTCACCCCCTTCTTCGAACCAGTGGAGATAACTGCGTCTCCCATGTATGTAGCCCACTATGCTATCTGATCCCGTGACCCTATTGTCTCAAGTGTAAGCTGTCTCACGATGATCGGGACCCCCAAGATATGGTAGACATCCTCTAGGGTGATAGTCCACTCACCCCTGACTCCTGGAAATCGAAAGTGTTCCGATCAACATCCCAATATGAAAACAAGTCACAAAGTATGTGACTAGAAGGTGTAACATGCGGGACCCGTGATATACGTAATATGCCAGCCCTCTGAAGAGTATCCTGCTCATCCTGAGAAAGTGCATCCAACACTACCGAAGCCGGTCCACACTCTCTCTCTCTCTGCTCCATCTCGATATATTCCTCCTTCGCATACACCCAAAAACATGCAAAAGAAGCAAGTTAGCATCAAGATGGCATTAGAAAAATCATTAAAGCAAGTAAGAATGCTAGAAATGCAAAAATAATTCAAACAAGTGTTATTTTGACACTCAGAAAGGACCGCGCCCTAAGCGGGCGGTGGTTCCATAACCGCCTCCTTAAAGGTGGCGGTCTTGTAACCGCCACCCTGCTCGGGCGGCGGCGGTCGTGTAACCGCCGCCCGCTTAGGCGGCAATCGTGTCCCGAATTTCCAAATGGTCACGTGCCCTAAAAGATGCCTAAAAACACGAAAAAATGACTATTTTGACTCAAACAAAGCCTACCCATTAGGCGCCCCCCTAAGTGACTCTATTAACACCGACATTTTCAAAAATAATCCCCCCATGACAAAGATTTCACCATTTTAACATTTTAGGGGTAAAAACGTTAAATCAAGAAGAACTAACTTGTGATCTCGCGGGTTGATGTTTCGCTTGCGGAGGCATGATCAATATCTCATCACGAACGTTTTGACTATACTCTTGTGAAAACGGCCACCGTGGGTCCCAGAGCTCAAAATCAATGAAATCAACACGCGCAAATGAATAGGAAAATGGGCCCATTTTTACATATATAGCATCTTGACTCGTTTTGAATGCCCTTTTCACAAGTTTGGAGCGCCGACGGAGGTAAGTTCTTATCCCCGCACAAATGGTAAGTCCTCATTTCATATTATTTTAGTATTTATTTTTTGATTTATTTTATCTATCTGCACTTGAGTCCTCTTTTCATTTTGTAGGTAGTGGGGATTTTGGATGGCGTCATTTCAACACATGGGCATATCAGGTATAATTTCTAACTTCCCATTTCAGGACCGCCATACTCGGACCCACCATTTTACACCTCTTCATGGCTAAAACGCTTCTCCGAGGGGGCAATATGTATGTACCCAAAATTGTAGGGTACTGCACCACCGAACAACGTTACACGTGCCCCAATGATGATACAGGTCTCCTCACAAGGTGTTCGAGATCCGAAAAATCTCTCCAAGTGTACGTTAACATCCCGCATGCCCCGCTTAGCCCCTGCGTGCTTTGTTTTTCTCTTCTCCCCTCTTTTCCTTTGCATTTTGGTCTTCAGTGACGAAACCGCCGCCTGCCTAGGTGGCGGTCTCATGACCACCACCTGGCAGGTGGTAATGTCCTATAACCATCGCCCGCTCAGGGCGGGCCTGTCTGTAACCGCCACCCTACTCAGGGTGGCGGTCCTTCACATGTTTTTCCATAACGTTCCTTTTATCGCGACTCACGTAAAATTTCAACATTTACAACTTTTTTCACCGCCTTTGCTCGTATTTATGATTTTGGTTCCCTGGAATAGTGTTTTTCCATTGTTTATTGTAAAGGAGTTCAATTTGGATTTCACCTTTGGGTAAATGGGAATTCTATAAATAGCTGGTTTGTGCTCAAGTTAATGGCCCCTCAAATTTGTCTCTCATTTTCTCATTTCAATAGCTTAAGTCTTTCAATTTTGCTTAGGAATTCAATAGTTTTATTTGTTGCATGCATAGTTAGTGTTGTTTTGTTGTTTAGAAGCTACATAATCTTCTTGTGCTAGTATTGTTATTGTTTCCATGCAATCAATTGGAGTAGGATAGTTTCATTTTCAATCGAAGCCATTAAAGTTACAGGTTTTGTTTCAAAAAAGGATAGTTTTAGGTTCTGGACATTTTATGTTGTATGACTCGTAATAAATCCCGCTAGGAATTGCATAAGCCAAGCTCTGTTCTCTTGCGCTATCCCTCTCCTACTCGCATTGTATTCAGTCTGCATCCTAAGCTGCCATTATTTCGATACCAACTTCTGTTGATGCTAACATCACACACTTTTCTGGATTCACGTGAGCACGAAGGAACGAGGAGACCACACTGAGGGGACAAAGCCACACACAACCGGATTCGCCACTGTTCTACAAAATCCAGGTTCAAGCTATCAAAAGTTCTAGTTAAAACATATCAAATAGAGTAGTCAATCATTTCATTTCAGTTAATCTCACTTTCATATTCAAAAGGAAGTCAGGGGATTGATAGTTTCTGAGAAACTATGATTCACTCTCCACTTCTGAGATACGATCGGGGGTCTTTCAAATAGATTAGATCAGTTATCCGGTTATTTAGAATAGATTCACAACTCGCATGAGTGCAAGTAGTTATACTCGGCTACTTTGTTTGTTTTGATTTTGTTATTAGTTTAGTTGTCACTTTCTAGATATATTAAATAATTGCTCTTTCAATTAGATTTAGATATATATACGTTGTAGATATACTTTGCATAATTAGTCTGCTTTACTTTAGTTAGATTTATTTCCTTTTGTATGACAATCATGGGACCTAGAGAGCCCAGAGAATACGTATTCGAGCCAATAGTGCCTCAACCCAATCTTGTTGCAGCAATAACTGATATAGACCAGAATCTCAGAATTCAGTCTTCCAAGTAACAATAGACCTACAAGAAATCAACTAAGACATGAGAGGACTAAACATAGAAGATGACAAAGTGCATATGTTTTGGTCAAACCATCCAAACTACAGATTACCCTAGATAAATATCCGCATGACTGTAGAAGGGCTTGAAAGAGAGCAAATGTTCGGTTGTGATCCTTTGGTCCCACAAATGGACACGGAGACATTCTCACTGACATAGACACTAGCTTAAGAATTCAGGTTGCCAGAACGCCTATAAGGTACTCTGAGAAGGTTGCACAACTTTTAGTTCTAAATATAGAGGCCGAAAAGGTATACGACTACTGGATATTAGGGATTAGGGATTAATTCTGCATATGACCATAGGAGGTCCGTAACAACCACGGACTTACGGTTGTGATCCACATGTCCCACAACCCAACGGGCCCATAGTCAATCAGACGTTGATGCTGGTTTACGCACATTAGTATTTAGGTCCTCTCCACTTCCACCAACCATTATCGCACAATTATCTTCACTAGACATAATAGCTAATCAAGCTAAGGATTTCTAGACTAGACCAGAGAATCACCCATAGAATCCACTATATATCCATCATCCATCTTATGACCCTATCTGGAGATATACATGAAACAATTCTAGGTCATTTTCCCCGTATCCCACAACCTATAGATCGGATCACGCCAGAGCTCGATATTGATTGGAGCCTTCGAGCAGTCATCCTCGCCGACCAATCTATCACACCGATTCAGGTTAGGAGGGCCTTCTTTGCCTTAGATTCACATATTCCATTAGTGCGTGTTGAAGATATAAGATTACCTAACTAGTTTTCCTATACCCCACATATATTCCATCCCCACCGACTGTCTCAAAGACGACCTTGGGAGGTTGGGTGTGAGGAAGAGTTACTTGTAGATTCCTATGCTCGCTTGTCACTTTTCCATCGTGCAAGACCCTCCCACCTTTCTTCACATTACATTGTATGGGTTTTTACTTATAAACCATATAGAAGACCAATTTTTGCTACACGTGGGACTAAATTTCCATAAATCGCTAAAGACCGTGTTCTACTGCTAGCTCGATGAGTTGGAGGCCGAGCTACAAAGTCACATTACCATGGCTGAGTCATGTGCTAACTCAGTGAGTTACCAAGAGCCACAAGTCCAAGTCACCTCATACCGGTGAACAACTCATAAACATTGCCAATGAATCAACAAGCAACTCATTACAACTAATCATCTCATACAACTCATACACAACTCAAATCCAACTCACTCAACCATCGACCAAAAGGTACTTGCAACCAACTTGCGAGGCAAGGGTCAAGCTCGGGTAGCTCGACAAACTATAGTTTAAAACATGGCCAAGCCACGTAACATTTGAACTGCTGAGCCTTTGAAAAGGCCTTGCTTGAAGCCCGTTCCATGTGGTATTTACCCACTAAAAACACAAGTAAGGGGTAAAATGAATCTCGTGGGGTTCTAACTTGGCCCATCTTGGGAAAAAAAGATAAGTCTTGGCCACTAGCCCACAAGGCTTAAAAATAATATAAAACAACCAAACTTGTATTTGAGGTGTTGATTGGTTTTGTTGCAAGACATAATTGGAAGTTTTAGAGTAATTTTAGAGAGTTTTCTATAAGGGCGCTATTGGAGATTTGATCAGAGCCTCCTAGAGACTAAGCAAAGACTGTGTATGTAGGCCAAAGAGCTATTTGATGTAATTACTTGTTGTACAAAACATTTTTACATCATAATTGATTGGTTCAGGAGCTTATCCAAACCCAGAGACGTAGCCCGTATTGGGTGACCTCCGTTAACACTTGGTTTTCACTATCTACTATATTTTTCTCTCATTTGATCATTTTTTATCATATTTTAATTCTATTTTAAAGTTATTTTAAAGTTAATTTTTCGTTTATGAGAAAAATTGAGATTGTTTAAAGTATTTGAAAATGATTAAATTGAATAAGCGAGCCACTCAACTACGTTTTCAAATAACTAGCCCCGGGGGAGCATGCAAAACAAACATTAGTTGGGTTGAAGTGCAATCCTTGCAGACCGCCGACATCAAAACTAATTTGAAAAGGCCTTAAATCACACATCGTTCTCCACCTAGCATGCCATATCTGAATAAATGCAACTAGATTTGACAACTAAAAACTTGTTGACAATGCTTGAATTGAGTTTGACTCTTGTTAATACTTGAAGTGGGGATGTTTGAGTGCTTGCAAATGAGGGAAGATGATCCCTTGACCTGGTAGGATGCTTCATACTTGTAGTGATTGCTACCATAATGATTATGCATGATCTTTGACAAGATTTAGGGAGCCTTGGGTGCCTTTTGTGCTAACTTTTGCAATAGGAGTTCATGAGAATGCTAGGTTGTGCCAGGTTCTTAAATGAGGCGAGTTTAACTTACTTATATAGGGTTCTGAAGGTAAATTATCATGGAAAGATTGACCCAGAGGGAGTAAATGACCCAACAAAGAATATGAAATTGAAAGATCAGATGGATGATATGCCTATTCAAAACCATAAAAGTTGTCTAGTAACGGATTCCACAAGCCAACCAAAGTGTATAGTTTTGCACAAGGATGAGAAACATGAGAACTAAAGGTTCGATCTTGTTAAGTTGAGTTTGTCTACATATTTTATGCATTTAATTCGTAGAATATGTTGATGTATCGGCGTGTATGAATAAACAACTTAGATAAGAGACCTCGGGACGTACTAAGCGGGGATGGAAAGAGTGTGTTTGTAGTAACAAGAGTGCATTGTCAAAACCAATATTATTAAAGAATAAATTGCCAAATTTGAGTGTCTACAACTACCAACGAAATCTTCTTGTTAAAAACAAAGCATTATGGATTTAGAGGAATCTAATTGTATAAGTTGTAAATAATTTTTGGAAATCATAAAATACTTTAAAATTTTCATAAGAGGGTTAAGTTTTCCTCGTGACGAAGGTTTTTCTTTAAGCCCAAATCATGTTGTCGATGTGCCATATCTTACGCACATGTATGTTCTTTAGTTTATGCACTTAGTTACTATATAATATGTTTCTCATTTGAGTCGCATTGATCAACGCTTCTTGGATCTAGGGTATAAACAAATAGTTTAATCGCTTTTAAAACCGAGAAGGATGGAAGCCAAAAATTGTTTTAATCGTAAATGAAAATATTAGTATAGTCAAATGATTTAGAATAACTATGTGTTTTCTCTATTATTATTGGAGAATCAAAGAGTAGTTTTGTAAACATGTATGTACATAAGTGTTGATTATGGAGTGTTACATCCATACAATGCCGATTTTGACGTTTAATGTTACATGACACAATAATTTTCTTTGACAATCTAAAAGTTATATGGATGTCATTTGACGTTCAAAATATAATATGCTTTGTCAAATTTATTTTTTAATAACTATTACAAAATACAAAAATTGAGTAAAATTTTACATCCACAAGATTAAAACAATAAATTTAAATGACTTTCTAAAATTAAATTGAAATAAATAATTATAAAATGAGTGCTACCTTATTACATCCAAATTCCATTTTGGAGCAAATTCAATCTTCAAATTTCACATTTATTGCAATAATTGCAGTTTCCAATCTTTATTTGTAAAAATCAAACAAATAACAATAAAAAAACAATTACAAATCAAAATTAATAGAAAAAACTAAACAAAAAATCAAATAAAAAATCAAACAAAACTAATTGAAAATCAAAATTAATAGATATTAAGATCCTATATTTCGCTGGTAGGTGTTCTCCTTTGAAGATGCTCCTGCTGAAAAGTGTCAAATTCTGGCGGATTCAATGTTTACAAGTTGCCGGATTTATTTTTTGCGATTTTGGATATTTATAGTTGCAAAATATTCACAATTAATAGATTTGGTGAAATAGTGTGAGTTGTCTTGCATATCTATTCTTAAAGCAATGTTTTTTTCTGAATAATGTTTGGAATTAATTAATTTGGTGAAACAACATGAATGCATAAGTAAATATCAAATACATTGTCACACTCAATTCCCTCCATAATAAATTTACAATCTAACCTCACCGGCATTGATTAACTCATGTGCAATTGCTAGTTTTTATTTTCTTTATATTTACGATTGGAGTGTTATCCACTTAGGTTTGAGGAAGATTTGCCCTATTCTTAACCCTTTTTCCAAACAGATTAATCGATCAACAAGGCCGTTTGAGTTGATAGTCAGGTATGCCATTTCTTTTTTTGAATTTATTTTAAATGCCGCCAGTTCATTTTAGTAGTCAATTTCAAACCATTAAACGGAATTTGTATGTCCAGGGTTTGAGATATTGTGAAAAGCCTAAATTTGGGCTTAAATTATTTTAGGTTTGAATGGGTAATTGATGATTGTTTGCTTCTTAGGTTTTTCTTGGTTTGGAGAATTTTGGGCAAAATGAGGGTCTGGATTCTGGTGTTAGTATGCATGTAATTAGGGTTTCAAGGAAAGTATGGGAGATTAAGGGTTTTGGATATTTTAAATTTTGTTGGCATGTTTTCCTGGGCCTCGAAAATTGTGGGTCGCAGATACAACCTGTGTTTGTTACTATCTACTTCTTGCAATGAGCCGTACGTTTCAAAATTCTGATTCTAAATCTTTTGTCGCCCATCGAATCATGGACTCCAGTGCCACCGGTGAACAAGTGTCCCCAAATGTACATACCGAAGAAATGATTGATTCCACGGGAATTCTGTGAATCCATACCCAACTGGCATCCCAAACATTTATTCTCTTGAACCTCCACCTGCAGAAAGATCATGAAGCAAGCATTATCATCCATCGATCTTGTTTGAAAAATCGAAGGGTATTTGGGGATTTTTTGGCTTGACATTTCGATTTTGTGAAACCTTTGAATGGTGAAACATAAGAGGTAAATTTTAAAGTTTTGCAATATTTGTAACACTGGATCCTTTCTGTGTATCACTCTGGAAAAAGTACAATAATATGTATATTTATGGAACAATTACAATAAATTGTATATCTACAGTATAAGAAGTATTTGGATTAGAGGTTGATGTAGCTGATTTATGGAGTTTGCAATAAGAAATCTCTTCAGAGCATTTTGTCAAACAGTTCATAGACAATCTGTATAGGAGTGGTATTTGAAGAATTTTTAACAAAGCATTTTGTTAAACAATCAGCAGAGAATCTATATAGGTGCATGTTTAAAATTGTGTTATTATAATTTTTTTGTTTATCTTTTGGAGCGAATCTCTGGTTTTGAGGGTGATAACATGATTGAGAGATCAAACAACCTTGATTGGTACAAGGGTCCAACATTGTTGGATGCCCTTGACCAGGTTTCAGAGCCCAAACATCCATCACACAAGCCTCTCAGGTTTCCACTTCAGGATGTTTACAAGATTGGTAGCCCCATTAAGCCACATATGGTTGTAACCTTTGGTCCATCTTGGTTGACAACTGAAGTTAAATCTGTTGAAATGCACAATGAAGCTTTGTTAGAGGCATTGCCTAGTGACAATGTCGGATTCAATGTCATGAATGTTGTTGTGAAAGATCTCAAGCGAGGGTATGTAGCCTCTGATTCCAAGAATGACCTAGTCAAGGAGGCTACAAACTTCACTTCCTAGGTTATCATCATGAACCATCCAGGGGATTAGCTTTTTTTGAGAAAATTGTTAAAGGGTTTAGCTTTCGTTGAGCATATTTTATAATTTGACTGTTCAATGTTATCCTTCAATATTATGCAACATTATTTTGTTGACTGCATTTTTGAGAGTTCCTTCTGTTTGTCTAATTCATTAAACTGGAGTTTGAGAGCCCTGTAATCATAGAATGGACTATCAGTTTATGTAATCATATAAAGCTATGTAATCGTCGTTGTCTGTAAAACTCTACTTCTATTTATAATATCATCTCTAGCAAATAATAAATGTAAAGATTTGCATGTGCTTTAAAATAGAACAACCGACGGTCTTGTTACTAATTTTGTATTTATGATCACCACTGGTAACGAACATTTCAGGGATAAAAGGAATCTACACTAAGGAAATTGAGTTTAATCATACAATAGTTTGGCAAAAGTGGTACTCAAGCAACTGCAATTCCTATTGGCTTATTTTTATAGATAAATGTAATATTAATTCATTATTTTTAATGATTAGATTGTGGCACCACCTTGTTAGGAAATATATCTTAGTGCTCCATTTGTATGTACGGGTGAATAATAATTACATGTGTAATTATTATTATGGTAAATTAGTGAAAGTACATTTACTATGTAAATGTAAATAGTAAATGTAAAATGTGGTTAGTATGTGGTAAGTTAGAATAATAAAACAATTAGTATTGTTTTATTATTATATTGGTGAGAGGTTGAAACCATATGGGTGTATGGTTGTATATGAAGACAAATGTTGTTGTAAGGATTGTTATTTTACATCTCCTATATAATGGAGTGTAATGAAATAGTGAATATATAATAAAAATATAATATAGAGTTGTTGATTTCAATTATTGTCTCTGTAGCTATTTCATGGGATTCTTTTCAGTATTAGATCGAGTGATTTCTACATTTGGTACCGAGCAAAGTTAAATGCATCTCAAAAACATCTTGTAACTTTTGTTTTTGGATCTGCGTTTCTCCAAAATTTTACATGTAGAAAGATCTATTATACAAGAAGCTACAAGAAAATTTCAGCAAAACCCAGTTTGTAGTTTATGAGAAACATGCAATTTACTATACAACACATTGATCAATGCTATTTTTTTGAAGTCAAAGGTAATTCAAATCTACATTCAATTTTTTTGGATATTTAGATTCAAGAAATGGATACACCATTATATAAATTTAATGGGCTGAACTTCCATACATGGAGAGTAAAAATCCAGATGCAGTTAATGAATAAAAATCTATGGAGGATAGTAGATGGAAAAGAAAAAACACCTATAGATGTAAGCAAAATTGTAGAATGGGAAACTAGAGATGAACAAATAACAGATGAAATTGACTATAACTATGAAGAATTTCTATACTAAGTGAAGTTCTTGGAGGAAGGAGGCACAGGAGGTTGGAGGTCATTCAGCGACCTCTCGTCAGTCACCAACGACGGGGCCGTATCAGCTATGGTGATTATTTTTTTATACAGTGCGTTCTTGTTGTTTCTTTGTATTTCTGGCAGAGTGTTTGGTTGCAGTGTTCCTATTGTGGTTTTCAGAATAAAGGAAATTTCACATTGAGGGGGGAACATGATCTCAATGTTCCATTTCTAGTTTTCTACATTTATGGTATTTTCTATATATGCGCAGATTTCAGCAGAATTTCCTATGTTATTCCTTGCAGTGAGATGTGATGAGGGCTAAGAATAATACTTGGCATATCATGATGTGGTTGTAGGTAAACCACTTGAAAACCTTCATTTTTGGTTTGTGGTACACCACTTGTAAAACCACCATTTTCGGTTGTTGGTAAACCCTATGCAAAACCATCACCCTTTTGGTTTGTGGTACACCACTTGTAAAACCACCATTTTCGGTTGTTGGTAAACCCTATGCAAAACCATCACCCTTTTTGGTTTATGGTAAACCAATTGCAAAACCATCATTTTTGGTTTATGGTCAACCATATGAAAAACCATCCATTAGGTTTATGATCATCCTGTAAAATCATCAGATCATGAGCAGGTGCAAGTATAAGGCAGGTTTTCCCCATGTTCGCACTAAGGGGGGGAATGTTAGGAAATATATCTTTGTGCTCCATTTGTAGATGTACGGGTGAATAATAATTACATGTGTAAATATTATTATGGTAAATTAGTGAAAGTACATTTACTATGTAAATGTAAATAGTAAATGTAAAATGTGGTTAGTATGTGGTAAGTTAGTAAGTTAGAATAATAAAACAATTAGTATTGTTTTATTATTATATTGGTGAGAGGTTGAAACCATATGGGTGTATGGTTGTACATGAAGACAAATGTTGTTGTAAGGATTGTTATTTTACATCTCCTATATAATGGAGTGTAATGAAATAGTGAATATATAATAAAAATATAATATAGAGTTGTTGATTTCAATTATTGTTCTGTAGCTATTTCATGGATTCTTTGTATTAGATTAGATTAATTTCTACACCACCAACCTTAGATCATCATTACTTAGGCTTACAAGTCACAATTAGAATTAGAAGCCACATTCCAAGCAAGTTTCTGTTCTGCCAAATTTACATGGCTGGGTCTGTATTGACACAACCGCTATTTCACTAGTAGAGCTTCAACCCAGGTGATCATCACAACAAGTTCCCTACAATTATATCAGAAAGGAAATTCTTGTGTTTTCCTGTATTTTAAATAAAATTCTTGTCACAGGCTACCAATCTAACCAGCAAAACTATGCAATGAGAGATACTTGGCAAAGCCATTTGTGTTTCTAAGGTGGAAAATTTTTGACGAGTGGAAAACAGTTTAGGGCGTATGGGCCATTATTCATAAACACACATGAAAAAAGGGGTTCAAAATAACTTCAAACATTTTTGAGCCAAAAACTTGCATGAACAGTTATTTCAAGCAAATATCCCTAAGAATGTAGTCGAGTCTAAAAATAGCTTCCATCATAAAGAAATATTTCTTTTGGTGTAGGACAATAGAAGTACAAAAGATAAGTCTATTAAGGTTAGATAGTTAGAGACAGTGGATCAATGTTGACTTTCTTAACAAGGCCAACTAGAAGATTTCAGCTACTGCACTTTGTGGACGACAAGGTAGGTTGCCATTTCTTTCAATTTTTGAGCTGATATTTTATGCCTTTAACCGATTATTGGTCAGGCAAGTCCATGCTAAGAGTCGTAACAATCTTCCTCCAACAGTAAAGCATGTTTAGCGAGTAGATCCGCTGCCCGGTTTGCCCCTTGTAGGATACATTGACTTCCTCATCACTCTGGCAGCTTCCTCAAGAACTGCAAAAGAGTGAAGATATAGCGGCACACCTAATTTATCCAGTTGAAGACATCTAAAATTGATTTGGAAACTATTTTGAAATCTATAATATGGAACGTGAGAAACACAAATGAATCTGAAGAAGAAATGATTGCTCTCATTCGTCATGCAGTCTCCAAAGGCATTACTTTCCTCTATACCTCTGATGTTTATGGTCCTCACACCAATGAAATTCTCCTTGAAAGGTGCAATCAATTCTTCCTTCAATGTTTTTTTCCCCTCCTAATCCAATGTATGGTAGGATTTTAATTTGAACATTTAAACTTGATTGGCAGGCACTGAAAGGAGTAAGAGACAAAGTGCAGTTGGCTACTAAGTTTGGAGTTAGTTTTGCAGGTGGGAAATTGGATATTTCAGGTTGGAAGATAAAGGTTTCTGGGGATCCTGCATATGTTCGTATTGCCTGTGAAGGGAGTCTGAAAAGACTGGATGTTGATTACATTGATCTGTATTACCAACATCACATTGATACCACAATCCCAATAGAAATCATTGTATATCTTTAACATTCCAAGTCCCCTCAAAATGATAAACCTCCTATGGCTTTTATGATGTTTGAACCTTGAACAAGGATAAACCTCATAAAACCCCACTCCCCATCAGGTTTATCATTTCTGGCAACTGTGTTAGAATCTGTTGAAGTGCATTTACTAATTGATTATTCCTATGGCTATTCAGTGTTAAATGGAAAATTTCACTTTGAAAATCAAGCCTGCACAATGGACCATTGATTGCAAGTCATGAGACACTTTTGTCACTCTGGGATGATAATTCACAGGGTGAAGATGTAACGAGCCCTACAAATTGCACAGAAGTTCAAAGGACTTTCTCTTCAAATGACAGAGGAAGCAGAGTTGCAAGTTTGAGTCACACAAGTCATCAACAAAATCTTTCTCAACGGATGAGCCGATTTTCAAACAAACAATGACCAATTTTTCCTTTAACAACCCATATTTTTTTCATATTAATTCAGTCCACTCGGAACCCTTAAAACAGATAAAAGTGTGCCCGAATTTCTTTTTGAATGGGCAAAATTGGCTTTTGGGCATTTTGTTTCTTTTCCACTTGCCCAAGAAAATCTTAATTGTAGATATAATTACAGCTAAATGACAAGAATAATATGCTTATTGGGTTTGTATTCTCTTTAAATGCTATGCTTGCATGATCCCGGTCATGTTGACATGGAAAAGCATAAATGTAGGTCCAATATTAATCTTGTGATGAACTGCCACCTGGTTGGAGGATTGAACTGATATAATAAAAAAAGGATGTACGTCCAATATTAATCTTGTGATGAACTTCTACCTGGTTGGAGGATTGAACCGATATAACAAAAAAGGTATAGTAGTTGATTATTGTACACACTCAGTCAGGTCGAGTTTACACAATCAGCACTGAAACACATTTTCACTTCTCTTTCATGCGATGCCAAGTCTCCATTATCTTTTGCAAGCACATGAGCTCTAATCAATTAACCTGTACACTCATTCATATGAAATTAGCACTTTGAATCAAAGAATGGAAATAGTTTTTCGAAAGTCAAACTTTACCAAACAACTATGAAATCCCCAGGAAGAACTCCAGTTGCATGCTTGTGCTCCCTGTAACATTCTGCATATTCATCCAAATACCTCTTGTAATTATTACCAGGGGTCAGTTGGTTCGTTCGGATAGTAGCTGCCCAACAAATCATTGAGCGTTCAAAAATTGTGAGCTCTGTGAAGCGAAGGAGGGGATTTGTGGGTTCTTCCTTGCTAAATTGATTAATTTGTTTTCTTGTTTTGATTGATCGACAAGGGATGAAAACAGACGAGTCCAACGAAAATAGGCACCGTTAAATTCTACGCCTAATCTGTTATTTATCATTATCCCCACGATTTTCTGCAATGGACATGATATGTATTCAATTCGACGTATTTTGTGGGATTAATTTAAATCAGCCATTTCCCATGGATTTACTATCCTTCTGATGTAATTATGTTGTTGTATACTACGGAAGTGTTTGGTCTAAAGAGAAGAATAATATTATAGAGGCAGACATGAAGTTTTGCAAGAGGTACAAGAGAGTACATGCAAGGGCGCCAGGATCAACTCCTAGGAGTTTTGTTTAAGAAATTCAAGAAAGTTCTTAAGCTTGCACTGTAAAATATCATAATCAACAGATTGAATCCTCCCTAACTATAGCAATTTAGCTAAAGAGAGCTCTAATTTAGATGTATGCTATTTGTAATCGAATACTGTAATTCAAAGTGGTCTCCAACACTCGACTATTTTCTTCAATTTCATTCTCTTTTGCTGCTATTTTAACTAGGGTAAAATACTACGTTCAAGATAGTAGGGGTCTAACCAGGTTGAGGTTTCCTCAAAAAAGTGGGTGGTTACCCGTACTAGTTGTGGGATTTAAAATTGAAGGTTACCTAGTGGTTCAAGGAGATATTTCTAGAGTCCTTACTTTGTTAAATACCGTTAACTTTAAAAACTTGCAAAGAAAATTTAGGAAGACGACAATTTGAAAGAAATTCACTTTTGAGAGAAAAAATGATTGGTATGAAACTAACAATTTACCTCGGAAAATCTCTCAGAAGAATTGCAAAATAGCCACTTCTCTACCCTTTTATATATATATATATATATATATATATATATATATATATATATATTTGAGTTCAAATTTATAACGGCCCATGGGACTACCCTAAAGCAATATAGTGAACAAATTCCCTCCCTGGACACTTTGCTTTACCAAGTTTGAGAGTTTTTTTGGTGAGATTATGGGCTTTTGTTAACGTGTGGTGGTGTAGTGTAATGGGAGGCATTATACTCTTGGGTAAGCTCTGGACCAAATCTTAAAATTTCCAACATTGTTCAGGCTCAAATGTGCCCTATTAAATGTAAATTTGTGTCAGAGAGGATTGTATACTTCCTTTATTCTCATTAGAGTAGGTATTTACCTTAGCTCATGTTCACTTAGGTACATTATTTACCTTTATTATATATATCCTCACCCACTTATGTGTGTGGATATTTCTTTTATTTATTTAGATGTTAGGAGATATTATCTAGTTGTTAGGTATAGTTCTTTTCTTGATCTATGGTATTGACTAGTTATTTCCTAGATCTATGGTATTGACTAGTTCTTTCCTAGATCTATGGTATTGACTAGATCCTTGATGTCTAGTTCCCTCATAAATCTATGGACTTGACTAGTTCTTTGATGACTAGTTCTTTCCATGATTTATGGTTTGATCTACAACCTTGACTGGTTCTTAGATTGTTATTCCTTGCCTATATAAACAAGGTCCATTCTCATTGTATTTCATTGAGTTCCATAATAATATATGATATTGTTGCTCATTTGTTTGCAAATGTTTATGTAAAGTTATTCTAGCGAATTGCTTTCATCTTATTGATAGTGATGTTTGATTAGCATTTGTGTTCTTGGCTCAACACGATCTGGTTATCTTTCCTTTTATGGTATCAGAGCAGGGGATTGCTATTGACATTCGTCTGTAAGTGTTAGTTTGCAAATAAATTCTTTATATATACATATATTTAGGATTTACTCGTATTTTGTTGTTGCGTGCATTTTTATGCAAAACAGAGGCTTCCATTAGATCCAGAAGGTAGAAAAAACCCTAAGATCAGCTGTAAACTCGACCATTTCGGAGGTAGTTTTTTTTTTGGTTTTTTTGTTGTGCAGAGAAACATACTGGATTCACCTTAGGATTCACGCCGTACGAAAAAGGAAATCTAGAATTATTTTCTGGGTTTTGTTGGGTTTCTTGAGATCCGATTTGGGTATTTTTTTGTTGCGGCATAGCATTTTGGATTACTGCAAGAGGTCTTTTTCGAAAAGACGTTTCTTTTCTTTTTTGGCAGGGGTCCACGGATGTTGTGCACGACTATTACTATTTTGAGAAAATCCGCAGACTACTATTTTGGGCGGCAAAGGTCACTTTCAGTAGCGGTCTAGAAATAACAGTTTTACAAAAAAGTAGTTGGATGTGACTTTCTCGAAAACCAACGACACACCCCAGAATAGTAAGTTACACACACCCATTGAAATCCTTAGCCCCGGTCATATGATAGGGTCATATGAGGGCTTAAATCTTGTGATTCCTACTAGTAGGTGCTTAACTCCAACCCCCTTTCATTTTATTTGTGTGGTGAAGGCAAGAGCATTTTATTCTTTTTAGTGGCAACTAAAATAAATAGTAGAGCATAATATTGAAAAACTTGTATCTTTTGATCGGTAACTCGGTTTTGAGTGTCATTTTTGCAAAAGTGTGTGTTTTTATGCTCTTTCCATTGGAAATATTTATTTTGAGAATCGCACTATAATTATAAAGTGTCATATTGTAACACACACTCATTATAAAGTGCCAAAATCTGGGGGCTCTTGTTACATTGTTTGGGGTCTTGTTGCATTGCTTGGTTCTTGCATTTCTTTTGGTGATTTTTTTGAGGATGACATCTTTATCTACTTCTACATTAGATCATGTTGAGCCATTAACAACACATAATTACCACACATGGAAAGTAAGAATGGAAACAATAATTTAGCGAAAAGGATTATGGGCATTAATTTCTTCAGAACAACCAGTGTTCACTAGAGAATATGAGAAATTTCAGCACTAGTGCAAATTTAATGAGTGTATGGGTTTGATAGGAACTTATGTAAGTAACAATATTTTTTTCATTTGGAAAAGTGTGACTCTCCTTTCAAAATATGGGAGAAATTGGAGGATTTATTTGGTAAAGTGGATCATATGAGAGCCATGCAACTTGAAATTGAGATCACCTCTCTTAATCCTGAAGATTTTTCAACAATTATAGACTATCTTACCAAGTTCAAGTATTTATTGACACAGTTGAAGGGGAGTGGAAGAGATAAGAAAGATGAAGAGTGTGTTTACTTGATTCTATCCAAGTTGAGAGGACCATTCCAAATTTTTGTTTCTACCTTTTTCTCTAGCATGGATGCCTTAGGTGACACATTCAAAATGCCTAACTTAGAAACATTTTGTGAAAGACTTACTAGGGAAGAATCCAAATTGTCTCACCTTGAGTCTTCCACCTCTCAAAAGGCATTAATTGCATCTAATCCTAAGGGAAAGAGAAAACCAAACAGTAAAACTAAATCCACACCTTCTCCATCTCAAAATGCTCCTAAACCCAAAGAAAACAACTCAAAACCCAAGGAGTCTTCTAAATCTAAGAATAAGTCTAGTCGTTCATGCTCTTTTTGTGGGGGTAGTAATCATGAAGAACATAGGTGTTATAAGTGAATGCAAGCCTTAGAGGATGCAGTCAAGAAACACAATTTCTATCTCCATGCGACCTCCTTTTAATCAATATGGCAAAACACTTAATGTTGTTGGGAGATCTCACCACACTTGCAGACAGGTTGGGTTATAGATTCGTGCTTCTCATCACATGACTTCTTTCAAGAGTCTTTGTTTCTCTAGGTATGAGTTCTACTTCCAAAATTGAGGTTGAGATTCTTCCTTTATTTCTCAAGTTAAAGAAAAATGTGATATACAACTTGATGGTGACAGATTCAAGATGCACTATATGTTCCTAACATCACTACAACTTTACTTTATGTATATCAAATTTGTCATTCTGGTAAAGGAAAAACAGTGACTTTTACACCACATGGAGCGAAGTAAGAACTTTGTTGGAGTCTCATTCACTTGGTTGCTTGCTCAGGGTATTGTTGATCATAGTTCTAGAATCTATCACTTTGAGGGTTTTGATGACACTTCTTCTATAGGGTTAGGATTGGTTTCTCATGCAAATTCAGAGAGTAAACTTTGGCATGAAAGATTTGGACATCTCAATTACAGATATTTGAAGGAGTTGAGCACTCATGGTATGGTAGATGGTCTTCCAAAGTTTCTTGTCTTGAGAGAGTTTGTTATGGTTGTGCATTAGAGAAATAACATCAAGATCATTTTCCTAAGAATTTGTCTAAGAGAGCTTCTTCACCACTTGAGCTTGTGCATAGTGACTTGATGGTTTTCCCTACCCCATCTTTTAATGGAGCTAAGTATGCACTTACATTTATTGATAATTTCTCGAGGCGTACTTGGGTTTATTTTTTCAAGTACAAAAGTGATGTTTTATCACACTTCAAAGTCTTTAAGGCTTTGGTCGAGAAACAATCTTCTAGTTCTTTTTTTCTAATTTTTGGCAACTCAAGGCATTATTCACCAACATTCTGTTCCTCATACTCCACAATAGAATGGATTAGCGAGAAAGGAAGAATAGAACTTTGAAGGAAATGGCTAATCAGTATCATGCATTCTAGAGATATACCTCCTATTTATTGGGTAGAAGCAATTAATTGTGCTAACTACATTCAGAATCACACACCACACAAAGCACTTAAGAATTTGACTCTAGAGGAAGCTTGGTCCAACACTAAGCCAGATGTCTCATTTTTTCAAGTCTTTGGGAGCCATGCTTGGACCTTTGTGCCAAAGACGAAAAAGAAAGCTTTGGATAAGAAGAGTAAACCCTTGATCTTTGTAGGGTATTGTGAGGACATGAGAGCTTATCATCTTTTAGATCCTGATACACATGATGTTCTTTTTCGAACACATGTTCAGTTTGATGAGCGCTTCACTCCTCATGAATCTTCTTCTTCTTCCATGCTTCCTTCTTCTTCTTCATCTCATCTTGAGGATTCTTTCTTTGAGGAGATTGATGAGGAGGATATAGATGTCGTTGAGGATCCTATTCCCACTGATGTAGTCACTATGCCTAAGTGGGCTCGTACTACAGTTTCTGAGGCAACACCTTTCATAGAGGATCTTCCACCCACTAGGCATCATCATGCACATTCTATCGGGTTCGGGCTTTTGTGTCGGAGTAGTTTCGAGGATCCACAATCCTTTTCAAAGGCTCATGGGATACTGAGTGGGATGATGCAATGGCAATCGAGTATTCTTCTTTGATGAAGAATCATACCTTGGATTTGGTATCTCTTCCTAAAAGAAAAAGATGGTTAGGTGTAAGTGGGTATATTGAACCAAATACACAGCAGATGGATCCATTAACAAGTATAAGGCTCGTCTTGTTGCAAAAGGGTTTTTCACAAGTTGAAGGTATTGATTACTTTGAGACTTTTGCACCCGTTATCAAGATGGATTCTGTATGCTTTGTACTTGCTCTTGTTGCATCACAGAGGTGGCCCGTATACCATATGAATGTGAAGAGTGCCTTCTTACATGGAGATCTACAAGAGGAAATATACATGGAGCAGCCGGCTGGATTTGTTTAGGATTTTTCTCTTGTTTGTAGGCTCCGAAGGTCTCTCTGTGGTCTCAAACAAGCCCCTCGAGCTTGGTATGAGAAGATGGATTCTTTTCTTCTATCTACTGGTTTTGTTCGTTGCCACTCCGATCATACATACAAAGTGTATCTCCAACATGTTGGTGATGATATTATGATATTTGTCTTCTATGTTGATGATCTCATTACTTACTGGTGCTCTTCTTCCCACATTCAGAGTATTCAGAGGGCTCTTTCTACACAGTTTGACATGACAAATATTGGGTTATTACATTATTTCCTTGGTTTGCAGATTTCTCAGAAAAATTCAGGGATTCATTTGAGTCAAAAAAAATACACCCATGATCTTCTTCGGTGCTTTGATATGGTTGATTGCAAGCCAAGTCCATCTCCTTTTCATCAGGGTTACTCTTACATCCACATGTACCACACCACTTTGTGATCCTACGTTGTATAGGCAGTTGGTTGGGAGTCTCATGTACTTGACCCATACTCGCCCTGATATTTCATTTGCAGTAGGGCTTGTATCTCGGTTTGCACATTCTCCTCATAGTAGTCATTGGCAAGTTCTGCTAAAAGGATTTTGCGCTATTTACAGGGCACTTCCCACTTTGGCCTACACTACACTAGGGGTTCTACTCAGTTGGTTGGGTATACAGATTCAAATTGGGCAGGTTCTATTGATGACAAATGTTCTACTTTTGGCTATCTTTTCTGTCTTGGTTCTTCTCCAGTTTCTTGGGCGTGCAAAAAGCAACAAGCTATTGCACTTTCATCTTCAGAGGCAGAGTACATGGCAGCAGTTACAACGAGTCAGCAGATTCTTTGGCTTTGCCAGTTATTGACAGAGTTTGGATTCCCACAGGATTCACCGACTATACTTTGGTGTGACAACCAAAGTGCAATTCACATTTCTCGCAACCCAGTTGAGCACCAATGGACCAAGCATATCGAGATACACATCCACTTCATTCGGCAACACTAGGATGAAGTTCTTTGCTCAAAGTACCTTCCGACTCAAAGCAGCGGGGATCGACATCTTTATGAAGCCTTTTGCATCACCTCGCTACCTTGAGTTGTGTGGAATGCTTGGGGTTTCTAAGTTGTTCTTGGGGGTGTTCGTGAGAACATCTTCCTTCTTCTTCTTATTTCTCTTTCCTTATAGCATGATTCTTTCCTTCTTTTGGTTCAAGATTTCTTCATGGATATATTGTACATGAGTACCTCATCAGTCTAGTTCTTGGGACTCGTATTATGGACATGCCACTTCTATTTTGGCCCCTAGCTTCACTTGAGGGGGTGTTAGAGTAGGTATTAACTTTAGTTCATATTCACCTAGATACATTATTTACTTTTGTTGTATTTATCCTCACCCACTTATGTGTGTGGATATTTCTTTTTATATTAAGAGATATTATTTAGTTGTTAGGTATAGTTCTTTCCTTGATCTATGGTATTGACTAGTTCTTTCCTAGATCTATGATATTGACTAGATCCTTGATGTTTAGTTCTCTCATAAATCTATGGACTTGACTAGTTCTTTCCATGATTTATGGCTTGATCTACAACCTTGATTGGTTCTTAGATTGTTATTCCTTGCCTATATAAGCAAGGTCCATTCTCATTATATTTCATTGAGTTCCATAATAATATATGATATTGTTGCTCATTTGTTTGCAAATGTTTATGTAAAGTTATTCTAGTGAATTGTTTTCATCTTATTGATCGTGATGTTTGATTAGCATCTGTGTTCTTGGCTTGGCATGATCTGGTTATCGTTCCTTTTATATTTTGTGCAAAGTAAATTTTGTGAGATTTTCTTTTCTTTTTTGAATCGCATGTAGTACTTTCATAAGATAATTGCAGGGAACAGATGGTTATTGCAATTTTTGAATCATTGATTGTTATAGTTGTTAAAGAAATTCATTACGTATTTACATTGTTAAAGTTTTTTTCTTACTTGTTTGAAAGTGATTTGATCAATGGGAGTAAATTTAGAAGTCTTAACATGTTATATTGTCATATTTTCTTAGTTTGAAAGAAAGCTTAGTAGTTAACTGCAATTTGTATGCAGTCTGTGACCAGTTTTTTTTCCCATCACTACTGGTTGCGATGGATGTTGTGGTTTGTTGCTTCAATGCACGTGCAAAATAGTTATTAGAGCTGCACCTTGACTCTGGATTTCAGAAATATTTAAAATGGATGACAAATAAATTAGTTGGTAATGAGTTAGCAATGATTCAACAGGGCACAAATTTAGTAAGCTATGCTTCCATCAATGCCCTGGCTATTCACAAGATATTTAAAAAGTATGACAAGGTCTGTTCCTATGTGTTCCAAATTTCTGGATTAATTGTTTGCTAAGTCCCCAAAATTGTACACACATCGTTGTTGTTTCTCTTATTCTTCTCTTTATGCCAATTATGGTATACTTGCATAAAGCAACCAGTTATTTGAAAACAAAGCAACAACTAATGATTCTAAAGAGAACACAAATTTTATTCAAACTTACATCTTTTTGTAGAACCGCAAATTCCTAGCTTTCCGATAGGGGTTAACTATCCCTCTAAATCGAATAACATATATCATGCGCGTTCACATTGCATTATACACATGTGATTGTTAGTTTTATTTCTATTGTTTTTATGAATATCTCTCTCTCTCTCTCTCTATATATATATATATATATTAATAATATAATATTTTATTTATTAACTTTCTTAATTATGGGGCGTTTACTATGAAGTAGGCTTTGCTGGAAAGTGTCAAATTCCGGCAACATTTTCCGGCCTACCTTTCCGGCACCTTTCCATCAGCTTTTTCCGTCAATCAGCATTTTGCATCTGAATTTATCAGTATCCGAAAGTGGCACAGGCTTGGTATGTGTGGATTTGATATCACGCTGAAAGCAGTTTCGCTGCACACCTGTCATCTTAGGCATCTCTACTGCTTCCTGATGCATATCCCTCTATCTTTCGTTGATAGCATAGGATCACACTGTGTGTGCCGAATCCAAAAGCGGGGATCCTGAAAAGGTATGCCATTCAATTTGGGTACTGGCAATACTGCTGTGTAATATCACCAGATCATTCCTCATTTATTCTACTCAAATAAAGATTCCAGCTTTCCAAGGATTCAAACTCTGGACATAAAGGTTGACTTCTTTATTTATGAGGTTTTATTTATCTTTTGTTTGTTTTTGAAGTTAACGTGGTTGCTCTCATTATTTGTGAGATTTAATTAATCTTTGTTTATTTTTAAAGTTGACGTGGAGGGAGGATTGTCACTACCCAGGGTGTCTGTTGAGGCATTTTACAAGAGGGGTTTGAATTTGCATGAGGACAGCAGCAGCTTGTGTAATGAAGAGGGGGTTAGCAGAGGACATGTGAAGAATCGCTTTGGATGTGGGTCATCACTGGAGAGGGTGACCCAGAGATTCAGTTCCACAATGTTGGACTCGTGGGCACCTTGCCCTCTAATTTCATCAGCTAACAAAAGACATGAGCATCCTTACAAAGCATTGACACTGTTTCACCAAATGCAACCAACAGGTGTCCAATCTGATCAATTAACCTTTGCTAGCATATTCCCAGCCTGTGCCAAAATAGGAGCTTTGAAAAAGGGTGTGGACATCTGCCAAAGCATTATGGTGAAGGGATTTTTGTCAATTGTTTTGGTTGCAAGTGCCCTGGTAGATATGTATGCAAAATGTGGAAGCATGTTAACTGTTCGACAAAATACCTGAGAGAAATGTGGTGTCATCGACTGCAATGATAACAGGATATGCAAAAAATGGTTTTGTTGAAAGGCCTTGGAAACTTTCAAGCAAATGCAATTGCCAGGTGTAAAACCAGACTCCACAACCTTTACCAGCATCCTCCCAGCCTCTGTCAAAATGGGAGATTTAGAGCAGGGCATTGACAATCATCTAAGCATAATGGAAGTGGTTTTCTAAGATGTAGTTGCAAGTGCCCTAGTAGACATGTATGCAAAATGTAGAAGCATACACAAGACAACTGTTCGACAAAACACCTCAAAGAGATGTGGTCTAATGGAACACAGTAGCAACACACCCCGACCATGTAAACTTTCAAGGCCTTGGAACCTTTCAAGCAAATGCACGGTTAGCAGTGTAAAACCGAGACTCCACAACTCACAAAGATCCTCCCACTGTGTGTGTCAAAATGGGAGTTTTAGAGCAGGGCATGGACAATCATTTAAGCATAATGGAAGCAGATTTTGTCGATGTAGTTGCAGTAAGTGCCCTAGTAGACATGTATGCGAAATGTGGAAGCATACACAAGACAATCAGTGCGACAAAACACCTCAAAGAGATGTGGTCTAATGGAACACAGTAGCAACACACCGTGACCATGTAAACTTTCAAGGCCTTGGAACCTTTCAAGCAAATGCAATTGGCAGGTGTAAAACCAGCCTCCACAACCTTTGCCAGAATCCTCCCAGCCTGTGTCAAAATGGGAGTTTTAGAGCAGGGCATGGACAATCACCTAAGCATAATGGAAGCGGATTTTGTCAGACGTAGTTGCAAGTGCCCTAGTAGACATGTATGCAAAATGTGGAAGCATACACAAGACAAGTCAACTGTTTGACAAACCACCTCAAAGAGATGTGGTCTAATGGAACACAACCTGACCATGTAAGCTTCATTTTTGTTTTATTAGCATGCAACCATGCAGTTTTATGCACACGAGGGTCAAATACTTTAGTGGCATGAGTGCCGCTTATAAAGATTCCACCTAGAATTGAATATTATGTCTCAACATTGGTTGATATTCTTGGCCGTCTTTGGCTATCTTGAGGAAACTCTAAACTTTATCATCAACATGCCAATAAATCAGTGGGGTTGTGTGGATATGTTTGTTTGGTACCGTTGTAGCACACATAAGAATATCAGTTATGATTATTTACAAAGAACTCTTCTTTTCGAAATGGATCCTCAAAATGCCGAACTTATGTTCTTCTGTCAAACATCTATGTATGCGACAAGTTAGGTGAGGTGAGGTCAAATGGTAAGGAAATTGACAATGAGATGGAGGAATTAAAAAGATAACTGGATGTAGTTGGATTAAAGGCCATAAAATGGTGCATGCTTTATGTGTAGGAGATAGCTCACACCCACAGACACAGAAGATCTATGCAAAGTTGGAGAAAATGTCTTTGAAGATGAAGGCAGCAGGATATTTTTCAGATTCAGAACATGTACCGTATGACATGGACAAGGAGAAAAAAGAATTATTCCTCTACCACCATAGTGAGAAATTGGAAATTGCATTTGCATTGTTAAATCATGCCCCTGTGACAACTATTGGAGTTGTCAAGAACCTCCATGTATGTGTTGACTGCCACACTGCAACCAACTTTATCTCCAAGATTATTGCAAGACAAATTGTTATGGGAGATGCTAATCAGTTCCATCATTTCAAAAAAGGGTAATGTTCTTATAGAGATTACTGACAATGCCATGTAAAGCAATCTCTGAATATAATCTGGCACTACAATGAGGTGCACCATGTCAGACCAACAGTAGTCAGTTACTCATGCATAAGATCCAGATGTAACTTGTGCGTTTCAAATTGGGCTAAGCAGCAGTATTTTCTTAAAGCATTTTTTTTTCAAGGCTTCATTGTTACCAACATTGCTACATTTTATTGAGACATTTTGTCAAATAGTTCACATACCTTCCATATGCTCCCACATTTTGCATACATAGGGTGTTTGCAACTACAACATATGACAAATATCATAATGTAGTAACCTTGAATTTTATACTAAGTTGATGGCTTTCCACGAGATTTAATTGGATTATTGAATTTTGCGAGATTTTTCATTCCTGTGATTTTTAGTCAATACCCAAATGACCTTCATGAATTGTCATTAACCTAATGACATTTTAACATAAATGCATGAGGGAAAATGTCACCAGGTTAAGGGCTCGTGGAGGTCAATTGAGTAATGACTAAAATGCAATGTTGCCATACCATAATGTAATCTCAGTTGAGATAAATCGCAAGATGACGTTAGGTAAAGTAATGCAATGATAACAAGAGTCAAAACATGTTAAAGTTATTATTACCTAAGTCATGGAAATCGCTGATTTTAATTTTAAGAAATTGAAATTCAGCTATTTAAAACTGAATTCAATAAAATTGTGTAAACTTGCCAAGAACCTCATATGGATTTATTTTTGTTTTCGAATTAGATCAAAACCTTAAAAACCTTCAAATTTCAGCTACTATAAATTAATAAATCGTATAAAAATCATCAGCTATGGTTAGTGCTTCCGATTTTTTAGATTTCAGGGTGGCTATGATTAGGGCTTTTGATTTTTTTACAACTACCGTACTGTATAAAGTTTAAGTGACCGCATTCGGATTCATGTTCGAATTAAATCAAGATAAAATTCGTAAAAAAATCGTCCCTAAAAAATTACCGATTAAATTCGTGATTAAATTCGACTACAAAAAAAACTTTATATTTTTAAAAATATAAAATAAAGATATTATTAAATACAAATATAATAAAAACTAATATATATATATATATATATATATATATATATATATATATATATATATATATATATGTATATATTTATAAAAATCAAATATAAATATATAATAAAAATTAAAAGTATTATATATATAAAATATAAATGTAATAAAAACATTAAAATAAAACTAAACTAAAATATATATAAACTAAAATCACGCAAGGAGGAGGAGAAAAGACTTTACAACATAGCATTGGCACACGGCGTACAAGGCATGGAAATACTCCTTCCCCCATCATGCGCACAAAACAATACCACGATCTAGGATCCATTGGCAAACTCCAACATTAAATAAGTAAAGAGTTGTACATATATATACGCAAACCCCACTTGTAATGCAATACAAACACAAATCACCTTCACCTTGTACCCATACTATATTGTATACACAAATCTCATTCCCTCTCCGGCGTAACTTGCAACTCATTTGCAATTGCTAGTTATTATAAATTATATATATATGTAACATACATGTTATTTTGACGTTTAAATAATATTTTTTTGCATATCAATTATGACAGTCATATTTTAATTAATATCTAATATATATATACTTACGTGGGATCATTATGATACTTTCCATTTCCATTTCCATTTCTTTCTTTTCTTTTGAAGGATTATTTATAGAAAATGTTTTTCAATTTAAAAGCAAAGGTAAATGCTTTTAAATGTTTATTCCACCTTTGGATAATTGGCCGTCACTATTTCAAATCTCCATCCCATTACAATTATTAATTTCCGCCATTTTTAATTACTAATATTTACCATCGATTTCAGGTATAATTTCTTCTCGCTGGAGCTTCAAAATTGATTCCAGTTAGCGATGGATCTACTCAAAATTACGACGAAGCCAGTGACCCCGACGATTCAAACTCTGAGCTCAAAAATACAGCCGCGGCCTCTGCAGGAATCGAAGAGGAGACCTCTTCTCCAGATTCATCTCCTTTAAGGCTTTCTTTGCCTTCTAAATCATGCGCACCCCAGGTGGACGAAACCCTAATGGCACTGGGAGTTCCAGGCGCCAAGAAAGATTTGCACAGCAAGCCCATCGATCCAGTGCAGCACAGCGTGGGGTTTAATCCCACATATGACCAGTTGTGGGCCCCTATCTATGGTCCCGCTCATCCCTACGCCAAGGATGGCATTGCCCAGGAATGCGCAACCACAAGCTAGGGTTTGTAGAAGACGCCGCCATCCATTCCTTCATGTTCGATGAGCAGTACAACACTTTCCACAGGTAGGGTTTCTATTTTGCTGGTTTTTGTTTTTTCAAACTTTAGGCAAATCTTTGATTCTCAAATTTCTTGAAATGTTTACACTTTTCACAGGTAAGGGTGATTTAATCCTAAGAAAGCATACATTTTTAGAAGTAAAGCAGTTCTGTAGATTCGTTTCATAGTTTTTATTTTTTATGTTTGGTCTGAAATCTTAGATATGAAACTCTTGATGTTTTTTTGGAGAAAATTTGATAAATTAGCCAATTGGTGAATCTTAGCCACCAAAGTATATGCTCTCTACAGGTATGGCTATGCTGCTGATCCCTCTGCTCCAGTAGCCGACAGTATCGTAGGTGATTTGGAGTCTTTGAAGCGGAATGATGGATTGTCTGTCTATAATTTGCCGCAGCGTGAGCATAAGAAAAGAAAACATGATATGAAAACTGCACAGAGGGAAGAAAACGAAGGAGAAGAAGAAAATGGCGTGGAGGTTGACAATCCTGCATCTGAAGAATGGTTAAGAAAGAATAGGAGAGCCCGTGGGCTGGTAAGAAGGAGGGTTTGCAGGCTGATCTGACGGAAGAGCAGAAGAAGTATGCTGAAGAGCATGCTGAGAAGAAGGGGGAGAAGGAGAAGGCTGAAAGAGAGGAGTTTGCAGACAAGACCACTTTCCATGGCAAGGAGGAGAGGGATTACCAGGGCAGGTCATGGATTGCTCCTCCCAAAGATGCCAAGGCCACAAATGATCATTGCTATATCCCCAAGCGGTGGGTTCATACATGGAGTGGTCATACAAAGGGGTTTCTGCAATCAGGTTCTTCCCCAAGTATGGGCATCTGTTGCTGTCTGCCAGCATGGACACCAAGATCAAGATTTGGGATGTTTTTAACAGCGGCAAATGCATGAGGACATACATGGGCCATTCCAAGGCCGTGAGAGATATATCTTTTAGCAATGATGGTTCAAGATTTTTGAGTGCAGGATATGATAGGAACATCAAGCTTTGGGACACAGAAACAGGGAAGGTGATTTCAACTTTCTCCACGGGTAAAATTCCTTATGTTGTAAAGCTTAATCCGGATGAGGATAAACAAAATGTTTTGCTGGCTGGCATGAGCGATAAGAAGATTGTTCAGTGGGATATGAACAGCGGGGAGATCACTCAGGAATATGATCAACATCTTGGTGCTGTCAATACTATTACTTTTGTTGATAATAATAGGAGGTTTGTGACATCAAGTGATGACAAGTCCTTGAGGGTTTGGGAATTTGGTATTCCTGTGGTAATTAAATACATCAGTGAGCCTCACATGCATTCAATGCCGTCTATTTCTCTCCATCCAAATACAAATTGGCTTGCTGCACAGAGTTTAGATAATCAGATTCTCATCTACAGTACGAGGGAGAGGTTCCAACTCAACAAGAAAAAGAGATTTGCAGGGCACATAACAGCGGGTTATGCTTGCCAAGTTAATTTTTCACCTGATGGCCGGTTTGTCATGTCTGGAGATGGTGAAGGCAGGTGCTGGTTTTGGGACTGGAAAACTTGCAAAGTGTTCAGAACTCTCAAATGCCATGAAAGTGTCTGCATAGGCTGTGAGTGGCATCCACTGGAACAAAGTAAGGTTGCTACATGTGGCTGGGATGGGATGATTAAGTATTGGTAAGTTAGCTATCTTAGCTTTAGTCTATTTATTGATGCGTTGGTCAGTCAATAATCACTGACATTGGTTCTGTTCTTTTTTCATTCCATGTTCTTGAAAAGGGTAGATCTAATCTTGTTTGGTATCATTTAATATTTTTTTTTTCAGAAATAGTAACTCTTCTCTTACCAGTGCATGCTTCTTGTTTTGCAGGGACTAAATCAACAGCAATGTGCAATACAAGAATCAAAACTCAGCACGGCAATGTATTTCTAGAGGTGATGTATGAATAGAGTGGAGGCATTACTTTTTCAATATATAAGCATGCAAGCAAGGCCAATGTCTAGGGAAGAACGAAAATATCTCACTAGATGGCTTCTATAACAATTTTCTGGCTTGTCTTTGCTGCAAATTCAAATGTTTAACTTTGAAAGTATAAATCATAGCTCAGAGAGATTTTACATCTCCTGGGATGTACATCATAATCTATAACCCACATATTCATCATAAAATTCCAACCAGACAATTCTTTTTTTCCTCTGTAATTGCTATTATTTTGTTTTGTGCAACATAAATCCATTGTTACCTAAGACTCCGGGATGGCAAAGAATTGCCAAAATTTCTGGATGGTAGGGGATGGCTATTTAAATAATATATAAAATTATAAATATTAAAAATATACAGATAAATTTTAATTATTTTATGAATATCAGTTCATATTTATATCAGTCCACCATGTGCATACAGTCCAGATGTCCATATAAAAAAATCAACAGCATACATATAGATCAATGTTTTAAAAACCGGTCAAACCGGAACCGGAACCATGTAAGGTTTGACCTTAAAAATTTGACTCGGCCATAGGACTTTGTGACTGTCGACCATGTGCATTTAGCCCAAACCGCACTGTATTCATCTGAAACGGCTCATTTTTTTCGGTATGTCTTTGTAATACCGCGCGTGGAAAAACGCGTTTTTAATTGTTTTCTTTTATTTTTTATTGCTTCTAAACCCTAATTTAGTGTGATAAATACACCCCCCCTCTATCACTTCACACCTCTCTCATTGAGCATTTGTGAGCATTTGTGAGCATAAGATTGAAGAGTTTATTTTTTGTAGTGAGCTTGGAAGTTGGAGGCTTGGAGTTTGTTTGGCATTGCTTGTGGGCTCTTTGTGGTGATATTGGCATCCATTTGTGAGCACCTCACCTCTATTTGTGAGCACCTCTCTTATTTGCAAGGATTTGGAGGATTGGGGCAGCCTTGAATAGTGTTCATTTGGAGTTGTTTGGTATCAAGTGTGGGCTCTTTGTGGTGGCATTTACATCTACATTTGGAGTGTGGGCTCTTTGTGGTGCTATATACAAGCTTGGAGCATTTCCTCACCTCATTTGTGTGCACATTGAAAGGTATGTTACATTTTAAACTTGCCCCTTATTTGTAAATTTTATTAAAAAGAAATAGGAAATTTATTTATTTTTATTTGCATTTTCAGATTTGTTTGCATTTGCATGGCCCCCGAATCAAAAGACCCTACATGGGCCCACGGGCGTAATTGATGACCAAGTTTTTTGTAAATATTGTAAGAAACACATCAAGGGGGGGATTCATAGGTTGAAACAACACTTGGTTGGTCAAAGAGGCCAAGTTACCCCATGTGAGGCACCTGATATTGATGACATTAGGTTGGAAATGAAAAACATGCTTGAAAAACATAGAGAAGAGAAAGGCTAGGCAAAAAGAGATGGAAGTCAAATAGGAGAAGGAGGGAACATGCCTTGAGTGTTGAAGGATTTTGCTCGACCCTTCAGGTGGATCAAGAGACCCCTTTCAGTATATGCCTCCCCCATCCACTCATAGTCGAGAAAACCGGCCTCAAAAAAGAAAGAACATTCAAAGCTTTTTTCCATCTTCCACACCTGCCACTGCTAGTGCCTCCATGCCAACACAAAATCAGCCTACCTTGGATAACCATTGGAAGAAGCAATACAAAGAAGCAACTTTTGAGTACATTGCTAGATGGTGGTATGATGCAGATATCCCTTTCAATGCTTTGCCGCTCACCTTATTACCAGCCGATGTTTGATTCTATTGTTGCTGCTGGTAAGGGCTTCAAAGGCCCTAGTATGCATGACTTGAGAGGATCACTTTTGAAGAAAGAAGTTGCATCCATAGATGAATATTTGAAAGGTTGCAAAGCTTCATGGGCCAAAACAGGATGCACTATCATGTCAGATGGGTGGAGTGATGGCAAGAACCGCACAATAATAAATTTTCTTGCCTCTTGTCCACAAGGTACCATGTTTTTGAAATCAGTAGATGCATCTGATAGGGTAAAAGATGCAAATTTATTGTTTGAGCTTTTGGATGAGATTGTTTTAGAGGTAGGAGTAGAAAATGTTGTACAAATCATAACAGATAATGCATCTAATTATGTTCTTGCTGGTAAGATGTTAGAGGCTAAACACAAAACAATATTTTGGACTCCATGTGTTGCACATTGCATAGACCTCATGCTTGAGGATATAGGGAAAAAAGATTGGATCAAGAACACTGTAGAGCATGGCAAGAGCATCACCAAATACATCTATAATCACTCATGGGTATTGAACCTAATGAGGAAGAACACTGAGGGCAGAGAACTTGTTAGGCCAGCCATCACGAGATTTGCAACGAACTTTCTCACGTTGCAATCTCTTATTTCCCAACAACAGAACTTGAAAAGGATGTTTTTAAGTGATGAATGGAATGCATCAAAGTGGAGCCGGAAACAGGATGGGAAAGACACAAAGAAGAAACTTTTTGATAATTTATTTTGGAAAAAAACAGCAGAGATTGTGAAAGTTGCTGAGCCTCTTGTTAAGGTGTTGCATGTTGGTGGATGGGGAAAAATTAGCCATGGGCTATATTTATGAGGCTATGGATCGAGAAAGGAGCAGATAAGGGCAGCATCTGAAAGACAGGGTAACTAAGTATGGACTTATATGGGAGATCATAGATAATAGATGGAACAATCAACTCCATCGACCTATACATGCAGTGGGTATTTCTTGAACCCAAAATATCATTACGAGCTCGACTGAGAAGATCAAACAGAGAAGTAAAAGATGGTTTGTGACGAGTGCCTGAGCGCATGGTCCCGATGAGATGCAACAACTTGAGGTTCACCGATAGATCGGCGTCTTCAAGCCAGAGCCACAGTACCTTTGGGAAAAACCTTGCAAAGATTATAAGGGATGTGGACCAACCAGTAAAAAATTTTAAGTTTTTTGAAGTTCATTTGATTAAAATTTTTAATGAATAATCATGAATTTTTAGCATAAGACAATATTTTTCTAATTTGTTGAATTACGCTTTAACCTTTAAGTTATAAGTTTATGTTTTACTTTTAATTTTTAACTGTGTTTTTAACTTTCTGTTGTCATTGTTTACTAATTAAACATTTACATTTTTTATCGCAGCACATTGGTGGGATTCATTTGGTAGTCAGTGTCCTCAATTGCAAAAGTTTGCAATTAGGATCCTGAGCCAAACTTGCAAAGCTTCTCGGTGCGAAGCGCGCAAGCGAGTGCCATCTTTGGCGGATTCACACGAAGAAGAGAAACCGTTTGGAACAACAACGGTTGAATGATCTTGTCTTCGTGCAGTACAACCTTCGGTTAAGGCGTAACCAGTTGTTGAACCGAAGACCTGATACTGATCCCATTGTCTTGGATGATATAGATCCAACTTCAGAATGGGTAGAGGAGAGTCAGCCAGCAGAGTTTGATCCCGATGACTTGGGGTGGATGGGTTTGGATCAAGAATCTGATGAGCCATTAGCAGCACTGCCGCCATCGTCACGAGACACAGCAGGAACTAGTCGCACTCGTGCTACTCCCCAACCCCGTGCAGCTCCAGTTGTTGCAGATGTACCTGAGGATTTGGATGAGTCCGAGTCAGAGCCAGAGGCCGGTGATCATATTGATGAGGATGACCTTGAGGATCCCATTTCCAGCAAGTAGGCGAAGAGTTTGATCATTGATGTCATCTAGTTTATTCTAGAGTTTTGTAACTTGTAGTATTTGTAATGTATCAATGATCATATCATGTTGTTTTTTTGGAGTCTTGAACTATGGAGATTGATCATTGGAGACCATTTAGAGCCTCATTGTCTATGTATTTTGTTTCGGAATCTCATCTATGATATATGTATTGTGTATTGGACTTGGAGTTCGTGCCATTTTGCTATAAACACCTTTCTTGCATATATATAAGAGAAAACTTTGCATATTCTCATGTGTACTTGTTGGAATTATGGTTTTAACCTTTCAAATATATTATTTTTATTAAAAATATAAAATTTTAAGTATTTTTTAGTAAACCGGTTCATTAAGTTTTAACCGGTCCTGTTCGTCGGTCCTGGACCTCGCCGGTTCGAGTCCGGTTCGATTTTTAAAACATTGATATAGATATGTTGCTATACTAATGTTATATGTCCATATAACTTTTAATATTAATATGTATGCTGCTGGTTTTCATAGCATGTTGTGATAGTCCACCATGTGCATTTGTGCCAAAAAAATCTGTATTCATATATCACTCATGATTCTTGATGTCTTTGTAATACAATACAGTCAGGTTATGGTTAACCGGTACATGTTTTTAAAGAGAAAACAACAAAGAAAATAATTAAAAATATATATATTTCAAAAAAATAAATAAATTTATATATATATATAAAACTCAGAAGTCCCGAAATGTCCTGGAGATGTCCGGACATCCCGGCATCCCCAAAAAAAGGGGGACGTCTTGGAAACATCCCCTAATATTCAAGGATGTCTAGGGGATTTCCCCCTTTTTCCCACCCTTTTGGAAACGTGGGGGGCGCTCCCACCCCATCCTGCCATCCCGAAACATCCGGAATATTAGCCACATCTGGTTTTCAGGGGGGTGCATCCTGCGTAACACTGCATAAATCTTAATGCTAAACTGTAGATCCCATTGCATCCTTTTCCGTTCCACCAAATTTGTCCAATAGCATGCAATATTTTCAAGGATATATGATGTCTATGTATTTATTTTATATGACAGTCAAGTCGACAACTTTAAGTGACATTCTAAAATGTTTGAGAACATATTCCAACACGATTGCCCTAAGTCACTGTATTCGTGAATTTTATGCAAGAAAATTGAAATTCGCTGAATTATTTATTGAACCCAAAAGTTCGTTGAAATTCACCGAATCTAATCATCTCGATGAAGTCCTGTTTTTCGAGGGCAAATAATATCAAAAAAATCGTTTAAAATTCCTTCAGATTCGTAGAAGGCATTTTAGGGTTTTATTCTAAAACTATAAACACAACCTTTCACGATTCGATAAGACAACCATCTTTGGAGTTTGCAGGTTTTTTAGCGATTTTATGGGCTGCGCGCCTTGAACTGTCAAGCAAGCGGTCATGTGGAGTGTGGTCTGTCAATGCTAACTGTGGAGTGTGGAGTGTGGAGTCCTTTTATATATACGCGAGTTTATAAATTATATAGTTTACATTTAAGTATTTTATAACGTAGTTTAGTATTTTATATATTTTAGGTTTTTTAAATATAGTTACATGTTATAATTTATTAAATATACATATTTCTATTTTTTAAAGTTTGAATAGTTCATTTTTTTTTTTGATAGATAAAGCAGGTTGAAGGGTCCTGTACCCTATTACATAGTATAGAGGCCAGACCTCGAAGTAAGCAAAAACTGCAAAAAACACCACCCAGGGTGAAAGCTGGCTATAACGAGCAAAACCAGCGAACATTACAATACTACTAATCTATACTAAGCATACTATATAGCAGCTAACAGAGAGGGTTTCTCCCCAAAATCCACAGAAACTAATAAGCTTGCCTCCGGAGACTCCTGGCCCTCGAGGATTTCAATGTTCGAATCTACATCTTCAGCATTAGTGCGAGCCCAACCCCTCCAAAGATAATCATAAGCTCCACCCGTCGTATCACGAAGCTCCACCACCAACTCGACATTGGCTCTGTAACGCCCACATTTGACCAAGGAAAAAATGTGAGTGTTATCGTCTCCCCAATCAGGGGAAGACCATGTTTCCAAGGACAAGTTTAAGAGTGGATCTGAACTGTTTACCACTGAATATCAAAAGAAGAATAATGCCAAGAATAACAGCGAGGATAAGGGAAAGAAGAACAGGGGAAGACTCGAGCTGAATGAAGGTATCCATTTTTCTTTGACAGCTATTCATGGCCTGCGTTAAAGCAAGTTCCTAGTATCTGAATGAACCAACTGGCCCCTAGTAATTATTACAGGAGGTATTTAGATGAATATGCAGATGGTATGCACAGAGATGTTATAGGGAGCACAAGCAACACTTTTGATGGGCATTTGTTTGTGAGATTTGGTGAGGTGATTTCACAAAACACTGTTTGACTGGAATGAGGCTGGGATTGTGTTGTGTCGGGAAGAAAATGCATCCCCACAAGTCCTCTCTATCCTAGGTTTGCTTTCCTCAACAAATGAGCCGATTTTCAAGCCCTAACACACAAATCACGAGAGCCTTGCTGGACGTCCATTCCCGTTTCCAAATCTCCCATTTTGGCGCAGGCTGGGAAACGCAGGCAAAGGCCGTGGAGGCTGGATTTACACCTGCCAATAACATTTGCTTGAAAGTTTCTAAGACTTTTCAACAAACCCATTTTGTGCATATCCTGCAGCCATTGCAGTCCACGAGGCCACATTTCTTTTAGGCATTTTGGCGAATAGTTCACATGCCTTACACATGCATCCACATTTTGCAGGCATATCTGCTAGGGCACTTACAATTAAGACATGTGACAAAAAAAAATTCCATCCCTTCTCCATTTGCTGTAGACCAACCAATTACTGCTAATTTAAAATGTAAACTTGGGTTTCAGCCAGGTCAATGCCTTGGATCTCAAAATAAAGTGCTTGTATTATTATGCAAGGATATGCGGGTCTGTGGACGATTAGGACAAGTCAATCTCCCCACTTGCTAAGGATGACAACACTGATCTTCCTCCCGACACATGCCATCAGCACTGCCTATTCTCACCAAAAGCAATTCACCCACTAGCCCATGCAAATTCCATCCTTTTATTTATTTATTTTATTATTTGGTTTATGTCTTATGTTGGCACTATAGGCTCAATGGGGAATTTAAGGCCTTCAAGTTAGGAAACTTGAACCTGGCACGACTCCGCATTTTTGTCTCGCGAAGGCCACCAACTTCTCGGAAAAAGTCAGCAGCTCCCAAACCTCTTCTCCGGCTCTCCCGAAAAGCGCCCATGTCGATCGCATTTAAACCTTGTGCTACGTCACTAACCGCCTGTAACGCCAAGCTACAATTAGCCACTACTGCACCCAAATTATCACAAAAGAGGGCCGAAGCCAATGGTTGGCCGACTTTCGCATCCGCCTTTGAGGGACGAATAACAAGAAGATTTTCCACAAAAACGGCAACCCACACAATTGCACACCTCGGCCATTCTTTCTTTAGCAAAACGCCTTACCTAGTGTTATGTTTGTGGAGCCTGTTTTCATGTTAGAGTGTGGTACACCTTCGTGTTACACTTGAGTATTTTTACGGCGGTCCTACTTGCTAAATGAGCGGGTCAAGGGGGTTCGAGGGGAAGCCCCCGATCGATGGGTGCTCGGGGCGAAGCCCTCAAGCAAATTTTCATGGGTGGTTTATTAACCCATGGGTAATGGGTAACTGTTATGGGCTATTTTTGGGCCCATGGTTTTTCGGTACCCATTGTTTTGATACCCACGGTTTTTTGCCCATGGTTTTGATACCAACAGTATTTTGTATCAAACTGCTTAAGCAATTGTCTATTTATATGGTCTTATGCATATGATAGATATAGACAAACAAATGTATTACGAGATGTGTTTGAATTCGGGTGTGAATTTTGTAGAGTTTGTTGAGCATAGCTCCAAACGGATCTAGGTATCAGATTGAGAGAGTGGAAGCTTGTAATAAAATCGAACAAGTGATTCTTGGTGGACGAGCCCAAATTGGGTGAACCACGTTAAATCTTGTCTCTTTGTGTTGTGTTATTTATTCTCGCACTTTTATTTGAGATTTGTAATATTTTCGCATATTAGTTTCTCATTGCATGATTCTCGTAAGGGATTATTCCACATATTTTATCTCTTATTCCCTAACAATTGGTATCAGAGCCTGGTTTGGTTTGTTGAAGTGTTGAATCATAGGGAAAGTTTTTAACTTGAGTGGGAGCTATGGCAGATGATGGAAGATCTAGGGTTGATAAATTCAATGGGCATAATTTCAGTCTTTGGAAGATGCAGATGGAAGATTACCTTTATCAAAAGGATCTTTATACTCCACTTTGAGAAGGTGAACAAACCCTCGAGTATGACAGATGCGGAATGAGATTTGTTGGATCGGAAGGCACTTGGAACGATCTGGCTGTGTTTTGCATCTTCGGTATTATTTAATGTTTCAAAGGAAAATACTACAAAGAATGATGGATGCATTAGGGAAGTTGTATGAAAAACCCTCTCCTCTAAATAAGATATTTTTAATGAAAAAGTTGTTTAATATGAAGATGTCTGAGAATGGTTCAAGAAAGAGCAAATCATTTAAATGATTTCAATACGGTTGTGAATATGCTAGCTTTGGTTATAATAGAATTTGATAAAGAAGTTAGGGCTTTATTAATTCTATGCTCTTTACCTAAAAGTTGGAATAGCCTGGTAATGGCGGTAAACAACTCGGTTCCAACTAACTCAAAGTTGAAGTTTGAGGATGTTGTAGGGGTGATTCTAAGCGAGGAAATGCGAAGAAAAAGCTCTGGTGAATCTTCTACTTCAGGGAATGCTTTGACAGTGGAAACTAGAGGGAGATAGAAGAATAGAGGAAATCGTGGAAAATCAAAGGATCGGGCAAGGTCAAAATCCAAAAGCAAGATAGTATGTTGGCACTGTGGAAAGTCTGGGCATGCAAAGAAGATTGTTGGGAGCTTTGAGATAAGAAGAAACAACAGGAAGAAAAAAGGAGGCAAATGTGGCATTGGGTAATGTATGCGGGATGTTTTGATTCTTTCTTTGCATAATATTAATGAATCTTGGGTTTTAGATGCAGAGGTTTCTTTTCATGTTACGCCACATAGGCATTATTTTGTTGATTATGTTCAAGGGATTTTGGGCATGTTTTTCTTGGTGATGATGAGCCTTGCAGATAGTTGGAAAAGGTTCTTTTAGGTTAAGATGCAAAATGGGAATACATGGCTATTGAAGGATGTCGAGATGTGCCTACATTAAGGAGAAATTTGATATCAAGGGGCAATGGGAAGTGATGGTCAGACTTTACTCGTGATATTTACAACTAACTCTTGGAAGGTCACCAAGGGTGCTCTTGTGGTGGCAAGAGGTAAGAAGGTTAGAACCTTGTATTTAACCACTGATAGTACTAATGATTGTAATCTTGTGGCTTTAGATGTAGATACAATATTATGGCACTATAGGCTCGGTCATATGAGCCATAATGGCATGGACATCATAAAGAAGAATTTACCTGGATATACAGAAATAAGTTTGGATTTCTGTGAGAACTGCATATATGGGAAACATAAGCGAGTAAGGTTTCTCAAGGTTAGACCTACGAAGAAAGAGAGTAAGTTAGAGCTAGTACATTCTGATGTGTGGGGGCTAGCTCAGGTATCATCTCTTGGGGGTTCAAGTTATTATGTTACTTTTATTGATGATGCAATAAGGAAAGTTTGGGTTTATTGTATTAGAAACAAATATGATGTATTTGATACTTTTGTTAAATGGAAAGCCTTGGTAGAGAATGAAACATGCCTTAAGTTAAAATGTCTCAGGTCAGATAATGGAGGGGAGTATCAAGCAACAATGAATTTGATGATTATTGTTCTAAGAATGGAATCCGAAAAGACGGTTCCATGAACCCCGCAGCAGAATGAGGTGTCAGAAAGGATGAACAAAACAATAATGGAACGTGCTAGGAGCATGAGGATACATGTAGGATTGCCTCTTTATTTTTGGGCAGAAGTGGTGAGCACAACTATGTACTTGATAAATAGAGGACCCTCAAGTGCCTTGGATGGAGGCATACCTGAGGAGGCTTGGTACGGTAAGAAAGTCGATTACTCATTTTTATAGTTTTTAGATGTGAGGTGTTTATTCATATTGACAAGGATGATAGGACCAAGTTAGAGGCTAAATCATAAAATGCACTTTTATTGGTTATGGTGGTGATGACTTTGGATTTAAATGTTGGAGTATTAAAGACAAAAAAATCATTAGGTCTAGGGATGTGGTCTTTAATGAGAAAGTCATGTATAAGTAAAAACATGGAAGAATCCAGAAAGAAAACATGAAAGAATCCAAGAAAGAATATGCAAGGTGGGTAGAGGATCTTTTCTCCTTCTCTTTATTATTTATTGCTCAGGAAAGTGACCCATGAATTAGTTTAGGAACCTACTCAACAGAACCCCAAACTCCTACAAGGTATAGGAGAGTCTTCTAGGGTAAGAAAAGAAACGTGAACGCGTTTTTCTCCTTCTCTTTATTATTTATTACTCACTCGACAAGGTGGAGAGCTAGAGAGTTTTGATGAAGCAATGCAGTAAATGCCAAGTAAAGTGGGAGCAAGCCATGGATGAGGAGCATAAGTCTCTCATGGAGAACCCGTAGACTTGGGATTTGGGTGAAGCTATTTTCTATTTCCAAGGCAAAAGAGCATTGCAACATTGCAACAAGTGGATCTATAGAGTTAAAGATGAAGGAGGAAAGAAAAATATAAGGCCTCGATTGGTGGTTAAGGGGTTTGCAGAGATCTATGTAAACAAGGTATAGATTTTGATGAGATTTTTTTCTCCTGTAGTAAAAGTGACTTCTATCGAACTTTGTTTTGGAATAGTGGCGTATGAGAAAATTTGCACTTAGAACATGTTAGATGTAAAGACTAAGACGCATTTCTCCATGGTGATTTGGAGGAGGACTATATATGCAAAGAAACTGTAAGGATATGAAGTCAAAGGTAAAGAGGAGATGGTGTGCAAACCGAAGAAGAGCTTGATGGCTGAAACAAGCTTCACGTCAATGGTATAAGAAGTTTGATAGTTTTATGATGGAGCAAGGTTATATTAGATGTCATTCTCATTATTAATAATATAAGTTTGTTATATTGTTTCCATTGTTGTATACAAAGAAATTTGAGGATGGAAGTTATTATCTTGTGTTAGTATGTTGATGACATGTTGGTTGCATCATATTGGTAGTAAAAACATGCAGGAAATAAAAGTACTCAAGAAACATATATTCCTGCAGTTTGTTTCATGACTAAGTGAATCTTTGATATGAAGGATTTGGGGCAGCCAGACAAATCCTTGGTATGAGGATAACTCGGGATAGGGAAGGAACGAGTTTCGACTTTATCTCGTGAAGAGTACATTAAGAAGGTATTGATAGGTTTAACATGCAGATGCTAAACCGGTTGGGACTACTTTGGCGGGCCATTTTAAGTTATCAAAGGAGCAAAATGTCCCAAGATAGAGCTAACCAGAAAGAAACCAAATGTCCAAATGACAATATGGTTCCTTACTCATTAAATCGCTACAGTAGTTTGATGTATGCTATGGTGTGCACTAGGCCTGATATTGCCCATTACAAATTTCCTCGTTATGAGTAGATTTATGAGTGATCCAGTAAAAAGCATTGTGGCAAACAAGTAAAGTGGATCCTTCGGTGTTTGAGAGGGACCATGGGGACAATTTTGTGCTACTTAAAGGGATCGACACCACTTTTACGTGGTTATGTAGATTCGCATACAACAAGGCAGGGGAGATGTTGATAGCAAGCAGAACATCTTGGAGGAGCACGACAGTTATATTTACACCGTAGGTGGGACAATAGTGAGCTGAATTTCACGACTACGTGTCGTGGTGGCTTTATATACCTTGAGCGAGGGAAGGGAAAATCTTCCTCGAGTATTGCCTTTGGCCTACTTCTTGAATGCATAAGGCACGAAGGCCGAGTATGTTGCATTGCTATAGAGGCAAGCAAAGAGATGATTTGGTTACAACAATTGCTTTGAGGAGGGGCATAAGGTAAGGAATGTAAGTATTCGCATAATGATAGTCGAGTGCTATACACCTAGCTAAGAATTCTGCTTTGACACTCTGGGATGAAGCATATACATTGAGATATCACTTCATCAGGACAGCTTTGGAAGAAGATAAGTTGAAGTTGGAGAAGATTCATACCACGCAATCGAGTCTTGCGAGACATGATGACCAAGGTGGTCACAAGGGATAAACTAAAGCTATGTTCAACTTTGGTTGGCCTTCGCAGATGACAGTGAAGGGTTGAGAAGTTTGCTCAGTGGAAATCAGTCTCCAAGTGGGAGATTGTTATGTTTGTGGAGCCTATTTTCATGTTAGAGTGTGGTACACCTTCTATGTGTTACACTTGGGTATTTTTACGGCGGTCCCGCTCACCGGTGAGTGGGTCAAGGGGTTCGGGGTGAAGCCCCCTCGATCGATGGGGGCTTGGGGGCAAAGCCCCCGAAGCAAATTTTCATGGGTGGTTTATTAACCCATGGGTAATGGGTAACCGTTATGGGCTGTTTTTGGGCCCATGGTTTTTCGGTACCCATTGTTTTGATACCCACGATTTTTTGCCCATGGTTTTGATACCCATGGTTTTGTATCAAACTACTTAAGCAATTGTCTATTTATATGGTCTTATGCATATGATAGATAGACAAACAAATGTATTGCAGATGTGCTTTGAATTCGGGTGTGAATTATGTAGAGTTTGTTGAGCATAGCTCCAAATGGATTTGGGTATTGTATTGAGAGAGTGGAGGCTTGTAATAAAATCTGAGCAAGTGATTCTTGGTGGATGTAGCCCAAATTGGGTGAACCACATTAAATCTTGTCTCTATGTGTTGTGTTATTTATTCTGCACTTTTATTTGAGATCTATAATATTTTCTGTATATTAGTTTCTATTGTTGCAATTCGTAAGGGATTATTCCGCATATTTTATTTCTTATTCCCTAACACCCATAATCAATTTTATCACCACCAAATCCTCGGCACATGTGATAATGAAAATTCGCCAAACGATTATTAGAAATGCCAGACCGAAAAGCCATCTCTCGCTTATTGCACATCAAAGCAAGATGGGGACTCGGTGGCTGCCATTGAAACCAAATGAAAAAGGCGATGCCAAAGAAGACACACTCCAATAAATAAACACACCCTCCGCATGAGCGAAAGAAATGACGGTGATCACAAATTATGACAAGTCACTCTTAACAATCATCTCAAGGCCATTCTAGATCATGCAAATATTTGCCACCTTTTCGATTGCACTTGATCAATTCCCGTCATTAACCACTCCGCACCTTGATTGCATTCCCTATACATGTGTCTTATACTCCAAAAATTTGAAATTAGACAGTTTCTATAAGATTTTTGAATGCCCAAATCTAGTTTCCATGACAACGCCTTCCGATTTAGGATTGCATTGACAATCACTAAAGAGTCCCCTTCAATCTCAAGGTTCTCTAAATTGAGGGAGAAGGCTAGGTCCAATCCTTAATCAAGAGCCCGGACCTCAACGAATTACAAGTTCCATCCATAAGTTTATAAGAAGTCGCCCCAACTACTTGACCTTGATTGTTGCGGATCGGACACCCGATCTAGAGGCACCCGGGTTACCCCCAGCCGCACCATCAAAATTAAGCTTAAAAGTTCCGAGGCGGGGGATCCATTTGGCAAGCTTGCGAAGAAGAGAAGAAGGAATGACAGATTTCTTGGCTCCATCCCTAGGTTTCAAAATTTTAGGCCATTGTTTTTCAATCTCCCGGTCCCGGCCCCTAGTAGTGAAAGGGCCATCACAAGACTAATTTGAGGATGTTGCTTCAAAAATCGGTGAATCACCCATTCCAACCTGAGAATAACCTGATCGGCGGAATTCCTTTCTTCCCTAAAGAGCCTTTTATTCCTTTCCCACCATAAATGCCACAAAAGAAGAACCAAACTGCAAATCCAAATAGAAGAAAGGGCACCTTGATGAAGATTTTTGGGCCAAGCCAGAATAGCCTCGAGAAAGGGCTTGCGATTGCACCCATGGGAGGTTAAGTTACGCACACAACCAGTTCCAACACTCCACAACAAAGGGGCAGTGCAACAAAGAAGGCATCTTGAGGGACCCTGATATCCAAACTTTTTCCTTCTTTCTTGGGTAAGAATTTTGTCCTTAAAGGCCATCCAAGCAAAAAGACCAGCTTTCAGAGGACAGGAGGGAGACCAACAGTCCTTCCAAATCCTATCCTCAACTCTAACCTCAGAATGCAACAATTTATAACCACAACTCGAAGAATAGGAGCCAGAAGAAGCAGCAGTCCAAACTATTTCATCCTGCTGATCGAATAACATCACTTGTCTCTCCTGAAGGACTGAAAGAAAATTAATTTTAACTTCCTCAGATACTTCCAAGTGCTCAGTACTCTTCCATTGCAACAGGAAGGGCAAAGAACATTTCCAAAACCATAATTGGAGACATAAGGACACCATTCATTTTCCAACAACCTTCTTATTTCTCCAAAGTCAGGATTACCACCTAACCCAGGAAATCCATTCCAAGGGTCATCCCAAAACAAGGCTCTTTCCCCATTACCAATCTTCCAGGAAACATTGTTTAAAAAAGAGATCTGCACCCAACCATGAAATTCCAGATATGAGAACCCCTAGGGGGTTATTAGTGCGAAGAATGGAGTCTGGGAGAGGGGCTCCTAGATATTTATTTTCCACCACCTGACTAATGAAACTGCTGGGATTGGAAATCAGGTTCCAGACAAGCTTGGCCCCAAGGGCCAAATTTTGAAGCCCAAGGTTTAGGACTCTAGCTCCGCTAATATCCTTTGGTTTAGCCAAAGGCTTCCAACTTATCAGAGGAATTTTTGTCATCCGAGAGACCCTGCCAAAGGAACTTCCGCATAATACTGATCAACTTGTCTAAAATTCCTTTAGGGAACTTCAGAATGGATATCATATACAAAGGAGAAGCACACAGAACAGACTTGATGAGAGTCAGACTCCCTGCAAGTGAAAGCCATTTTCCTTTCTAAGAACCCAACTTCGATTCAAAGGAAGAGATAAGGTCCTTCCACAAAGTAGATCTACCAGATCCACTAAAAAGAGGGACTCCAAGATACTTAATAGGAAGCTTCCCTTTTTTAAACTGAAGAATATTAAGAATTCTAGCCTCGAGCTGGGGGAGACATTAAAGAAAAAAATGAAGGATTTTAGCAAGCTTACCTCTTGACCAGCTGTGAAGGAGTAAGAATCCAAAATATCTTTCAATTCTTTGGCTTCTCGAACACTAGCCTTGCCAAACAGAAATGTATCAACAAATTGCTGATGGGAGAGAGAGTTGACTCCTTCAGTGATTTTCAGACCCATCAACTTACCCTCTTGAACTTTTCTTCTGATGGACCTACTAAGAGATTCAGCAACCAAGATATAAAGAAAGGAGGAGAGAGGGTTGCCTTGTCTGATACCCCTGATGCTTTCAAAGAAACCTTCAACATTCCCGTTGATCAAAATTGAAAAGGAGGGGCCGGAAATACAGCTAAAGATCCATTTGCAAAATTGCAAAGAAAAACCAAATTTCCTGAGAACTCTGATTAAGAAACGCCAATTAATCTTATCATAAGCCTTGCTTATGTCCAACTTCAACATCATCCCTGGGGAACTGCTATTTGATAAAGAATGGGTCAGTTCATGAGACAAAAAATTCCGTCATAGATAGATCTACCAGGCATAAACCCTGATTGTTCTTGAGAGATCAGCGGATCCAACACCACCTTTGGTCTATTAGCAATGGCTTTAGAAATAATCTTATAAGTAGTATTACAAAGAGAAACAGGCCTGAAATCAACAAAGGAAGATGGCTGATTCTTCTTAGGGAAGAGGCTGATAAAAGAGCAATTCAACTCTTTGAGGACAGAGCGAGATCTCCAGGATTCTTCCATAGCAGCCCAAACATCACAACCGACAATGCTCCAAAAATGTTGGAAAAAATCTGCTTGAAAGCCATTTGGACCCATGGCTTTGTTATTTTCCATAGAGAACACAACTTTCTCCACCTCAGCAAAGGAGAAAGGCTTGAGGAGGGCAGCATTTTGATCTTCGTTGATAATCAACAGAATGGAATCAAGAAGAGAAGACTGAACCTCCTCATGAGAAATCGCCTCTCCTCCCAAAAGAGTACAAAAAACATAATTCCTTCCTCCACAATATCTTTTTGATCCGAAAAGACCACACCCTCGCTACTCTTAATTTCAGAGATGAAATTCGAGCTTCTCCTGGGTTTAACAGAAGCATGGAAGAATTTTGAGTTTCTGTCTCCATATTTAAGCCATAACTCCCGAGATTTTTGTTTCCAATAGACTTCTTCCCTAAGAAACAACTCACCCAGCTCGGCCAGGAGCGATTTCTCCAACAGGAATTCTTCCTGCCCCATACCCAAGGCAAAGATCTTCAAATTAAGCTTCCAGCTTCCAGCTCTGATTCCACTCGGAGTTTTGCTTGGAAAATATTTTTGAAGCTATTTGCATTCCATAACCGCAGATCCCCCTTTAGAAGCTTGAGCTTTTGAGCTAAAACATACATTTTTGATCCCTCAATTTGATAAGAGTTCTACCACTGTTTGATATTACCTTCCAAAGAAGCATCCCTAAGCCACATTAATTCAAACTTGAACGTGGATTTTGAACGTGGATTTTCGAGGGCAATATCAATGCTTATTGAAAGAGACACAAGAAAATGATCCGAGCCAGACCATGGCAAAACCATGCTTTCAAGCACTATATTATTAAGTGACCAATTGAGACCGGCTAAGAACCGATCCAATCTTTCAGAGATGCAGCTAAAGCCTCTCCTTTGATTGCTCCAAGTGAACCACCCTGTTTCGGCTCAACATCTTGTAGAGAGCCCTCCCTAATGAAAGAACAAAAATCAATCTGAGATTGCATATTCCTTCTGATGCCCACACTCTTATCCCTGTTCAAGGAGATAGCATTAAAATCCCCCCCTAGAATGAAAAGATGATCCTCCAGGGCAAGCAAAGACGTGGACAGCTCCAACCACAGAGCTCTTTTACCTAAGATACAATTGGGAGCGTAGACATTAAAGAGATGAAAAGCCAAGTGAGAATGCCTGGGGAAGATGCTTACTAACTGCCAATTGACACTCTGAGAGATTAGATCAACATTGACAAGATTCTCTTTCCAGAGAATGCCCAAACCTCTAGATTCTCCATTCGAATCCGAAAAAAGGCCCTTCCAACTGTTACAAGCCACTCCCCAAATTTTGTTGGCTTCTACAACAGACATTTTAGTTTCTTGTAGCAAAAACACACATACTTTAGAGGAAAACATATAACGCTTTAACAAGCGTTGTTTGTCAGGGGTGTTAAGACCCCTGACATTCCAAGAAAGAAGCTTCATTGACCACAGGGAAGGATTTTCACCTTCCCAGATTCAGACTTATTAAACTTTAGGATACTTTGCTTACCCGTATCAACTTCCCTCTGGGCGATTTCCTGTTTAGATTTCTTCCCCCTTTTCCCAGTAGAGCCACAATTAGCCGATTTGAGGCCTTCCTGACCTGCCACTATTTTAGAATCAGCCAATTCCGAAACTAAACAATCCAGCTCTATTACCCCATCCTCTATGCCATTGCCTATATCTGAAGACACCAACAACTCTCTACCATGAGTTTGAGAGATCCAGCCGCTTAAGGAAGCCATAGAAGTAGCTTGCCCCTGATTAAACCCTTCTTTGAGAATAACGACTAATTCACCAGAATCTCTATGCACCTCTTCAGTGTCCTTTAGGAGAGAGCGAGGGGTCAAGGCCCCCCCAAGAATATGCTTAATAAGAGGACCACTGGAATCCCCCTGAGTTGCTCCCGATTCTGAAGAACCAAAGGAATAGGATTTCCATAAGAAGAATTCATTCCTTGCTCCAAACAAGCGGACGGCTTATCCTTAACAGGGGAGATGAATCTCCTCATCTTTTTTGGATTTAACAAGGAAATCCTTTCTCATATGTCCCAGTTTCCCACAGTAAAAACATTTCACATTGAGACCTTCATAATCAATAGATTGAGTCCATACTCCTCGAGAGGAATTCAAACAAAAGGAGCTCAGGGGCGGGGCTGACAAATCTATATCCACACAAACACGAGCAGTCGAGTTTTTCCAGAAGTTGAGATAGGGATTACGGATTGGAACAAAGGACCCTAGTGAGTTCGCAATAGACTTAAGGGTTGACTGCTTCCGAAATTCGGGGGGCAAGTTATGAAAACTCAGCCAAAGTGGAGCTCGCACAATTTTCTCCTCCATCGGATTAAAATTTGGAGACCAAGTGCGAATATAAAGACTTGAGGAACTCAAAAACCAGGGGCCATCCTTATAAACCTTATTCAAAATCTCAATTGACGGAAAAAGAACTTGAAAGAAACCAACCTTAGGTTTAACTTCTTTTCCCCAAAACCAGAAAATCAAGTCCAAAATCCTTCTTTTTGAAAATTTTGCTCCAATAAACTTGCAGCAAATGGCCCTTCGATACCGGACATTGTCGAGATCCACTTCAGGGCATGCCGGAAGATCCACATTTAAAATCTCCGAACAGATTTTAAAATCAATACCCCCAACCTTGATTTTCTCAAAATCATTCAAACAAACGAGCACATCCTTATTTGGATTTGAAGGGACCTCCAAATTCGAAGCATTGAGGTCCAGAGAGAAATCCTTGATGACTTCAGCGACCAGATTCTCAAAAGCAGACGCTCCTACCATTGAAGCTAGGGTTTTAAGAACCACTCCTGGCCCGTTCCTCTGAATCAAAACAGACATCTCCGGAACAATGAAGGAGGGTCTCTTAATCCCCCGCTTTCCAACTACTCTTTCGCTACCCACATGAATCCTGTTAGCGCCAGTAAGAACTCCAAATCTATAGGATTTCGCATCACCAACGAAAACAACTACTTCCTTCACATTCAAAATTTCAAAATTTTCGCGGGTTTCACTATTTTGGCGCTCCATCTCTTCAAAGTGATCAGTTCATGTTTGGTTTTATATATTAATATATTTATTTATAGTTTTAAATTTTTCTACTAGCTTTAATCACGAATTTAATCTTTATTTTTTTACAACGAATTTCTTACGAATTTTATACTTGGCGAATTTGAATGCAGTGACTTAGCGATTGCCTAGAGTGACATCTGCTGTTTCACTTTATCAATTTTGTTTGATGTTTTTCTGTAAAACTTTGTAATATCACTGATAAGATTATAATCCATGGATTGCAGTCCATGCTACTATCCAAAAAGCTGGATTTCCAAAGCATTGCAGATTCTTGATAGCATAGTTGTGTCATGAGAAACAATAGTTCCTAAGTAACAGCCAGGCATGCTTCTATAAGTCCAAGACATAATTAATGCAATTTGACTTTGACATGTTGTATTGCACAAGATTGCAGTTTGGGAGTGGATGGCTACACTACCTTTCAAATTGGATTACATCTCCCATTTCTGTTTTGATTGTGCTGAGCCATTTCTCTCAGGTTTTGCAATTTATGTTAACAATGCGTTAGCTGCAAACTTGCATGTTGGTTATGTCTGTTTGTACAAGCTTTAAGGTTTTTCAATCATTTGAGAATTTCCAAAATTAATAAGTATGGAATATTTATGTTTTCTCACAAATCCTACGAAGCACATCTCGGAATTATATAAAAAGCCTAAAGGGGATTGATCTGCTAAAGCAATGATTGTTTGGGAGGTACATGATGGAAAAATGCTCAGATCTGGAAGATTTATGGTAGCTGTTGAAGCTTTAATGTGGAAACCCAGACTTCACAGATTTGGCAGCAGCTACAGTCGTTAAGATATCCTAGTTTTTGCAATTGTATTCCTTATGCTTGAGGGATTCCCGTATGCTTTATATGTTGAAATGGAATGCAATTACATTGATATTCTTTTTTGGAATGAGAATCTAATCCCTGACAGTATGTAGTGTGGCAGTTTGCCTGGCCAAAGATCAATTTTTTTCTTTGGACAGCAGTCAAGAATAAAGTTTAAAAATGTGGTATTCACAAAAATGGTTTTGGTTGGTTCTTTGTGGTGCTCTCATTGTTACAGTGTTTTCTAAAGATGTCTCTCACCTCTTCATATTTTCTTTCAATTGCTCAACATATGTAGAGTTGTGTGTCTTTGGATGGATCATCCATCACCAGTTCTTGCTACACTACATAATATATTAGTGCAGTGGTTATTGTGTTTATCACATATGGAGAAGGAAGTGCATCAGGTGCATGTGAGATCTCCATTTTACATCTTTGAAGACATGAATACAAATATTAAATTGTGTCACATCAGCACATCCACTCAGCCTTGTAGATCACTACATTGTCATTTCTGTATTGAATTTTGATACGCTTCTAAATTGGGTCTGGTATTGTCAAGTGTAGGTGGAGTAATCCGGGATTGTAAATGAGTTGTCCAAACTATTGTTCCTCTATTTATAGGAACTAATACTAACAATATGGTTTAGTTTGAAGCAGTGATTAGACCAATTAAGTTACTGCTACAGCAACAATACAATCATCTACATGGCTGCACCGGAGATTTTGGCAATTAATAGTTGATTCATAAAATCAAAGGAGTAAATTTAGAGGCATTACATTGCCATATTTAAGACAACATGCTAATAATGTTGCAATCTTATTATCTAATATTGGGGTCACTCTTCTTCTGGACCGTGCATTTAGAACAAAGCTCTTGTAATCATGATGTTTCTTCTATTAATCATGTTACCTTAGTGTTCGATTATAACCTTAGCAGATTTATTTTGTAATCTTCACTTATTCATATTCAGCATTTACGTTCATGGGGAATTGAAATGGTGCTAGTTTTGTTTAGTTCTGGACAAAGCAAATAGGCAATAAGCCCCTGCCTGTCATAGCGTTGATTTCAGAGGCTTCTACTTTGCTGTTTCACTTTGTAGACCAGAACAAAGGACAGTGCAACATCTAAAGACAACTACATTGTCTTGCCAATAGTGAATTTTGGAGTACATTAGGGGAATAGGCCACGGTGAGGAATGCAGAGAGCTATCCTTAAAAGCCATAGAAAAAGAAGCCCAACAAACATTCAAGGCTGAAGAACTCTTGGAAATTAAAAGAAACTAGTGATATGTTCGTGTAATAAATTTGATGCAAGAGCATCCTAGGTTCAGAGTAATCTTGCATTAAATGTTGGAGGTTTGGCTAAGTATGGGTGTGTGCGTGGGTAAGTAACCATTGGAAGATGGGGTGCACAGTGTGGGAGTCTAGCGATTGTGCAGCAGTCACTAATTGATGAGTGCATGTAGGAGTTTTGGCAAGGTGTGTGAAGATTTTGCAGAGAAAAAGGCTCATTGTGAGAAGGCTAGCAAAGTGTATTCCGAATGTGATGCAACTAGTGCACTTGTTATCATGCAAAGCATGAGCATGCAAAAATGTGGTAGTGCTGAGGAGAATGTGGATGACTTGGTATATAGTGATATGAGTTAAGGATCCTTGTCATCAATGGAAGCGAGGTGGACATATGGACATGTTGGGCAAAGTACTTGACACAATATCCTCAAACTACCTAGTTTGGGTGTGGGAAAGCAAATAGTGTTGGTATCTCTCATGCATGTTCAAATTTGAAGCAAAATGAGGAAGCATCTAAAAGAAGCCTAGCTCGCCATGCAAATAACAGAAGAGTAGGAGATTAATCAAATGCTACTCATTTTAGAGAGGTTAGAACAATTAGAACTCGGAAATTGAGAAAAAAAGAAGATTTGAAAATAGGTGATGAATGAGTTAAAGGAGAGAGAGGAGAGAGTTTATAAGCTCCATAGGACTACATGTATTGTAGATGTTGTTAGGGCTTTTGAAATAAATAGAAATCTTTGTTGTAGAGGAAGATCTGTGGGAGAGGTTTTTGTATCAAGGCAACAACTCTAGGAAGATGGAATGCTTAGAAAGGAAGAGAGTACTCAATGTGAGAAAAGTGGGTAGAGAACAAGGAGTCAACATCGCAACAATGAAGACCCAAAGATGCTTGTATAAGAGATGAATCAAATGGTTTGGAAAAGGTGATGAATGAGTTTAAGGGTGTAAGGATCAGATTTGTGAGTATGCATGAAGCAAAGAATGTGATGCAACTAGTGTACTTGTTATCCAATGTGAGGAGTGAGTTAAGGATGTGTTAATCAAAGGAGATGAATCAAATGCAACAATTGCGGAAATGTTGGAAAAGGTGATGAATGAGTTAAAGGGTGTAAGGACTAGATTGGATGTTGTAGAGGAAGATTGTGGGAGAGGTTTTGTGGCTCGAAATGCTTAGGAAAGGAAAAGAGACTCAACATGAGACTCCTTGAGTCAATGGTTATTAGTGTTAGTATGCATGAAGCTATGAAGGAGTGAATCAAATGCACAATTGCGGAAATGGGAAAAGGTGATGAATGAGTTAAAGGGTGTAAGGACTAGAAAATGGAGAGGTTTTGTGGCTCGTGCTTAGAAAGGGAAAAGAGACTCAACAAGGAGTCAACATTACAACTATGAAGAGTGCACAAGGGACGAGAAAATGGGCGTGCAAAAGTAAAATATTGCATTGCAACAAAAGTATAAGGTAAAGCTCAAGAGTTGATTGATGGGTGAAAGAAACGAATCACCCAAGAGCGTGTGGCAGTGTGCAAGTGCATTGCACCAAAAGAGAAAGATATCGAAGAGAAGATGGTCGTTGCATACTTGAGTGTGCAAAAGATGACATGATACTTACATATGAAGGTGGTAGAGCATGAAGGTGTAGCACCCCTTTGTTGCTTGTTTCGTCCAACTTCCTTGTGAGAATCTTGAGTCAATGTTTTGGTGTTGAACTTCTTCAATGAGGTTTTTGTAGGGTAATTAAATGAGTGTGCTAGTGCTTTAGTAACCACTTTTGTTGGTGTAGGGTGCATTTACGTTCAAAAGTTGAACAATAAAATTGTAAAGTTTGGCCTTTGAGGGAGTGTGTATCTTGTTTGAATGGCGTTATGGAGTTATGCATTTGAGACGACGAATAAATATAAATGTATGCGAAAGCATTTGAGAGGTTTTAAACATTTGTAAGTTTTATAACAAAATAAATAACTTTAAATGAGCAATATAATTAAACAAAAAACAAAAAAGCAAAAAATAAAATAACATATAAAAGTTAAAACTAAATGAGTGGGGAGGAGGATTAGGGTTTTTTTTTTTTTTTTTTTTTTGGAGGTAAGGAATCACCCAAGAGAATGTGACAGTGTGCAAGGGCATTGTGCCGAGAAGAAAATGTGTTGAAGAGAAGATGGTCGTTGCAAACCACGAGTGTGCAATAGATGACTTGATACCACAGATGAAGGCAATAGAGCATGAAGGTGTAGCACCCTCAAACTTGTTGCTCCATCCACCTTGTATGCGAGCATCATGGGTCAATGTTTTGGTGTTGAACTTCTTCAATGAACTTATCGTCGGGTAATTAAATGAGCATGCCAATGCTTTAATAACCACTTTTGTTGGTGTTGCATGGTGCATTTACATCCAAAGGTTCAACAATAAAATTGTAAAATCTGGCCTTAGAGGGAGTGTGTATCTTGTTTGAACGACATTGTGGAGTTTTACATTTAAGACGACGAACAAGAATTAATGTGTGCATAAAGCATTTGAGAGGTTTTAACCATTTATAAGTGAATAAATAAAATTATAAAAACAATATAAATAACTTTAAATGAGCAATATAATAAAACAAAAACAAAAATTAAATAATAAAATAATGAAACAACATATAAAAGTTAAAATTAAACAAGAGGGGAGGAGGATTAAGGCTCTTTTCTTTTGCGAGTAATTTGCCTTGTTTGTAGTTGGGAGGAGATGAAGAGGTGCAACCAAGGTTTTAGTGGGGAGCTCAAATTTGGAACGCCATGCCCTCTTCCAAAGTTTTGATGAGCCTATCTAGAATTTATTTGGCATGTTGTTCTAAGTCACTTTCATAAGTGGGTTGTAGGAGGTGACCATTCAATGTTGCCAAAGCGATTTGAATTCACCCTACAAAAATTGCCTACTGATTGAGAAAATGTTTCCATTGCTTCAAACATCTCTTCTATGTTGCAAGTTATGAGTTACAATTAGTTGCATCTTAGGTTATTAGAAAATGTATTTTTGCACCGAGTTTCAAGGTCACTTTGGCTTACAATGTGCAAGTGTAAACTTTCAATTTTTGATAATTACCTCTGGAATGGTACCTCTAAAATGAGTACTACAAGTTGGATTCCAACTAAGTTAGTTTCTCTACATTTTCACCATATATGAGAACGAGTTAGAATTGATAGAACACATATTGGTTACTCGATGACCCTTTTAAAGATGTTATTATGACTATTTGAGCTATAGTCTATCTTGTCAAACTTAGCCATCTCACTTCGAATGGTGCCTCCAAAATGGGTGCCATGTATTGGATTTTAATGTCAACTCCTTGGTGATTCCATCATATTAGAAAAGAGGTTTGAAGTGTTTGTTTTGTATTTCACATAAATTCAACCTCTTTTTGGAGGTCATTCTGTGACCAATTTAATTATGTTGAGTGCATCGTGGTTTAGTCCTTGACCTAGTTTTTGACTCTGCTAGATGAACCTTATCGAGTATGATAATATGTTGCAATGGACAATTTTGTTACACTTTATTCTCTTCGAGTTTTATAAGAACTACATAATTGTGTGAATATGGCGAATGCCCTCTCCCTAGTCTCTCTCTAGAACTCAACAAAATAATAGAAAAATGACATTATGTGAAGCTAATGTTTTATCTCTCTATTCTCTCTCTAAAGCCTAGAAGTATAATATAAATGTGACATTGTGTGAAGATAATATTCTCTCTCTAAAATTCAAAGACAATAAATGATAAATTTGTGGGTGATAACCTCTCTTTGTTCCCGCTCTCTCACTCTATCGATTTTTCTCAAAAATACAAAGTGAAATCGTGTGATATCTTTGTTAAATAGGATGGTGAGATCCATGCCAATTTTCATGCCGACATATGTTATTGTAGGTCAGTGAGCACTTTGCAACGAGAACACAAATGCTTGGTGTTATTTAAGGGTTATATTTACTATTGATTTCTTAAAATTTTATAACTCTTTGAAAGAGAATTTGTAAAGCTAGATTTGGTGCAACAATTGGATGTTCTTATTTTTATGATTGGTTAATGGTTATCACATATGATATTAACAATGATTTTTATGGAATTTGTATCTTGATTGAAATATATAATTAAAAGAGGTTGATTTAGATCATATTAGATGTTGTTGAATTGTATTTTCACTAGATTTAAAATACTTGTTAAGACCATAGATAAGGTAAGATACAACTAATGAAAGTCTCACGGTTTTACACATTTTAACCTTAGACATGGAAACTACGACGTTCTAAACACCTGAGAAAGTGATCGATTGTAAAATCCCTCTTGAATACCCACGATTGGGGAATGTAGCTTGAGGTAAGCTTAACTCTTGATGAGCTTAGTATTCTCTTCTTAGCCAATCAATGAATGTATAGACCACATATCCCTTGGTGTAGCTACTTGAAGAAAACCACACATATATGAACCTCTAGAAAGGTTGTTTGTTGAGCCCTTATTTGGGCATTGTCATTATAAGAACTTTTAAAACTTAAGTGTGAATGACAAGTTGAAGGCTTGGAAATCATTACCATGTTTTTAACTCTTATATGGAGAGCAAGTATGTGGCATGGTGAATGGAACATCAAACTCATTGGGACTAGAATAACATCTTAACTTGTATCATCATGATACTCCTTATGGCTGTACCATAATAGATTAATGAAAGCACGACTCATGAAAATAATTAATATTGTACATACATGTTGTATATATATCTGTCTGAATGGAATCTGGAGCTCTGCACATGAAACCTTCATCCCAACTTAGCTTATTTACTAGCAATCGCACACGAAGTGTGCTGCTGTGAACGTCGAAAGGGCGAAGTAAGATGAGGTTGAATTGGAGGGGCAAAAATATAAAAAGGAGGAAGAGGGGTGTAGAAGAGGGGGTCAAAGGGAGGAGAATCAATTGGGAGATGATATTATCGGGTAAGACCGTTATGGGGAAGCTAACTTTATTAAGAGAAGAAACATATGTAACGTGTGTGTATCTTGTCAAATGTTCTACGGAGAAAAGGGATACGAGACATGGGCCATTGGCAACTACGAATTCAAACTCATCGAGCCTGTCACGAATCCTTGTGATATGACCCACCGGTTGGTAGATCAATTGCCATAGGATTCCCTAAAAGGATGGCGTGGGTCAACCGGATAAGCGAGACATACAACCCTAGCTTTGAGTTGGTAAACAAAAATTTCCAATGGGGAGAGTGCGAGACGAATGATCACAATCAAATAGCCGATGCCACCTAGAGCCTTGCACTTAGCACGTAGGAGGCTGACAGGTGACACAAAGCACGAGATAGGCAAAGCCCTTTGGTCACATCAAATTACATTATTATTATGTCATCGATGTTTAGATGTTAATCTATGTTGTCCATGTCCTTGTCCGTTGTCATAGGGGAGAAGCCTCAACCCAATTATTAACCCCCAACTGCTTGATTGCTGATGTGGAGGCGAGGATTTAGTTAAGAGATGTACGAACATGATCCAGTGGGTGACATCGCCTAGAGCCTTGTACTTAGCACAAAGGAGATGAACGGTGACACAAAACACCTATAGGCAAAGCCCTTGGTCGAGACCAATTTAAAATATCAAATATGTCATCGATGTTTGGATGTTAATCTATGACCGACATCACCAAGAGCCCCAGTACTTTGCATGGAGAAGATGAACGGTGAGGCAAAACACCTATAGGCAAAGCCCTTTAGTCGAGTCAATTCAAAATATTATTTTTTCATTGACGTTTGAATGTTAATGTACGTTGTCGAAATTTAGGGTTTGCTGAAAGTTAAGACACAATTTAGATTTATTTTTTAGGGTATTCGATATAAATATTACCTAGATTGATAAGATTGTGGTTGAAAAGATATGATATGAATCATATAGCTTTAAAAGTATTGTATGTATTGTTTGTTTAAAAGCGGGAAATATAAACCCATGTCAAAAAAACCTACCAACCAGGTTAACCGCTCTTGAAACCCAAAGCGTAACATGAAGAGTGACACATCCTAAACGGCTTTGTAGGTGCTGTCATTTTCCCTACTTGCTTACGGGGACGACGAGGATATATTTCAGCAATGTATGATCATGATCAATGACATCGCTTAGAGCCCTATACCTAGCATTGAGGAGATGAGTGACTACGTAGAGCACCTATAGGTAAAACCCTTAGGCTAGATCAATTTAAATTATTACTATGTCATCGATGTTCTGATGTTAATCTACGTTGTCGAAATGTAGGGTTTGCAAAGGTAAGACACAATTTAAATTTATTTTTAAGGGCATTCGATATAGATATTCCTTAGATTGATAAGATTACGGTTGAAAGGATATGATATGAATCGTATAACTTCAAAAGTATTGTATTTGTTGTGTGTTTCTCAATATATTTAACAACGAAATAAAAATCGAGTGGGAAAAATAAACCCATGTCAAACAAACCCAACAACCGAGTTAATGCTCTTCATAACCCAAACGAGAACATGGAGAGCGACACATCCTAAACAACCTTGCTAACTCGTTGTTTCCCCTGCATAATAATACAAGCACTTAATTTGAGATCAGAGGCGTTAAAAGAGGTGTTACCACTTCCCTCCTTACGTGATTAGGTGAAGGGGCCATATCTAGGTGACCCTCCACTATTGTCTAGGCCTGTCAAATCTCTATCTTAGTACTCATCTCTTTTGTAAACCGCTTGTAACTAAGTTGGAACTCAACTTATTTCCCAGAAGGCAACATAAGAAGAGTGGGTAATAGGGAAGACTAACATTATGTAGTGATGAGAGCACAAAGGAAAATATTGAGAAAAAGAAATGCGACGATGAAGCTTTGCGCATAACGAGCATGCAAAGATTTTCCTAAAGGCAACAAAAGAGGAGCAAGCGGGTGAAGAGGTTGCAACATTCTGTTGTGACAAGAGCGCAAATGGAGAAGATGAATGCACAAATAGAGCTTTGCCAAAGAAGGGGAAGTCCATATTTCCTTGCGAGAAACTAAGGAGAAACGACTAGACAAGACAACTAACGTACTTTTATTTCTTGGTTTATAGCAAATTTAAAGACCTTAGCCTCCTTACATTTGATCTTTTAGCTTCAAATCGCTGTCCCTCCCCAACTTCTAAAAGACTTTATCATCCGTTTTGTTTGTATAATTTCATCATACTTCTAACAACAATTTTTAATACTTTTTTGTCTTTTTGTAGTAAGGGTGATGGGAAGATCCATTTTTTCATCCCAAGTCTATATGAATTAATGCCTTCAAATGGTTTAACTCTTTGAATAAAGCTCGTAAGTTGTTATTTATCCCAAATAATTTAGAATGCTTAACATTTTGATATCTCACCAAACAAACTAGTAGTTACATTGTCCACTAGTCTAAGGAACCACGATTCATGAATTGATTTTCTCAAAAGATTGTAGTTATATCAATTCAAGTGACAAATCAACTCGTGGGTCATGATAATTGGGAAATTTAATGAAAACCTATAGAGCATGATGAGGTAGATGGAATTGTTCATGGGTCACGATAATTGAGAAATTTAATGAAAATCTATAGATCACTATGATGTAGATGAAATTGTGGCAAGCCATGGAAAAACACCGGTTTGAATTATTGAGGTCACGAAATGTAAATATTTCCGAGGGCAATTATTTTGTTTTTATAAATACATGTTTGTATTTTTGCATTTCATTTTGAAATTGTAATCATATTTAAGTGTCCACAAATGGGAGTTGTTGATGGGACTATAGTACATGGTGAAGAGTAACCAATAAGGGCGCTTTAAAAACAAGGCCATCTTTTTCAAACAAAAAAGCAAAACATATGTAGAAACATCAAGTACAAAAGAACAAAGTGTATGTTGTAAGAGAAATACATGCGGTGTTTTGACAAATAGTGGTGTTTAATGATAGAAATACGTCACCTTCGATTGCTAGAAAATATAACAAGTTATTTGTAGTGCCATCAAAATATTCCGACTAATAACATAACTAACATGGAAGAAGTGTAATTATGAACAAACCTATCATCCAAAACTAAATAAACCTTATAATGGGTGAAGAAGTTTCTAATGTGTGGCCTAAATTCCTCTAGGAGGATTACAACTAAGTGTGCCTATTTCTATATATATTTTAGAAGGCTCCATATTGACTCTAAGTTTCGGAGCATTGTACCAAATTAAGAAATTGGTTATAACAATTAGGTAGACTCTTGATAAATTTTTCTTCAATATCATATTTAAGGAAGACAACATTTTGTTATCATGCTAGTGGGCTTACACAAAATAAAAGCCAACATTCAATTTATGAATTCATTGAAGTCCCAATTTTTGCATTGATGTCAACCTACATAGTTGCTTCATTTTGTTTCCAAGTTCAAGCACCTATAACTTTTGTTTCTAAAAATTAAATTCTACCACCCTTCCCCTTTTTCTCGAGTGTTGGTAGTTTTGTTCCATTTTCTTAACCATCACATGTATATTATTGTTTCCATGCAAAATGTATGGCATGAAAAATTGAAACTTCGAGCATGACAACTAAGCCCACAGTTGAATCTTTTGCTTCCCAGTCACTATGCATCCATCCTTTAACCACTTGCCTTCGGTCCCGACCTCACCCATGCTCGGAGGAAAGTGTTAACACGATCATTAAGTTTGTTTTAGTGCGTAGGAAAGTATTGAAGAGGTTAGATGCAATTTAGGAAGATTTAGGAAATAAAATCTTATTCACGGACAATACATTCAAGACCGGGTTTTCAGGATGTGGGAAATGAAAGCTTCTCGGTGAAACCTGACTTCTTTAGATGATTTTGGGAGTTCACGAAGAAGTTATAATAAAATAGAATAGACATTGAAAGCTATGGTAATCCTCTACAAGGTGGATACATCATATTTTCTCCAAAGCTCAAGACTTCTTGAGGTATTTCAAAACTCTGTAGCCCCTCTAAGTTCAAAATGAAATAGGACCTAAATTTGAGTTGCGAAGAATTAGCTTTTGGGAATGATTCCATTAATCTTAAAATGTCATTTGGAGTCAAAATCATTTAAAATTTGATGCCAAACCATTTTCCTAAGCTCCCATGGTGAAAAACTCAAGTGTCCAAATTTGGACATTTGAGGCAAAATTGTCTTTCCCAAAATGGAAAAGTCACACTTTGGAAATTCTTGTGTCCCCTAATCCCCCAAGGGACAAGGGGACACCAAAGTGTGACCTCAACCTCCTCCTCAAGTCACACTTTGGCTCCCTTTGTCTCAGTGTCCCCTCTTCCCCCTTAGTGTAATAGGGACAAGGGGACACCAAAGTGCCACATCCCTCCTTCCCCACATCGCACTTTGTATCCATGGTGTCCCCTCTATCCCTTTTTCCCCTAAGGGACAAGGGGGACACAAAATGTGACCAAGACATGTGTGGCCCTCAGACACCATGCGACCTCACTAAACCCTCCGAGTGTCATGTCCCAACTCCTAGACCTCACTTTCAGCCCCCACAAACTCCCAAGTCGCACTTTGGACACTTTTGTCCCCCTTTGTCCCCCCCAGGGACAAGGGAGACACAAAAGTGCAAGATCAACATATGGTTAGAAAATGCAAGATCAAAATATGGTCAGAAATCACATAAAAACACATGGAAACCTAATTAAATCTTCTCTCACAAAATTATCATTTTAACTTGTAAATTGATGTGTTTTTTCTCCGATCTCCATTAATGGCTGACATGCCACAACAAAAAAATGACAACAATTTTTTTTTCTACGAAGATTTGGCGATGAGAAATCATCTAAAACTTGGAGCGAATGTTCCTCGAAAAATCTACTTTCATCCGAGCCATTTTTTGCATGATGAGGTGGTTGATTTTAGGGATATGGAGGATTGAGTTTTCTCTCAACATTCTTCCCTCTTCAAAGAATTTGAATTTTCCTAAAGATTCAGTAGGTGAAATCATCTGAAACTTGGAGTGAATGTTCCTCAAAAATCTACTTTCATCTGAGCCATTTTTGCATGATGAGGTGGCTGATTTTTGGAGATATGGAGGATAGATTTTTTTAGTATTTTCTCCCTTCAATGAAATTCTCATTTTCCCGCTAATCTGGATAAGAAAATTATTTGAAAAATGGAGCAAAGCATCCTCGAAAAATCATGAAACTTTTGAGACTAGTTTCATCTCAATTTGACACATACATTATCATTTCTAAAAAAAGTAGCGAACTTAGATTGCCACATGTCTTAAAATAGTAAGTTCAAAAAGGTGAATTTGTGGAAATCCGACAACATTTGAATGAAACATCAACATCAAAAGTGAAAAATTACTAAAAATAACAGTCTTAGATATGACCTGCTAAAAATAGTAATTCATGGAATTGAGCTCGAGAAAGTTATGGTAACTCCCATTTTCTTATCTCATTGATTTTTCCCATCATCGTGAGGATGAGAAGTGGTTTCGTGGCCTAAACAAGAAAGAAAACCCCTCATTTGGTCTCTAAAGCATCATCCGAGGTGATTTCTACAAGGCACAATCTGATGCAAGAGGGTGGAGGATCTAACTCATTCCAATTTTGGTAGAAGGGAGCCATCCTAGTTGAATTCATTCATGAAAAGGACATCATAAATCACATTGTGTTGAGGAACAAGTCACAAGTAAGTCACTGTGTGTGTGAGAGATAGTCACTTAGAAAATGGGTGAAATTAGGAACATCTTGTGGTCTATGAGGGATCTGAAACATCAAGAGCTCCATTGAAATTCAAAGTCATTGAGGAGATGGTCATAGGGAGCATGATGAGAGAATCTCACCATGAGTGATGATGGTAGTCATCTCAAGCAATGCATACCTTGTGAAGTGTTTCTAAACACTTGATCCATGCTTGATAATGTCCTCACATCTCACCAGTCAAGGAGGTAGCATTCACAAGTGTTTCAGTGTAGTGTGGAGGTCAAGAAAATGGAACTCACTCTCAAACATCTCTTCAAGTTCCATTCAAGAATCAATCCTCCTATCTAGTGAAGGAAATCCATTCCCATGAGTAGTGATTGATTAAAGCAAAAAGGTGTTCATAAACCATAAGTAGGTTTCCACTCATGTGACATCTTGGTTAGGAAGGTGAATTGAAAAGAGGTCATCATGTTCAAAGGTGAAATGAGAAGCTCATGTGATAAGTTAAGGATCATCATATCTTGACTCTGCCATTGTGTCCAAATATCTCGAGGAATGAGTCAAAATGAGCTAATCAAGCCACTGAGATACTCAGACCATCATATGTGAAGAATCAAAGAGTCATTTATTCCCTTGAGAGGCATATGAGCAAGAAGGTGAGGATTTTGAACTAGAAAGGGTAAGAGGATGATCTTTATTTGGAGTACCATGTTTGCAAGAATGAGAAACCATCTCAATTTCACCTGTTACAACTCACTTAGTAGTGTTCCTAAACACTCATTCACCACTCTGGTAGTGTGATCACACCCCAAAGGAAGAAGCATGTGCAATCACCTCATTTCGGTTCAATGGATGGCCATAGACAGAATCTCATTCAAGGAGCAATCCTTTATCTGCAAAGTGAGGATCCATTTTAGTGAGTGAAAGACAAGCATAAAAGGGATTGAGCATCATGGAGTTGATTTGTGATCACTAGGGTGAATTGTGAAGGCCTAGAAAAATATGGAAGTGATCCTCACTCCTTCCTTGTAATCAAAAGAGATCATCATGTTCCCATTTCAATGTAGATCTCATGACAATGTTTTTGAACACTTATTTGATGCTCTAGAATGTTCCCATCTCACAAAAGAAGGAGATTGTGATCTCAAATGTGCTTCAAGTCAACAAGCTCTTCATCAACAAAGGATTCATCATCATCGGATTGGTCAATCTTCTCTCTCTCTCTCTCTTCTTCTCTCTCTCCATATTCTAATTCTTCACCAAGAATGTACTTTTTCCTATTTTGTCCTATTCACTTAAGTGACCCTCAATTCAACATTGTAAGAGTCCTTTTTCATCAATAAGAAAAATACTCACCTCCTAGGAATGTGGAAGGTCACAAGTGATGAGGAAAGGTGAAAAGTCATGTGGGGGAGATGAAAGGACAATTTGTAATGTTATAAATTGGAATGGCTTTTCCATTCCAAAGGGTTGGCAATTGTTGATTGATTGTATGTTGTTGAGATTTACCACTACTACATCAAGCAATAAAAGTTACATTTCTTCTATTTCTATTTCTTATGTTCCTCTACTCTCTCTCTTTACTTTCCAACTTTGTAAGCATGGTGATCTTGCATAACCAAGAAGGAACCTTGTGTCCTTGATTGATGAATCTACAGAACTTTGTGTCTCTAGTTTGTTAGTCTTGTTGATTGCTTACATTGTTGCATTCTTCTAATTGAATGTGGACCTACTCTGGTTGATGTATGTGAATTTTGTAAGCCTACTCACAACATTAACCCTCTCTCCTTATTTCTCCAACTCCCTTTTACCTCCCTTCACAAAAAATTCCTCCCTTGTACTCTGTACAAGCACTTTTCCATAGGTTTAGTGGAGTATTCTATGTGATCCCTAGCCTAACGGCCACCCCACAACTTTAGTTAGTTTACATTCAATAATGGATCCTTCCCATATCAAAGAAAAGGAGGGGCTTAGCCCCGTGACCATTAGTGAAACCAATAATTTGCACTGCTTGAAAAATTATTTCACCAACAATTTTTTGGTGACTCTACTTTGGGAAGATATTTTCCTTTGTGCACCTAAAAGATCTCTTAAAATTACCAAAAAAAACATATTTGAAAATCCATAAAAACTGAAAAAATAAAAAAAACCAAAAATACCATCTGAATGTTCAAGAAGCCTTGTTGTGATCCTATTGAAAAATATGCATTTTCTAGTTTCATTCCTCTCTAATGCTTTGAAAAAATTGGCAAAAAAGATATACATCGAGAGAGATCATGTAGGTGGAATTGTTGATTTCACATTTGAAGAGAAAACAAAGAATCGATTTTAGACTTCCCATTTTCAAATAAAAAAGACAAGTTTCCTAAAATCCTATTTCTCTTGAAGGTCATATTGAAGAACCAATTGTAGAACCACTAGTCCTCATTCCTCCTAAGAAGAAAGAGAAGAAAGAACTAGGAAGAAGAAGAAAAGGATGGTTGTGCACCTCTTCCATGGGGAAAAAATATTGGTCCGTTGGCTTTAACTCCACCACTTCATGAATTTCCAAAAGGATCAAGAAATAACTTTCCCAAATTCTATGGAGATGGAAAAAAATGACCAAATGATCATATTACAACTTTCATCACATCTTGTGGCATTCTTGGAGTGCAACATGAAGATTTTTCCATGCAATTATTCATGAATCATTGCAAGATGTCATGTGTAGTTTGGTTTTACTACTTACCATCATGCTCAATTACTTGATTGGGATGATATGAAAAACCAAATTTGAAGCAAGATTCAAGACTATAGAAGATGTTCATGCCCCTTTCTCTCAACTTATGCAAATGAAGAAAGAACCACAAGAGTCCATGTGATATTTTGTAGAAAAATTCAATAAGTTGATCAACAAGATTCCCATCATGCTCATCTTATTGTTGGATAATCAAAAAGGTTCTTCATGAATGCCCAATTTCCTAAAGTTAGTTTCATACTACGGAGAGCTCAACCAATAATTTGGAAAATGCTCAAGAACTTTCCATTGATGTGGAAGATGACCTCATCATGTCAAGAAAATCAAGAACCATTTAATGAAGGATAAGGCCCAAGTTTCAAAGATGAAAGAGTTGATCCATTACTATAAAAGTTTGGTCAATGAATTGACTTCATTGAAGAAGGAAATTGCTCAATGTGCCTCACATCAAAATAGGAAATGAATCAGATTGCAGAGCACCCCAAAGGCTTGCTTTGGAAGCTCCACCAGTTAATGCAATATGCAGGACCTAGTGAAGATGAAAGAGAAGAAATTGTTGAATCAAAAATTGAAGAAGAAGATGAAGATGAATGTGCCAGATTGGGTATATTTAAATACTCATCGAATGAATATTTTGAAGAATCCATGGATAGCTACACATGTGTATTATTCACTCGATCACAAATGGAGAAAGAAGCCTCTTCTTCCATTTCCCAAGCTAAGCATTTGATCCTCAAATGGAAACTCTATGAAAAACAACAACAAAAGGAGGATCATCATTGTCTTCTTCCATGGGGTCATCCAAGAAGAATCCACGAGACTACCTCAATCAAGAATCCATCCACCTCTTCGAGTAAGTCTCTTTCACTCCTCTTGAAAAATCAATTTCAATTTCCATTAATCCTAAGAATGCAAATTCCACTCATGTCAAGGTTTTCATCATTCCCGATGTGCTTACCACTTCTCCACCTTTTGACATCATTGATCATTACAAGAAATCCAAAATTTAGATTTTGAGTCTAAATACTTGAAGAACTCATCCCAAGCAATTTGATAGGCTTGTCAATTCATTAAAGAAAATTAGTTCAAGTTCATGTTCCAAAATTCCACTACCAAAGAACTACCTCCCACTCCTCATACCACTCCTCTCAAAACTTTCTTTCTTCCACACCCTCCACCTCTGGAAAGTAGAACCTTTCTATCTAGCCTTGTTGGTCAATGGATATAAATTGAATAATTGCATTATTGACTCGGTGCCTCTGACAATGTCATGCCCGCAAAAGTTTCTAAAGCTCTTGGTCTCTCTCTCATTCCCACTAATGGCCATTATTACTCCATGGAAACCAAAGAAGTACCTCTTGTTGGCTAGGTCAAGGATGCTCAAGTAGCATTTGTATATTTTCCTGACAAGAAGATCATGATGAAAATTCTTGTAGCAGACATGCCAACCTCATATGGTATGTTGTTGAGTCAAAAAGTTTCTATTGAGATGTTAGGGGAGATATATAAATGGATTGGTCACATGCCACCATTCTGGTCAATGGTAAGATGAAAAAGCTCCTTCCCATCAAGAAAATGAAATACACCATTCAAAGACCAGATGACCCAAGGGTGAATATATCCTATTTCAAGATTCAAGGCATTACAACTTTTTCATAGCTTTAGAGGAAGATGTTGAGCTTCCCATGTTGATGGAGGAGTATCCAAGTATGATGTAGCCATTTGGAAAAACATCATGGTGATTTGATGGAATTAGAATTTGAAAGCATGTACTTCCCACTAGATGTGAGCATGAATACAATTTCTCTACTGGGTGGTGATGATGGTCATGAAATTGACTTACAAAGAAAAATCAATCTCAAGGTGATGAGAAATGTAGTCATCATACAAAATGATATCAAACAATTCTTTTCTTAGGTGAGTTCAATATTTCCAATCATGTTCTCAATGTTCAACATGAAGTTTCATTCAATGAGTATGTTTGTGAATACGAAAGATTTCTCTTTCCCATTGAGAGGATGAATCCTTCAAAAAAATGCATGAATGAAATATGCTTAAGCCTCTTGAAATTGAATCTACTCAAGAAGAGGATGAATTCATCATGGAAATGGACTCCCTAGTTCATGGTGTTCAAGATTGGGAAAATGACAATCTAGATATTTTAGCCCCAACCTTGTGCTCATTCCCCTTTCATGAAGATGGAGGCCTATTCAATGAAGGAAAATAGATGAGATGGTGCTTGATTCCCCCAAGGATGATTCCATTCAAGATGAAAACCTCTCAACAAAGAAATATATGAATGAAAACATTCTTGAATCTTTCAAAGATGACTCTACCCAAAGAAAGATTGATTTCATGATGAAGCCGGATTTTGAGGCTCAAAATGAACAAGATGAAGAAGGTAATGTTTTCCATTCTTCATATCTTGACCTCACACCATTTTCATTCCAAGAGGATGAAAAATTGTGCAAGCCACACACACAATGGAAGTCAAGCAAGTCAAGAATAAGCTGGTGTGTGTGAAAGAAGATAATTTGGAACAACTGGTAAACATAGAACACCATAAGGCTTGTGATAGTGTTGAAACTCTTAAAACATCTATTGAGAACCAACTTGTGGAAAAAATGGTCATGAAGCATATGAAAAGTGAAGGTCTAATACCCATCAGAGATCATGAGCCTCATTGTGGAAGCAAAAAACCTAGTATGATCAAGGCTCATTCTCGTAACAATGAAGGAAAATCAACAATTGGAATGAACTTGGAAATGAAATGAGACAGAAGGAACCAATGTGTCAAAAAAAAAAGGAATGAAATGACTAAGTGGAACCTCAAGTCCAAGAAACATCATGCAAGATTTCTCAAGAAATTGAGAAAGGGTTCATATTTTAGTGAGTCTCCATGTCAACGGATTTGTGGAAGAAAGGCATTCGGTGATACCCGTGTATGGGTAAGCATTCAATAAGAATTGGTGCTTCAATGAAAGAGGGTTATCCCCCATATGTACATAGGTGATTTAGGATGTTGTGTCATGTTTTCCCTTTTTGTGTGTGTCTTTCCTTCCAGTCATGTGTTTCCCTGTTGTGTTTTTTATGCCTTTCCCTTTGTGTGTGTCTATCATGCTTGTGTTGTAGTGAAGAAATGACTCTATTACCCAATTGATTAGGAATTGGTCTGCTTACCAAGAGATTTATGAGGTTCTCCATTTCCCCTTATAGTCTAAGGTCCCCAAGCTAGATCCATTTGTTGTCATGCAAAATGTATGGCATGAAAAATTGAAACTTTGAGCATGACAACTAAGCCCACAATTGAATCTTTCACTTCTCGGTCATTGTGCATCCTTCCTCTTGGCCAACCTTTCCTTTAGTTCCCACCCTCATCTAAGATAATAGGAAAGTGTTAACAATATCATTAAGTTTTTTTTAGTGTGTAGGGATGATTACCCAAAGTGATAAATGAATTCAATAAGATTTAGTGAAAGATAACTTCTTCCTGAGAGGCCTAAAAAGGCCATTTTGGCCATTTCAGCAATTTAAAAACACCCTTCAGAATGTTCAGGAAATTATAAATCATCCAAGGGTGATGTTAGAGATAGTATTTAAGATGTTAGAAGTAATTTAGGAATATTTAGGAAAGAAAATATCATTCAGGGACAATCTGTTCAAGACCGAGTTTTTAGGATGTGGAAATGAAGGCTCCTCGGTGAAACTTGACTTCTTCATATGATTCTAGAGTTCCCAAAGGAGTTAGAATGGAAATAAAATAGGAATACAAAAATCTATTGGAATCCTATACAAGGTTGAAACATCATATTTTCTCTAAGGCTCAAGGAATTTCTAAACATTTCAAAACTATCAAATTTTGCCCCTCTAAGTTCAAAATGAAATAGGACCTAAATTTTGAGTTTCAGGCAGAATTTGATTTTGGGAATGCTTCCATTGATCTTAAAATTTCATTTGGAGTCAAAATCATATAAAATTTGACCCCAAACCATTTTCCTAAGCTTTGGCATGGAAAAAATCAAGTTTAGTGTCCAAATTTGGACATCCAAGGCAAAACTGGCTTTCCAAAATGGAAAATCACACTTTGGACACTCTTGTGTCCCCTATCCCCCAAAGGATAATGGGGACACCAAAGTGTGACCTCAACCTCCTCCCCAAGTCCTCCCTCCCTTAAGTCACTTTTGTGCTCCTTGGTGTCCCTCCCCTTACCCCCACCCCCTTGCCCCACAGGTAAAGGGGGGGACCAAAGTGTGACCTCCTCCTCCCCCCAGTGTGCACACTTTGGTGTCCTCATGTCCCTCTATCCCCTATGTCCCCTAAGGGACAAGGGGGACACAAAAATGTGACCAAGGCATGCATGTAGCCCCTGACACCATGCGACCTCACCAAACCCCCTATGTGTCATTTCCCAGCCCCCTTAGACCTCATTTTTATCCCCTCAAACTCCCAAGTCACACTTTGGACACCTTGGTGTCCCCTCTATCCCTTTTTTCCCCCAAGGGACAAGGGGGACAAAAAGTGTGACCCAAGTCTTTCATACAACTACCAAGATCAAAATATGGTCATAAATTGCATAAAAACACATGGAAACCTGATTAAATCTATCTCTCCAAAAATCAATCACTTTAACCTAAAAAATTGTTGTGTTTTTTCCTCTCTAATCCATTAATGGTTAACATGCCACAACAAAAAATGAAAGAAAGTTGTTTTTATTCTACGAGAGATCCGATGGGCAAATCATTTTAAACTTGAGCAAACGTGTTCCTCAAAAAAATCTACTTTCATCCGAGCCATTTCTTGTATGATGAGGTGGTTGATTTTTAGGGATATGGAGGACTAATTTTTCTCTCAACATTCTTCCCTCTTCTAATAATTTTACATTTTTCTCGAGATCCAGTGAGAAAATCATCCGAAACTTGGAGTGAATGTTCCTCAAAAATCTACTTTCATTCGAGCCATTTTTGGACATGATGAGGTGGAAGATTTTTGTAGATATGGAGGACTGATTTTTCTCAAGTATTCTTCCCCTTTGATGAAATTCTCATTTTCTTGCTAATCTAGACAAGAAAATCATTTGAAAAATGGAGCAGAGCATCCTCAAAAATAATGAAAAACTTTTGAGACCAATTTCAATCTCAATCTGACACATGTAGTATCCTTTTCCAAAAAAAGTAAAGTATTCATGACTGAAATGTCTAAAAATAGTAACTTTCAAAAAATTAATTTTTGGGAATTGGTGACACTTGAATGAACAAGAAACATCGGGAGTGAAAACAATGAAAATTACTAAAAATAATAGTCCTGGATAGGACTTGCTAAAAATAGTAAGTCTTGAATTGAGCTCGAAAGTTGTGGAAACTCCCATTTTTCTTATCTCATTGATTTTTTCCATCATCACGAGGCTAAGAAGTGGTTTCGTGGTCCAAATAGGAAAGAAAACCCCATAGGGCTCTCAAAGCATCGTTCCAAAGGCGATTTCTACAAGGCACAGTCTAATGCAAGAGGGTGGAGGATCTAACTCATTCCAATTGTGGTAGAAGGGAGCCATCCTGGTTGAATTCATTCATGAAAAGGACATCATATATCACATTGTGTCGAGGAACAAGTTCGAGTAGTCACAGTGTGTCAGATAGTCACTTGGACAATGGGTGAAATCAGGAACATCTTGTGGTCTATGAGGGATCTAAAACATCAAGAGCTCCATTGAAAATTCAAATTCATTGAGGAGATGGTCATAGGGATCATGATGAGAGAATCTCACCATGAGTGATGATAGTAGTCATCTCAAGCAATGCATACCTCATGAATTTTCTAAACACTTGATCCATGTTTGATAATGTCCTCACATCTTTTTCAATCGGGAGGTAACATTCACAAGTGTTTCAGTGTAGTGTGGAGGTCAAGAAAATGGAACTCACTCTCAAACATCTCTTCAAGTTCCATTCAGGAATCAATCCTCCTATCTGGTGAAGGAAATCCATTCCCATGAGTAGCGATTAAAGCAAAAAGGTGTTCATAAACTGTAAGTAGGTTTCCACTCATGTGACATCTTGGTCAGGAAGGTGAATTGAAAAGAGGTCATCATATTTAAAGGTGAAATGGGAAGCTCATGTGATAAGTTAAGGATCATCATATCCTGACTCTACCATTGTGTCCAAATATCTCGAGAAACGAAGTCAAAATGAGCTAATCAAGCCACTGAGATACTTTAGGACCATCATATGTGAAGAATCAAAGAGTCATCTATTCCCTTGAGAGGCATATGAGCAAGAAGGTGAGGATTCTGGAACCAAAAAGGGTAAGAGGATGATCTTCATTTGGAGTACCATGTTTGTAAGAATGAGAAACCATCTTAGTTTCACCTATTGCAACTCACTTAGTAGTGTTCCTAAACACTCATTCACCACTTGGTAGTGTGATCACACCCTAAGGAAGAAACATGTGCAATCACCTCATTTTGGTTCAATAGATGGCCATAGGACATGAATCTCATTCAAGGAGCAATCCTTTATCTACAAAGTGAGGATCCATTTTAGTGAGTGAAAGAAAAACATAAAAGGGGTTTGAGCATCATGGAGTTGATTTGTGATCACTAGGGTGAATTGTGAAGGCCTAGAAAAGTATGAAAGTGATCCTCACTCCTACCTTGTAATCAGAAGAGATCATCATGTTCCCATTTCAATGTGGATCTCATGAAAATGTTTTTGAACACTTATTCGATGCTCTGAAATGTTCCTATATCTCACAAAAGAATGATATTGTGATCTTAGTGCTTGAATCAACATGCTCTTCATCAACAAAGGATTCATCATCATCAGATTGGTCAACCCTTCTCTCTCTCTCTCTTTCCTTCTCTCTCCATATTCTAATTCTTCACCAAGAATGTACTTTTCCCTATTTTGTCCTATTCACTTAAGTGACCCTCAATTCAACATTGTAAGAGTCCTTTTTCATCAATAAGAAAAAGACTCACCTCCTAGGAATGTGGAAGGTCACAAGTGATGAGGAAAGGTGAAAAGTCATGTGGGGGGGAGATGAAAGGACAATTTGTAATGCTATAAATTGGAATGGCTTCTCCATTCCAAAGGGTTGACAAATTGTTGATTTTTGTATATGTTGTTGAGATTTACCACTACTACATCGAGCAATAAAGGCCACATTTCTTCCATTTCTATGTTTATGTTCCTCTACTCTCTCTTTCTCTTTCTACTTTCCAACTTTGTAAGCATGGTGATCTTGCATAACCAAGAAGGAACCTTGTGTCCTTGATTGATGAATCTACAAAATTGTGTGTCTCTAGTTTGTTAGTCTTGTTGATTGCTTGCATTGTTGCATTCTTCTAATTGAATGTGGACCTATTTTGGTTAATTTATGTGAATTTCAGTAACCCTACTCACAACATTAAAACCCTCTCTCTTATTTCTCCCACCCCCTTTACCTCCCTTCACAACAAATTCCTCCCTTGTACTTTGTATAAGCACTTTACCACAGGTCTAGTAGAGTATTCCTGTGTGATCACCAACCTAATGACCACTCCACAACTTTAGTTAGTTTTCATTCAATAATGAGAGCCTCCCCATATCAAAGAAGGATGGGTTTAGCCCCGTGACTATTGGCGGAAACCATTAATTTGCACAACAAATTATTACACCAACAATTATAAGCTATTAAAAACAATTAATTTAAAAGAATATAAATACTTGATTGTATTGACTTGTAATTAATTACCTATAGCCCACATTTATTATTGTGCAAAACTTCTTCAAAGGAATGTTTTTTTCAGTGGGGTGAAATATAATCAATGAGTTTATGTTTGTATATAATGGATTTTGTAGAAACTATTACAAATGACACATGAGATTTGCATTTGGATTTGACCTTCTAAGCAACTCTACTTTGGGCCTTTATCGATGGAAACATTAGATGACAATCTAATGAATGATAGGATTTAGACAATTTTTTTCTTAAGATATCTGAAATTTGATTTAAATATTTTTTTCTCGAGACAAAATTGATTGGTTGCTAGATTAGAGCATTAAGAAACTGTTCAAAAGTATAAATAAGATAGGAAAAACCATAAAATGATAAATATGTTTAAATTATCTTCAAAAGTTTTGGTAAAAATAATGTCAAAAATGGAGATAAGAACTAAAGAAGGAAAAACAATGAAAATATGAAAACAAATCTCAATACCTGCCTTAGATTATCAAGACATGAAAAAGACAATTAATGAATTGTTGAGTTAAAAAAATAGAGTCATCTACATCTCCAATTATTTGTTATGTTTTTATTGTCAATAAGCATTCAAAGTAGAAGAGAGGAAAGAAAAGAATGGTTATGAATTACAAATCATTAAATGCAATAAATGAGCCCTTTCATTACCTTATACCCGACAAAACATATTTGTTGCAAAAAGTAGCTAGATGGAAGCATTTTTACCATTTTGATTGCAAGTTAAGGTTTTACCAAATAAGAGTCGAGGAAGAAGATGAGCAAAAACAAAATTTAGTTGTTTCTTTGGACACTTCTAGTGGAATGCCATGCCTTTTGACATGAAAAATGCTCCAACCTATTTTTAGTCTCATATGGATTCCATTTTCTAGAATACATTTGATTTTCTTTGCATCTAGATTGATGATTGTCTCATTTTTAGTATGACATTTGAAGACCATTTAGTTCATCTCGAATCATGTAGGAATTGTATTATCTGGCATTGAAGTATAATTATTCCAAAAAAACCACTAATTTCTTGGGTATGATTCTAAAAAAGTCAACTTGAAGTTTAACTTCATTTAACAGAAAAAGGTCCTTCGATTTCTTGATGTTAAGGACAAAAGATAATTGTAAAGCATTTTTAGGAATGCTCAATCCTATTAACAATTTTTATGAAGAATCATGAAATGATAGGGTCATACTCCATGAAATTTGAAGGAAAACAAAAGGTATAGTTGGAATGAAGAAGTGACGAGTAGGCCAAAAGATCAAATCTAAGGTAAAATCCTTAATGGAGAGGAATTATCTATTGTATAGAAAATGCTAAGGAGTATCTTTGCAAATGTCAAGGGAATCTTTTGTAGATGTATAAAAGTGGATTTCATCTAATAAAAATTTTTGATTGAGAAAAATGTCTAGAAATGTTTTCCCGAGATTGATGCATTTGAAAGATTTTTTTATAAGAACTAAATGCAATAGATTTGTCACTTTTAAATAAAAAACGATGATAGGAAAGATGGTTGTGGTAAATATTTTAGATGACAAGACTTTTTAAACTAGTTTTATGACAAAGGTGAACATATTGCAGAAAGAAGATGTTGTTGAGTGGGTTAACATAAATATAACAAATACTCTTATGCATTAACGTGTTTGAGGATTTAATGTTACCAAAATTAAGGTCATACAATTTAATGAGTTAAATGTGTTAACCTGAAAATTTTTTGAGGGAAGGATAACATCCAAGATATAGGTAGTCTTACCATATTTCTTTATCAATTTTCCTTGTGAGGAGCTGCACATGTTCTTGCAAGGTAGATTGAAGGATAAATCACTATTTTAAGATTAAATAACGAACTCCATTTATGCCAATTTTATGACTTAATGAGGAGACCAAACTAGAAACAAAGAATTGTGTACAATGCATATCCCCATGAATTTGTTGAGTATTTTGGCCCACATGTTATTCACAAACAAGAAAAGAACTCCATAGAAATGATTGTTTCTACTATTCCTTTTAGAAGACTTGAGTGAGAATCTTTCTACATAAACCCAAGATATGAAAATGGAATCTATGGACATTGGAATACATGTCATGTATATCAAATTAGATGCCTTTTTAATCCCATACGTATAGATGAACTTAAGGATGAAGCTGAAGCATTGTTGAACCCTCCTATTAGATCTTGCCCTTACCAAACAATGACTTTTGAAGTGGAGACATTTTCATCTCACATTAATAAGTAGGAATCTTTGTACAAAGTACTTTATGTAGTGTGTCTTGTTTTAAAGGTATCAAATGACAAAAACAATTAAACAAATAATCTTAGTAGAACCCCATTTCTATCTATTTATAGGAGGCTTTAGGGAGTAGTAAGCATGAAAGTCTTTAGGGTTTTCTTAGAATATTAGGAAAATGGAAAATATGCATATTTTTATTAATTAAGAAAAAGAAATTAAATGTCAATGATCTCAATCATAAGATGATTGTAATTGGAAATTCACATTTTTATCCACATCTAAAATAACTATAACAAAAAGTAGCGATGAGATTAAATTTTGATTAAGATATATAAATCTTGAAATTTGGAATTTGAAATTTCCACAATGGAATGTCTTGAAACCTTGGAACTTTCAATTTGTCAAATTTGAATATCTTGAAATTTAAATAAGTATAGGAACAACTACACTTGATTGGTAGATTGAACCATGCCACCACAACATGAAATCATTTGTATATTTCTATAGGGTGCGTATGTCCCAAATGGAGTAATTGTTGAAACTTCTTGGAGAGAGGTTCCCATGTAGGATAATGCTGAAATATTGCACTTGTCACAAAGAGGTGAACTTTATCAAGGAGGAGGTCACACAAGTTACAATTAATATAGGGATAAGTGACCTTTATCAAGGAGGAGATCATGCTTTGCATCCTCATGGAGATAGATAACCTAGTCAAATATGAGGATACACCCATAAATGCTAAGGACGACCTAGTCAAGGATGAGGTTACACCAAAATAAATAACTTCACAAAACTACACATGAGCATATTGGGGCCTATTTTTTGATAGGTAAAATTAGGGGATTTGTAGGGGCCCTCACCCATGAACACACACACACACACAAATACATAGCATGCCATTAAGGCCAATGAGAGCGAAATGAAATATTTCCTTTACATCACAAAAATTAAATATATGTATATACTAAAGCCTAAGAATGCCTAGATATTGGGATCCATAGTTACTTAATTCGAGGTTATGCATGAAATAGGGGGTATCCACTTCTTCCTTGATATTCATTACCTATGGAGGGAGATTTGACCCGTCAAAAGAGGGAAAATGTACACAATTAGAGAAAAGTAACTTCTTTTTGGCTTGGAATTCTTCATAGTTACCTTCCACCCCAAAACAAAAAAGAATTTGAATAACCAGAGAGGCCAAAAGGCCTAAGGAAAACAACTTGGCCTTTGAAGGATGTGGGCCATCCAAGATTTTCATCAACTTTCTCTTCCCATCAACATTGGACAACCAATCTTTGGCTATGTCACCTCCATGGTGGTAAGGGAATCTTCATCATTTAGTCGAGGTATAGACTCGCCTTCTCCTTCCCCTATGAATATTTCTATTAGGAAATTATATTTGTTATTGCTCCATTTGTATGAGTTTAAAATATCATTATAAAACTGAGGAAATATATTATCTAGGATAATATATTATTGTATGTAATAATAATGAGTGGTAGTAAAACAAGTCATTATTAATATTTTGTATATGTTTATGTTGAGTTGTAATAACAACTCAAATTTAAAATAGGTGAGAGGATAATGGGATTTGGGAGATTAGAGGAATATTTATAGGAGATTCTGTTGGGTTATTTGAGAGATATGAGGGATTGAAGACGTGGTTTGACTCCTTGAATAAATGAATGAAAACATTTATATATTATAACATATATAGTTTTTACATGTAGTTAAACTAAGCTTCAAATTCCCATACGCCAGGAAATCAACCAAGAAACTGGAGGATGGACGCTGTAGACACCTAAATCTAACTACACATTTTTAACACTAAAATTGCACTTCTTATCCTATTTTCTATCATTTGGTTATAATTAGCATCTTTCTCGCTAATTAGCTAACACTCCCTTCCATCTCGGTCAATTAACGACACTTCGTTAATTAACTAGTCTCCCCCTTCATTTTGGATGCAAATTAACATTACTTTGTTAGTTATAATCCTATTTTAATTAATTAATTAATTGACCAATATTGATTAATTAATCCTCTAAATGAGAATTTACCCTCTTATTGGGTCATTCCCCTTCTCTAGATCCTTCAAAATCCATCAACTTCTCTCCAATTGGATTTTACAAGCCTAACTTGGTCTATTAATCAATCTAATTGATTAATTTAAATCACACCCAACTCACTTAAGTTAGAAATTCTAATTAAAATCCACTAATCATACTTAACATTTCTAAGCATGATTAAATCTCTCTAATCCTAAAAAGTTATTTTATCCCACATTAATGAGAATGAGAGTTTCTCCAATTGGAAAACTATATAAAGAACCTTACCCCCTCCCTTCCAAGTTTACACCATGTCCTTGTAAGACATTTGCATATGATAAGAGCATTTCAAAACCTTGTAAGACTTATTGATCAAGCACCCTCACCTTTTCTACTTAGATAAGAGTAGTAAGAGAAGAAACAAAAATGAAAATTAAACCATATTGGTGAGATCTCTTCTTCTTCCTTGGAGAAATCCTTTGATCGCACGTGGCTACGTATGAATCATTTAAGGAAGTATCTAAAATCCAAAGCCCATCAAAAACATCAAAGGATGGTTTGCATTTCATGTTTTTAATATTAGATGCATTAGTTAAGCTTTTCCTTTTAATGGCTTTATCTTGATGTTTATGTTGAATTAGCTTAGTTATTGAATCTACTTGGTGTTAGGTTCTAGTAATTAGCTTAGCTTGTTTATCATGCATACATATGGTACACCCAAAGGGGAGATCCCTTTGTCTCATGTGCAAGGGAGAAGGAGGTAAAGTTTTTCCTAAAATTGGAGCTTAACATCAAAAACCTAAGCTTTACGAAGATTTTGGACATTTTTTCCATAGTTTGTAAGAATCACAAACCGTCTCGCGCTACCATTAATGTTGTTTTCATTAGCGTTAACATTTTCTGCGTATGCATTAAACTTCACGCACTAACATTAATATTGCATGCACTACCATAATTTTTCACGTGTTACCATATGTTGTCCTTGTCTTGTGCTAGCGTTCTCTGGATCTGCACTAGCATTCTCTGTGTTTTGCATTCTATTCTACTTTCTATCTACGCACGAGACTTCACGCGCTACTATTAACCTTACATGCATTTTTGTCTTCCTACACAGGATAACATCTCTATTCATGCACTACTGCATGCGCTTCGTGCATTGTCTGTATATTTTTTCCGCCATAACAAAGTTTTCTGTTTGTGTCATCGATTATCATTAATGCACTAGTGTATCGCTTTCACGCACTAGCATATCATGTGTCAATTTTGGATAGTATTTCGATATTTCTAGAATCTAATTTTTGGTTTCCCTACTTTTTATAGGATTTTTGAATTCTAACTTGTAGGTTTTAATTAATAAATCAATTTTCACACTTAAGTGCTTTGATTTAGTTTTGTTTTCCATTTCTTAAAGTAGGAGAAACATCACGTATGCTCTTATTTTGCACTTACAAATGACCTTGAGAATAAAAAATGACCTTGATCCTCATTTTAAAAATTTGGTTTACATGGATAAACTAATCATTTAACTTGTCATTTAAAAATCAATTTTTTGAAAGCATTTACTTGTTTTTAGTTACATTTTTCCCATTTTTACTTAGTTGGATTCAACATTGTGTATGCTCTTCTCTTGTGCTTTCGAGCAACCTTGAGAATCAAAAGTAACCACGATCCTCTTTTTACATGGAAAAACTACTAATCATTTGGATGTAGGACTAATTGCTTATCGAATACAAAATCAAGACATTTATTAACTACATTGTGTGCAGGTTTCCAATGGCATACAAAACCACATTAAGATCAAGATAAAAAAACACACCATTCATACACATTGTATTTGTAGTGGGATTGAGAATGCTATTTCCCAATTGCTTTAACTATGGGAAGTATCTTGACATAAGCCATAAAATGCATTATGAGGATTACCATATGAACCCCAAAGTAGTCAACACCTTGAGGGAACTGGTTGTGAAATGGGAAGTGCCCCATCACCTACTTGACTAGAAAAACCTGTGAGGAGTGCTAAATGTTGTCTGTATGAGGCCTTGTTCATTAATTTGATTATGGGGTAATGGTCCTTTATCTAGGATTTATTCTAGAAAATCGTACCTCTCTTAGACAAGATATTGGTGAGTGTTGGTAACAAAATCCTAGGGAGCCATTTGGCATTGGGGCTAACTTTACAATACCTTATTCGTGGATTTAAAGATCCATTACAAAGCAAAACTTCCTTGGAGTCGTAACCTTGTTTTTCAAACAAGGAAAAAGTCCATTGAAGTTACACCTCATATCTTTCATCACGAATCGTACTTAGCAAGACTTCCTCAAAGTTAAAACCTTGTTATTTGAACAAGGAAAAACTCTACCAAAGTTGTGTCGTGTAATTTTCATCACCACTCATACATTCCCTTGTTATTTTGGCATTATTGATCAAAAGAGAGAAATCAAGAATTTCCAAAATTAAGTCCACCACTTTTGCACCCACTTAAATCAGTTTTTCCTTAAAAGCTTGATTTAAGTGTTGAAAGTGTGTTGGTATGTATTCATATTTTGGTGGTAGTATTAAACCAACATTGGTACATCTCACTTTCTAAAATGGTTTTCTTTTATGGTTGTTATGTCGCTCACATTGTGATAATCCCCTTTTGATACTTACGTCTTGTTTTCTTGAACACACTCTAAGTATTAAGCTTGTATTGTTACGCTAGTCACATTATATTGATTCCCTTTTTATACTTCCATCTTGTTTCTTAAACTTGATCTAAGTGTTTAAAGTGCATCCTTACATTACCCATTTTACCTATATCTCTCTAAATATTCCTTGTTGTATATCCCATACACAGAGAGATTTATCACTTTGTCATGGTTACATTGCCCATTTTGTCCTAGAGTCCTTATGACATTTACACACACACATATCCTTGTAGGGCACATCTTGTGTCATGACACCGATCACTCATGTAGGTCATAGGAATCATGGTTCTAACCCCTTTAGAAATCCTACGTTTTATTCTTCTTTTGAAGAGGAACATGATCTTGTTGATCAAAATGATACCGAGTGGGTAATACATCAAAATCCCTTTGCGAGATAATCTTGCCCATATAAATAACTTCGTGTTTCAAAACAAGGACCAAGTCTTATTGCATCATATTGAGTTAGGGGATAAATTTACCTCGACTTTGATCCTACGTTCCTTTCTCACATGATTGGGACAAGATTAAAAATCCTCCTCCGCCTCTTAGGACTAACAAGGACATCATAAATCCTCGATGGGCCTCCGCATCCACTCATCATGAGGGTAACAATGAGGACATAGATGTGTCTCCCACTAGGACTCATCATATAGCTTTGTTAGGATGAATCGTGAAACTAAAATAGATGATGTAATCCCCTACAAAAGTAATTAAAACATGAGCCTCGCAACTAGGATGCCATTATACAAAGTCACATAGAAACTTAATCTACAAGATTATCCAAATTATCTTTTCATGCCCATCAAGACACATGTAGAGCTCTTAGGACTGAAAACCTATAGTCACTTATGCTGAAATCTATATTAGAAATCATGGTGGTGAAGCTTCCAAATATAACCGCACATATATACCAGCTATGTCGTTGTGTGACCAACACTTTAACCAAGAATGAGAGTCATGAAAGACACCCTCATTGGTTTATAGGAAGGTAATCAAGGGCGTAGTAAGAAATATCAGTTTGAAGAACTATGTCCTTACCCTTTTGATCGGAAATGTTGCACACTCCTTTCCCACCAAGCTTTGACTGCCCGAAATTTGATAAATATAGGGGAAAAGGTGATCCTCATGACCATGTAAAATACTTCTTCATGGCTCACCAAGAAGTTGCATACGACAACAATTATCTCATTAATTTATTCCCATGTAGAGTCTTGGAGGTCAGGAAATTGAATGGTTTCTTCATATCCCCAAAGGGTCTATTTCTACCTTTGTATACTTAGCTAGAATTTTTTTGCCATTTTTCATTTAACATGGAAAGTGATATCACTATGATAGACCTTTGTAACACAAAAAAATAAATAATGAAATCTTCTCTTCATTCCTTCAAATATGGTGTGGGATAGCTAGCCACTTCCCTTGTTCCATCCTAGAGAAACAACTTGTTAGTATCTTTGTACCCAACCTACACCCTGAGATAGCCTTCTACTTGTAAATGCATTGTATTGGCACATTCAAGAGGTCATCGAAAAGGGTAGTCAAATTGAAAAGGCTTTACTTACTAAAGGGGTTTTGAAACATTTCAAAGAAACAATCACAATTCAAAACCTAATGACAAAGATAAATTATTTAACAAAAATAAAATTTTATAGGAGATGGAATCACTATTCCAAGCATGTATAGATGATTTAGAGCACACCACACTTAAAACTCATTTGTGTGCCATCTAAATCAACCATCAAACATAGGGAATATACTTCACTCACGAGTCATTCTTGACTATCCTAAAACAACTAGATTCGGTCAACACGGTCACATTGCCCATCACTACACATTTCATTGAGGATGCTCCTAAGCCATCATGGTACAATGACCAAAAATATTGTGTGTATCATCGTGTTAAAGGAAATGCTATAGATAGATGTATGAAACTTAAAAATTTCATTTAAGATCTCTTAGATCGAGGGGCCATTGATATTAACGCACAAGCCTCTTCTAAGACATTAAACAATCGGTTGGAATTTAAAAGGAACTGTCCCAAGCATAAGAATAAAAAAATAAGTCGGATCGAGGTTATTCCTCTCAAGGAAAGAGTACCAACCATGTTGTTGGCCAAACCTCCAATCCCTTTGACTCTCTTATTGGTTATGTCCATCCCATTAACACCCACATCCATACCATTAGAATCAAATCTCAGGAGTGTGTCATTACAACATGATGCAATCATCTTATTGTCCCAGGACCCTCTGTCTACTCCTTCGGATGGTCATTACGATCTCCTTATACATCTTTAGAACACAACTACTAAAATTTCTATCTTGGATCTTCTCAAGATATATACTGTTCATAAGGGTATCCTCTATAAGGCTTTCTAGAGTCAAGATTTCGTTTTGATAGTGATGCTTCATGCTTCCAAGCCTTGGTTACACAAATCACTCTATTTGAACATATTGTTTTTAGCCAAAATGAGATTCCATTTGATAACTATACACAAAACTTTCCCTTACATATGGAAGTGATCATTACTCGTAAAAAGATCAAATGGGTGCTTGTGGAAAATGAATCCGGTCTTAATAGTAACATGGTAAAAATTTTGAAACAGTTGGGACACACCACAAATGAGTTAGAGCCTGATGTGATCACTATCAAGGCATATGACAATGCGAGCGAAAATCATCTCGGACCATTACATTACCTATGGAAGTTGGGCCTATCACGCAAGACACAAGATTCCATGTCATTGACGTAGATCTTCCCTATAACATCCTCCTTAGTTGCCTATAAATCCATGCCATGTAGCTTATTCCTTCTAATTTTCATCAATGTATCAAGCTCCATTTCCAAGGATAAGAACTTACCATTCCTGGTGACCCACAACCATTTTCTCATTACAAAGCATTAGTTGGTTATTATCAGGATGCCTATGAATGTCCTTCCACTGAATTAGTCATTGTCTCAAAGTGAGAAACCCCGCTTCTCACATAGATCTAGATACACTTCAACCACATGAGGGTGGTACTTCCAACTCTATATCCCCATTTGCTTCATGGGAAATGAAAATCCTTCATACCGATTGTGGAGAATATGATATTCAACAAGCTCTTCTTGTGTCCAATATTCCATTGTCTCTTAAAACATGTGGTAGCCTAACTTCCAACCACAAAAGATATACAATTCATGGAACTCTTGAAATATTTACCAACGGCGGTCTCTTTCTGATGAAATATTGGGAAGTACTTATACGTACCAATATCTTGATGAAAGGATTACCTCTTGCTATCAATATCCTAAAAATATGTCATCCCTAATAAGATGATGTATGCCATGGGATATCAAGGATATGTATGCGACATCCATGAAGAAGGCTTGGGAACCTTTTCGACGCACGAGAAGATGGAAAGGTATGACATCGCAATTCAACCCTATGTGCCTCCTACAAAAGTCGATGCCACATCTTCTGATCATGAGGATAATTATTCTAGTTACGATAGTGAAACAGAGTCCCTTTGTAGTCTTTACAAATACCTTTCTTCCACGAACTTGTTTCTTGATATGGCTATTTTAACCCTATCTCCCTCTATCCTGAAATGAATCTAATCCATTTATCCCTCATTGATTGGGACTAGCATGACACATACCAATTGATATTTTTGATTGAGGAAGCTATTAGAGAATTCATGGGGATATGTGATGATATTCCCGTGGGAGAGCATAAAATTTTTTTCTCTATTGACCTTGATGCCTACTTATCCTTTAGAGAGGAAGCTAAGTTTTGTGGTCAAAAAAGGGAAAGGAGGTCCAAATACCTTCAAGCAAACCAAAGAATAAGAAATCCAAATCCTATAGTGAAAACCTCTTTAAGACACTTGCAAATAATCAAAATGGGAAATATACTATGGATAATCTTGACAAAACCTCCTAGAGGCACCAATAGAGAAAGAGTTCAATCTCCTCTCTATCCTACACGTATGGAAGATTGTTCTAATCTACTAGTTGAGGAGACTATTGATGTCAACATTGGCACCGAGAGAAGAGCCTAAATTTTTCAAAATTGGGGATTCTATTTCAGCACAAGAAGCGAAAACCTTTATGCTTTACTCCTTAGAGAATTTGTGGACATATTTGCTTGGTCTTATGCAGACATGCTAGGATTAGATCCTTCTTTATACCGCACAATTTGGTTGGCATGATTACGCCAAGCATATCAAACAAAAGCTAAGGAATATGCATATGCACATTGCTCTTTTGGTCAAAGAAGAGCTAGAGAAATTGTTAGTTGTTGGTTTTATTAGACCTATCGACTATTTAGAGTGGATCTCCAACATAGTCCATGTTGGAAAGAATCGATAGGGATCAAAATTTACACACAGACTTCGTGCACATCACCAAAGCATGTCCTAAAGATGACTTTCCTCTTCCAAACATTGACATGATCATCGATTCTACTGTTGGTCATGAAATGCTATCCCTCATGGATGGATTCTCTGGCTATAATCAAATAAAAATTATGGAAGAGGACCAACACAAAACTACTTTCACTACCCCTTGGGGTACATTTTGTTATCAATTCATGCCATTTGGCCTCAAGAATGTAGGTGCAATGTATCAATGGGCCATGATTGTCATCTTCCATGACATGTTGCATGATATTATGGAGGATTATGTTTATGATATTCTGGGAAAATCAAAGACTAGATCAGAACATCCAGACATCCTACATTGTATCTTTCAACAATTAAGGGATTATAAGGTTAGGCTCAAACCTAAGAAATGTGTCTTTGGCATGATTTTAGGTAAGATATTGAGCTTCATCGTTTCTAGAAGAGGACTTAAAGTGGACTCGTAAAAGGTCACTGCTATTACAAAAATGTCTCCTCCTAAGAACCTCAAACAACTACATAGTTTACAAGGAAAGATTCAAGCCATCAAATTCATCTCCCAACTCACAAATAAATTCCATTCCTTCACCCATTTTCTGTCCTCATAAGAAATATGTGGATTTTCACCGGGTCTCGATTTTCAACAAGAATTTTCCTTAATTAAGGAGTATTTGGCTAAACCACCTATTCTTGTACCACCTACCCCCCGGTGAACCCCTCCTTCTATATATTTTAGCTACTTAATTTACTATCGGTGAAATCTTAGCTCAATATGATCTCGAATCAAAAAAAAAGAGACGTCTATTACATTAGCCACACATTGATCTCTTATGAGCTCAATTATCCACAAATTTAAAAAGCATGCTCGGCTATTTTTTTTAACTTTCAAAAACTCCTCCATTACCTTCTAAACAACAAAACCAACCTTATATTTAAATTTGACCCGCTCAAATACCTTCTATCTAAACCCATTCTTACTAGGAGGATGGCCAATTGGATTATCTTGCTTAGTGAATTTGATATTGAGTATGTCAAATAGAAGGAAGCTAAAGGAAAAGAGCTCGATGATCAACTGGTTAAAGCACCATTAGCAGAAAAAATCATTGATTAATTTACCAGATGGTTCTATTTTATATATTGAAAATATTTTACCCGACATATATACTTTGATGGGTCATTCACATTTAATGGCTCGGGGGTAAGAGTTGTTCTTATCACCCCCATAGGTGATCTTATCCCTCAATATTTTAGGATTGGCTTCCCACGTACACAAAATATTGCTGACTATAAAGCTCTCATTACATGATTAAAAGTCACTATAAAATGGAATATCAAACAAGTCAAGGTTATATGCGACTTCTAATTGATCATCAAACATGTTAATAATGAATATAAAGTTAAAGATGAGAAGCTCATTCCATATAAATGAATGGTAGACACTCTACAAGAATAATTTGTTCAAATAACCTTTCAACAAGTCCCAAGAGTAACGATTATCCCGGATACTATGGAATTTAAGTTTCTTATAGATCATCTAATGCTGCATGCATATGACATGCTAGAATCATGTTTGGTATGTGAATTTGTTGGTCCCTTTTCCCCTTGGTATGTTGACATCTTTAATTACTTACAAGATGGTACCTTCCCTCCTGACATATCTCATTCCCAAAAATGAACCCTTATCTAATGAATAATACATTATACCCTACTTGGGGGCAATCTCTATTATCAAGGATATGATGGGAATTTCTTATGTTTTCTAAATTTAGAAGAGTCTATCCAAGAAATCAAAGAGGTGCATGAAGGAATCTACAATTCTCATACTAGTGGCATGGTCCTCACAAAGAAACTTTTGCGTGTCGATACTATTGGCCTAGTATGGAGATAAATTGTTATTAGTATGTAAAAATGTATACTATATCAAAAGCATGGTAGTCTAATACATGCTCCATTACAATATTTGTAGCCTATCTCTACGCCCTAGCCATTTTTAAAGTGGGGACTCGATCTCATAGGAAAGCTCACACCAACTTCCTCTCGATGGCCATAAGCACATTATCACTACCACTAAATACTTTACCAAATGGGTGGAGGTTGTTCCTCTCACATATGTCACTAGTGTTCAGATATCTAAGTTCATCATGAATCACATCATCTGCCACTATGGAATCCCTTCTGCCATTGTATCTGACAATGGAAAATCATTTAAGAAAAAAATTTGAAGGCAATGTGCTAACACTTTAAAATCCACCAAAGTTATCTACCCCTTATTACCCTCAAGGTAATGGGCAAGTTGAAGGCCTTCAATAAAAATCTTGTTTAGATCATGGAGAAAATAGTTGGTAAAATCGACTATAATTGGAACCTTAAAATCCATCCTACCCTCTCGGGCCTATCACGATTCCATGTGCACACCTATAGGTGCGACCCCATATTCCCTTGTATTTGACACTGAAGCCATTATACCCCTAGAGATTGAGCTTCCTCTTTGTGGATATCCTTGTGAGACTATCTGGATAATGATGAGGATTGTAGAATGGCTAGGATAACAAAGTTGTAAATACTTAATGAGAAGTGCCTCTATGATTTGGATCATCTCAAAGTGTATTAGGATCGATATCACAAGATCTACAACAAGCGCATCATCTCTCACAAATTCAAGGTGGGAGACCTTGTCCTCAAGGAGAATCAGTTCAATACCACTAAGGAACATGAAAAGAAAGGTAAGTTTGAGCCTAACTGGTTAGGGCCATACATTGTGGTGGATAAATTTGGTTCCGGTGCTTGTAAAGCTTTCCTATCCTAATGGTGATGAGCTTCGGGAGCCCATGAATGCCATGCATCTCAAACTCTTCTACGCTTTGAGAATGGAGACCTAAAAAAAAAAAAAAAATAAAGAGAAATCAATTCGTCTAAGTGTGAAAACCATGCAAGCTGTGGCACTTTGGACATGTCCTTTGGTGAAAACAAGTTTCTAGATCCATAGAAGGATTTTGTTGTTCACAAACACCTCATCTTTGGGGCATGGTTACTTCTTCCTAACTTCCCCATTATCATTTATGTGTTATAATATTGAACCTATCCCTCTTGGCCTTGATTCAACTTATTCTCTTCTTGTATATATGCTCGGATTTACCCTTGCATATTACCACCTCTGGCTCAGGGCATCTTGGAACTTGGTTATTTCTATACATAGTTTTGGAAAATCTTCAAAATCCAAAAACAATGAAAAAAACTAAAACATTGGACACTATATCTTGCAAAACATCCTACTTCAAACATGTTTGCTTATTCTAGTACACAAAATGTGGATCATATTGTGATCTCCCTTCATTAACAAAGCTAGTTTTCTTGTTATGTCTCTGTCTTGTCTTGCATATATTGTTGATTGGGACAATTTCATAGTGCACATTTCTTTTCATAGGACTTCTTTTTCCTCCGTCTACTTCCTTACACTTATCCTTTCTTGGGACATAATTTTAACCCCATGTCGTATAACTCAAACATTTGGCAACCAAACTAGATAACAAAACCATTGGTAAAACTCTTCTTGAGCATTGCTTGTTTAAGTATGTTTGTTGGTGCATGTTTATTTGCTTTCCTTCTTGTCTACTTTCTCGTATTGTATTAATTTATGTATTTTTCTTTGAGTTAGTTCTTTAGCATGGAACAAAAATTAGTATTATGAATTTTCATGTCATTTTACCCTTTTGTTGTGTGCTTCTATAAAATGAATAACTCCTTCGAACTAGATGGTACATCAGCTACGTGATGATCTCTCCATTCCCCATATATCTTATCGTCCATTCTACCTAAATTTCTATCTATCATTTTCTTCCCTCACACCCTCCCTTGTTTCTTCCACAAAGGGGCATGAGATCTAATTTTTTCACATCAAATAAATTGAGCTAATGGCCAACCACACCTAGTTCTAAATCCTTTTCATCACTATGAACTCCTTTTTCTTCTATGTGATCTTTTACGAAAATCATACCTTACAATCAACAACAATGACCTTGTGAACTTACTTGATAAAAGAGTTCATACTTTGGTATATTCATACTTAGTATATCGATGTCTATCTTTCCACTACAATGGCATTTTTTTCCTATATGCTCTTTTCTCTTCTTTTCAAGCGTCCATCAACCTCTTCTATCACCCCATCGACACTCGAGGGGGAATCCTCCATCCTACTAATTTTTCTTCTACCCTTACAAAATTAATTGTCTGTAATTGTCTACTATTGTTGAAGTGGGTCACTTGTGCTACACCACATCAAAGAGGGGAAAATGTAGACACCTAAATATGACTACACAGTTGTAACACTAAAATTGCACTTTTTATCTTATTTTCTATCATTTGGTTATAATTAGGATATTTCTCGCTGATTAGCTAACACTCTCATCCATCTTGGTCAATTAATGACACTTTGTTAAGTAACTAATCCCCCTTGATTTGGGATGCAAATTAATATTAATTTTTTAGTTATAATCTTATTTTAATTAATTAATTAATTGATCAATATTGACTAATGAATCCTCTAAATGAGAATTTACCCTCATATTGGGTCATTCTCCTTCTCTGATCCTTCAGGATCCTTCAAATTCTCTCAAATTGGATTGTACAAGCTTGACTTAGTCTATTAATCAATCTAATTGATTAATTTAAATCACACCCGACTCACTTAAGTTGGAAATTCTAATTAACCTCCCCTAATCACACTTAACCATTTCTAAGCATGATCATTAATATCTATTCCTAAAAATTTATTTTATCGCACATTCATGAGAATCAAAGTTTCTCTAACCTAGAAAACTATATAAAGAACCTTACCCCCTCCCTTGTTTCTTCTACGCAAAAGAGGCATGTGATCTAATTTTTCACATTAATTAAATCCAGCTAATGGCCAACCACTCCCGGTTCAAATCTCTTATGTTCTTATGACCTCCTTTTTCATCTACAACATATGTTATGAAAAGCATACCTTACAATCAACAATAGTGACCTTGTAAACTTACCAACAAAAGAGTCTTGACGGTATATTCATACTCTCGGTATATCGTCATCTATTTTGCCACTACGATGTAATTTTTGCCACTATGGTATTTTCTCTTATTTTGAGTTTCCATCGACCTCTTCTATCACCCCATCGACACTCGAGGGGCATCCTCCATCCTATTATTTTTCTTCTACCCTTTCAAAATTAATTGTTTGTAATTTTCTACTATCTTTGAAGTAGCATCGCTCGCACAACACTACATCAAAGAGGAGAAAATGTAGACACCTAAATATGACTACACATTTTCAACATTAAAATTGTACTTCTTATCATATTTTCTATCATTTGGTTATAATTAGCATCTTTCTCGCTAATTAGCTAATACTCTCATCCATCTCGATCAATTAATGATACTTCGTTAAGTAACTAATGTCCCCCTTCATTCGGGATGCAAATTAACATTACTTTGTTAGTTATAATCCTATTTTAATTAATTAATTAATTTATCAATATCAATTAATTAATCCTCTAAATGAGAATTTACCCTTTTATAGGGTCATTTCCCTTCTACGATTCTTTAGGATCCATCAAATTCTCTTGATTGGATTTTCAAAGCCTAACTTAGTCTATTACTCAATCTAATTGATTAATTTAAATCACACCCAACTCACTTAAGTCGGAAATTTTTATTAACCTCCCATAATCATACTTAACCATCTCTAATCATGATTATCACTCTCTAATCCTAATTTTTTTTTTAATCCCACATTCATGGGAATGAAATTTTCTCCAATCTAGAAAATATTTAAAGAATCTCACCCTCCCTTCTAAGTTTACACCTTGACACCATGTCCTTGTAAGACATTTTCATATGATAAGAGCATTTCAAAACCTTGGAAGGCTTATTGATCAAGAAACCTCACCTTTTCTACTTGGCTAAGAGTAGTAAGAGAAGAACCAAAAATGGCAATTAAGCCATATTGGTGAGATATCTTCCTCTTCCTTGGAGAAATCCTTTGATCGCATGTGGCTACGTACAACTCATTTAAGGAAGTATCTACAATCCAAAGCCCATAAAAACATCAAAGGATGGTTTGCATTTCATATTTTTAATATTAGATGCATTAGTTAAGATTTTCCTTTTAATGACTTTATCTTGATGTTTATGTCAAATTATCTTAGTTATTGGATCTACTAGGTGTTAAGTTCTACTAATTAGCTTAGCTTCTTTATCATGCATACACTTTCCGACAATATATCTTCAACATATCATACATACACATTGCATGAAGAAACTTCTTAGGAAACTAGATACCTCCGATCAAGATCACTTAGAGCATACACTCAATATTTTTAAGCAATAACAAGACATAGTATTAATGAGCCTTAATTATATTTTTGAGACTAAATTTGAAGCCTTGAACAAGGACCAATTAACACAACCTTGGTGTTATCTTTCACAAACCTATGTGACACACTTAATAAGGACTTGATGAACTTACTGAGAACAAACTTGATACACATAATTTTCATGCTTCTCATGATGATATCAGAAACCAACTCACAAGACCATCTTGATGACTTTGGTGACAACAAGGACATACAACAAACGGAGAAAAAATCTTACTTGAACCATCATGACTAATTTTTTTTACATTTGGACTCTTTCATATACAAAAATAAACCTATGCCACATAGAATAATCAATGAATGATATAGGAAATGAAAGATACAAACAATTCAACACATTTCTTCATACAATCATGACTCACAAACTATGATGGAAGGAAGCATACCTTGATTTCAACCTTAGAGAACTTTAACCATATTTTCTTGAGCAAGACTCCATAACTTATTATAGTGAATTTTAAAACATATAGATTGTATTGAAACTTCTTATATATGCCATAGATGATATCATTTCCTCTTAATGCATACAAAACCTAGAATCCTTCATAAATGATGTACAACAATGAAAGACAAACCATACCTTTAATAACCTCAAGGATCTTTACTCAGCAAAATTTGACCTCTCTTCTTGATGTACCACAACATACTTGAATTCTTATCATCTTTCTCTGTTCTTGAGTGAAATAATACCAATATGATATACTGCAATTCATATGTAACTTGTCAAACTAACAATCATATCTAACAACTTTGTCCTATCCTACATATTAGAATAACATCAACCTTCCTTGACCAATCATGCATATCAGCTCAACATATACTGCATTCACCTCTAGGAACCTTTCATACACTTGATGCACTATTTAGAGTTGAATGAACTCATGACACAACAAAAGGATCTTGTAACATACCTTCAAGATAGTCCATATCAAGATAAAATTTATACCTCATATTTTCCCATGAAACAAAAATTTGTGACTTTAAGATCATCTTCTCATTCTAGAGGGGCTATAATAGAGACTACAAGTGCACCAAGCCTAAACATCAACATAATACCAAGACAAAAATAGGGCCAATAGAGCATAATTTGAACTAGACATCCTTCACACTTTGAGCAACTCCCTAATGTTTTCTACGAGACCAAATCATCTCCTTGACACACATGCTCGAACTAATGACTTCTTCTAAAATATTTGCTCCATTTTTCAAATTACCTACGATTATATGATCAACATTGCTTGAATGAGAATAGATATTCATAGAGGAAATATCCATACCTTGATTTAAATAGTGGTGAATTATTAACTAGTTCCTCTTTTAAGAATTCCAAGTCCTTCTTGACTTGTTGCTTGGTTACATTGAATCTCAAACCCTACATGAATCCTCACACTCATTGTATCAACATTAGTTGATGCATTATGCCTTGATTCAACCATACTTGATTTTCTCTACATGGCTTGTTATCTTTGCTATAAGGCTCTCTTGGATTAATGCATATCTTATCTCTATGGATAGGTTTTCATGATTTACATCTACTCATTCCTTTACATTTAGAGGTTCAATCATGTCTAGAACATCTTGTGTGGTGGGAAAAAATGTGTCTAGACAACATATAATCCTATTATCCATTCAACTAGGGTATCAAGGCAACGATTAAGAGACACACAAATATTGTCACTCAATGGATAGATTTCAAAGGGGGTATAGGGACCTCTAAGATTGCATACCCAAAGGTAAGTAACCCTTACACTAGGTCAACCTAGGGTTTCCAAGGCCCGAGATCAAGAAAGAGGAAGGAACCTATTGGGGTATCAATACTATGGGGGTGATTAGGGACAAAATAAACATGCAAGATCTATGCTAACCAAAGTAAACTATGCAACATAAGATAAGGAGATGAATACCAATATTCTAACCTAACATGTGCATAAGATGCTAAGATAACATAAAGTGATAAGAAAAGAGATAGGAGACTACTCTATGTAAAATGACAAGTAAAATTAGAACAATTACTTGCTGGGGGCATTCACTGATGTATCTATTTTGAAAAGGACAATACACCAAGAGAATATATTTTGGGTAGAGAAGGGGAAAAAATCCTATCCTAACTCACTATAGGTGACCCAAGAATACAAGCAAACCAGTCCAACAAGAATAAGATCCAATCTAAGAGTAAAGGTGAAATAAATCCAAGATCTAAGTGAGAAGATGCAAGGTTACATAAAAGAGTAGAGAAAACGGAAAGTTCATGCATATCTATGTGTCATGTGTGTCATACTTGATATGATTTGTCGATGATGTGATGAAATGCCAAAATGGTGTGCATATATAGGATTCACTCACCCACAGGAAATAACATCAAATAGAGAAAAACTTAACAATGACACAATCGACAATACGGCGAAGGTGTCAACCAGGAAAAACCTAATACCAACACTATCTTCCACAACCTAAGGTATCGACTAGCGAGACCTAAATGTCAAAGATGATGTAAAAGAGTTGTCATGGATCAATAAGTGTTGGAATGTGAGCGTTTTTTATGTTTTCATTTATGTAAAAGGCTCATTAATGAAAAAGGAGGATGAATGATTGCAAGAGGAATCTTGTAGTGATTTTTACATGAAGGGTCAAGGCATGGAATGAGTTCATGGTGTCATGATTGAGATCACCTAGTAAGGCTTGAATTCTTGAGTAGCTAGTGACTTGTAGAGGCATGATGGTGATGTGATAGGATGTCATGATGATGTCCTATATGTTTGAGTAGGTGTGTGATGATGTGATACAATCATCATGGTGTACATAAGGGTGCATGAGTGGCACTATTAATATTTTCTTGGTCTAGTAGGCCTAATCAATAGGATGACTTGGTATGATGGAATGAAGGCATGAGGTAGATAGAGAAGCATGATCAAGGCATGTGGATCATGAAGGGGTATGTTAAAAAAATCATGTGGATATTAGTGTGTAGATATAGGTTTGAGCATGATTTGTAGGTGATCATCAAGACCTAGTCTAGGTGCTTGAGGCCTATCGGAGCATGAAAGTGAGTCTCGAAAGATAAGTGATCCCATGAGGGCATGTAGAGGTGTGATACATCTTGTCTCAAAGGTGTATAAGTGGCTTCATGATGAAGAACAATATAGGCTCATGAAATAAAGGTTGAAACAAGCTAAATTAAGCCTTGTTCTAAGACGTAGTGCAAGTATGGCTAGGTGTATGAAGAAAATAAAGTTAAGAAAGGTAAATAAAAACATGAGTAGTATCTTGTGACATTGTAGAGAGAATGTGGAAGATGCTAAAAATCAACATTTAGCTTGTAGAGGCACGTTCAAAGTCCTATGAAGGCATACTCTTGAGGAAAAGCCATGTAAGCATGAGAAAATCAAGGTGGATGGTGAGTTTCGATAGGTGCAAGCTTAAATGATCATTAAAACATGTGAAGGAGGTCAATACAATATTGTGGACAAAATTTCAAATCAATATTCAAAAGGAAAAGCAAGAAAAATGAGTTTAGGTGCTATCAAGCTCTTAGAATGGCCATTTCCATCTTGAGGGTTAAGTTTGATGTGCTCATTGGTATGTTAAATATCTACATGGGGACTTGGTTTTGTTAGTTTAAAATTACAACAACCCTCGAATGAATGAGTTGGGAATGTGGCATTTAGTGTAATTTTCTAACATGGGATCATCTCTAAAGCTGTGGGACTTGCGAACTTGAGATGGTCCTGTGAAGAAGGTCGACTTACTCTATCTAATCCTAATGCTAAACTATTCCTAGAAGGGAAAATATAGATAATTAATCCTAAACTAGCCATCCAAGGGACTAGGGAGAGAGAAAGAGGGTTAGAAAGATGTAAAAAGGGAAAAACTAAGCTAAGGGTGGTGATAGCACCAAGAAAAGGGGTGAGATACTCTGTTTGAGGGAGAATGGAAGGAAGATGGAGTTGAGAGAGGCCAGAAAAGTGTGACACAAACCCAAATCCCAACTTGCCATCATATCTCCATGAAACGCAACCTCATGAACCTGCAAATGAGAGAAGCATGCATAAAATACAACAAAATGGAGATGCAAGAGAAACACAATAAAAATGATCTAGGGTTGAAGAAAAACCACAAAACATGTTATTTATTGCTTCAAAACATGAACATACCATTTACATATGATACACAAAGGCATAATTACATTACAAGCCCAAGAGAAGGCTCACAACTCAAATGGAGTTGAAGGAAAATTTTGCAAGAGTTTTCCTAGCTCCCAAAATATCTCTCTCAAACGAGGAAAATTTTACAATATATATGAGAAGATCCTCAAAATTGCCTCACCAACCACATATTTCATTAAAGAGGTATGGGAGGCCATAAAAATTTGGAACTTTGCTTGCACAAGAAGTCATGGGCGCCATACCTCATCAAGCTAGTAGTTGAAAAACCTTATACCACTCCCATTAATGCCTAGTTCATTCTTGCATTTGGTCGGTTGCATAATTTTCCTTGGTGTCATCCGGTTGCGTATGAATTAAATCGACTAGTAACATGCTTTCCCCTCTACCGGGTGGTATCTTAAAATCTACTTTTGATTGGTAGCATTCGTGACAATCGCTACTCGGCACTCATCGCGCCATTTACCTTTCTGCGACCAACGATCCTCGCTACCAGACAATAACATATAAAATGCTACCAACTAGTAGCATCCATACCTAATACTTGACCAAAGCAGCATATAAAATGTCAGTAGGCCAAGAACATCAAAAATGCTACCAACATATTTTCATCTGCCACTTTTCTTTGACTCGCCAACCTTGCCAAAAATCCCGGACCTTCGCCACGACTTACCAACTCGCTGCACATGAATATTAACTCGGTCGAGCCATCTTGGGATATCTTTCTCTCTGATCTCTAGGGATGAATTTGATGGTCATCCGCATAACCCAGAATTTGAGTGGCTAAGTCCATTTATAATGAATTATCCAAATTAACCTAGTGGGGATAAATTTGGGATAACATTTAGCGACCTATCGAGGACATCTACCTGCTAGATGAAGAGACCAGTAGCCTTGAAGCATCCATTGGGCATGGAGTCAATCTTACCTTGAAGAACTGATCTTTATTTTGAAAACCTGTCCCCTAGACTCATGTGAACTTAGCATCAAGCTGAAACCTCCTTGGCCTGCTCTTAAAGCTGATTTTGGGATTTTGGATAAAACTTGTAAACTACCCCAAAAATTGAAAATTTTGACCAAGGTGAGGGCATGGAGAACTCTGGACCTGCAACTGATCTATTGGGGCTGAATATATGCATTATGAAAGCTGCCCCAAAATCTGATTTCCCTCATGAACATGCTTTGGCTGAAATGCCGAAGATAGGAAGGCCCCTACAACTAATTTTTGATGCACGAAGGGGCATAGAATTCATCTCGTGACTTATCTAGAGAGAGGCTAAGATGAGATTGTTGAAGACTATCCCTCAATTTGATTTAGTTTTTTTGCATTTGGATTTCATTGAAGACTGCTACTATTTCTTGTAACTTTGAACCCCCTACTACAACACATTTTCTCTCGGCAACATGATGAGCGTGTAAGAACAAAACCACACAAAAACTATGTACAAAGGAGAAACTCATACATGCCCAAAGTGGAGACATGTAGAGTGTGCATGAGAAATTATTCTACTTTGAAATCAAACCTACCTACTCTACTCTAACCGGAGGAATGGGTAACTTCACACAAACTCTAACACTTGCAAGGAAAAATAGTTACCCTTCCTCATCATTTTAGACCACATAAACGATTTGACAATGGGCATGGTCATGGATGAGAGACTAACATGGAGACAATCATTCACCCAAATTTCCAAGGTATCAATCAATAAATAAAATACCTCCTTCGGCTGATCTACATCCAGCTAGAGGTGTTCTGCTACCGACCCTTAGTGTATCGAAAATCATCCTCATGATCTAAAGCGAGCATGACTGGTGGAAATTCTAACCCCATCTTCAATGAAGATAGGTATTTGATTAGGCAATGATTGATTCTTGTGATTTTCCCATTCATTTGTTGCTTGGCCCCACAACTAGGGCTCTCATGTAGACCTTATTCTTGAATATGGTTGTTTACGGAAGATCTATAGTTTGATGTGCCTCTACAAATAACTACGTATCCACCTTGATGGCTTCTTGTAATTTGTGTGTCTTTTCACTCCGTACTTCATCTTGCTCTTCTGCTAAAAGTGCAACAAGTTCAAGACAAGAAGAGAAAAGAGGATCATTGCATTCCATAGGTGTTGGTGCTCAAATTATTCTTGCCCCGTTTGTCATTGAAATTCCTCATTTTGTGGCTTCTGTCATGTTTTCTATCTCCTCATATTGGTGCTTGAAGAATCTATCAGACTGATACACGTGTTGAGCCCATGCTTGTTTGGGGTCTCTACTTTTCGGGACCATCTCAAAATGCACCATTGAGACACGTAGCAGGTGGGGAAATGGAGAAACGGAGCTTCGGGGTCATTTAAGGTTTTTGCCTTTTGTAAAAAAGGAATAAAATTGTAAGTTGAAGCGTGGCCCCGACAAGAAAGTAATGCCGTGTTGAATAGTCAAAAATGGAGGTGCGGGCCCGTGGGGAAAATGTGGAACTTTTTCCTTTTTGGAAAATAAGTATAAAGTGAAAAAATGAAGCGTAGGTCTGCTGGGACCCACATCAGAAGCTAAAGGCGGAAGGGCAGAGCTGCGGGAAAAATTTGGAAAATTTTCCTTTTTCCAAAAGTTATAAAATGTCAAAAAGTGCTCCCAGGCCCGTTTCCAATCACATTTTTCCACGTGGAAGGCTCATATTAAAAGTTGAAAGGCAAGATCAACAGTAACTTGTGCATTTCATTTGGTTTTTCCACCATTGAAGCTCCAGGATGTTTGGAGATGCATTTTTACATCATTCTTCATCAAATTTTTGGCAAATTTGTGTCATTTTGGTCTGCAAAGTTTAATTGAATCAATTTGGGAGCTCAATTTGTAAATCTGAAGTAATTTTGAAGTGGATTTCTGCTCGGGCTCATGCAAAAATGCAAAATGCCAAATCCAGAAGTTGCAGAGTAAAATTTCAGAGGAAAAGGAGGGAAAAGGGATGAAATGATGAAGGTGTAGGCACAAAAGGTGAAAAAGGTGTTGCCTCGAGAGCAAAAGGGATGACTCATGAGTCTAGCTATGCAGAGGCTCCGAAAAATGATTAAAAGGGGATTTCTTGCATGAAAAAATTAGAATGATTAAAGGGACTCCCAAAAGTTGTGGCATGACATCCTAGTCATTAGTTGAGGGCCCAAGAAATGTGATCAATTCACAATTGGTCCACCTGGTAGATTTCAGATCTGAATTTGTTAAGTGTCATTATCTGAAACAAATTGGTAACAAGAAAAGGTCCCTCGAATATTATTCTCTTTTGGGGGAAAATTGAGTGGGAAAAAATGTATAAATGTAATGAGAATACTCTTGCAAATGGTCGGAGTATGAATTCTTGAGAATTTTTTTGAGAAATCCGTCTTCCCAAGAGACCAAAGCCGAGATTACCTATTATTTTCTTCTGTGTTAGATTTTCTATCATGTCAAGTTGGTTACAAATGTATAGCCATTGAAAAGCACTGAGATTGCTCTAGAAGCTTTCCCCTGCTGATGAATCTAAGCAATTTTGGAATTAATTTGTGTCTAATCTCTAGCAATTTTGTGTCTGCTTTATTTTCAGAATGTCTGCAAATAGTTTCTTTCGTTCCTATTGCAATCTTATACTGAAATTTTTGTGAAATCACATAGGATCTCATCCCTGTGATAGTCTAATGGTATTTACAATTTCATTTCAAGAAGAGCCTTCATCTTGGATGAGATAAACAAATTTAAAATCAATTCACTGTCATTTGTTGATAAAGATTGTCTGTAAGTCTTCGGGTGTACCTTAGGTGTGATTAATAAAAAAATTTAGTGTTTAATTGAGTCTTCTAATTCGAGCCTTCGTGTTGGAGTCTCAAAGATTATGTGAAAACATGCTTTGATCTGGGCCTCCATTGAAGCACACCTTTTGGTTGAAGGAATGTCTTGACTATTCTAAAGCTTTTTGTTTGTGAAGTTTTTCATTATTGTGAAGTCCCTCCAAAGATATGGTATAATCAACTTTATCCTACTTCATCTCCCACCAAAATCATTTAAAAACCATTGATCCACCCTGAAATACCCATGTTTTCCCTGTGTATCAACAAAGGAACAAAATATACTTACAAAAATATGTAGGACAATTAGTATTTCTTGATGTCTTTAGTAACGTTTGCCTTGTATTGAAAATATCTCCATAATCTGAAGTGACAACTCATGAGAGTCGGATTTTGTGTGTTGATCATATTTTCCCAAGGTCTTCTCTATAAATTTTGTGCAAAATAAGGATTTACCAAAGCATTCTTCAATAATAGAGGTTACAAAATAGGTTCTCTTACCTTGGTTGAGAGGCACAACCTAAAATAGTTAGGATAAGATCACATCCTTTTAAGGTGCTACCCACTTCTTCAAAGCCTGAGTGCTAAAAAGTCAGATAGATTGCTTCCTCGGCTATAAAATGACATACATAATCATCTATTTTCCTCTGAGTGTCTTGTTAAATCCATGATGTTGCTTGGCCTTTGAAGGAGATTAAATTTGGGTACCAACACGCTTCTGGCGCCATTTTCGGGGACTGATTTACATTGTCGGGGAACTGATTTACGTTGTTGGGAACTGATTTGTTCCGAGACAAATTTTTGATTTGTTTCCAGTTCATATCCATTTGGCCCGTCAACAACGCTTTCGGTGTTGTTTCCGGGATTTAGTTCAATTTGATCCATGTGCATACATATTTGAGGTATTTGAGCATTTACACCGTCAACCACACTTTTGACGCGTCATTCTTGAGGATTCTTTGAAGAATTTAAAGTTTTCTAAACCCTGGTAATGTTTCTTACAGTTTTATGTGCAAATACGTTTTGTAAACATCATTCTTTGATCAGATCTGTAAGAATTGAACAAAGTTATAAGTTCTGCGTGTTGTATGTCTAATTTTTCCAGCAATTATTGTACTAAGTTTTCCTCACCATTGATAAATTTGGGTGAAGGAAGGTCTGATTTGTAAAGCTTTGCATGAATTTTAGTCTTGAATGCGAGATATTTGACAAATTATTTTAGTGCATTTGCACAACTAGGGTGAAAATCCTTAGTGGCAACTCCGTGTTAATTTTTTTTTGGTAAATGCAAATTGAGAACAACATCAAAGCAGTTGGAAAACCTCCTAAAAGGGAGGGTATTAAATTGATAAACCTTAGAAAAACCTCAAGCAAGCAAGAGTGTGGATCTTGAGGAGGTTGTTAAAAATTTGGTAGGGGCTTTGTCAAAAGAAATCTCTTACAAACTAGCCCGATCAGAGAAAGGAATTGGGTAAAGTTCACAAGGTCAGGAAAAGGCACAAAATCATGACATATTTGGCAATCATCCTAGGGGTGATCAAAGTTCTGATGAAAAAGGTAAAGGACCCATGGGATATGCAAATAGACATCCCCAAGCATGTGAAAGTAGAATGGTTCTTGATCCTCTGATTACCCGGTTACTACTTGTTGATGAAGCCAATGTGATTGATTGGTGTGATAGATGCTTTCTGCCCCATCCTCCATGTGAAGTAAATCAACAAGAAGAAGAAGTTGATAATGATGATGGTACTAATGATGATGTTTACATGATGGGTTGCTCTTCAAGATCACAACAAGGAGAAACTTCAACCAAAGTGATAAGTTCTCGAACTACTGCAACTTTTTGGGATTGCATTCACTGGGTACCACTTCTTCCTCCTTCTCATACTTTTGAAGTAGATGTAGTGCAAGATTTTGAAATACCTAATAATGACTTTGAGTATTTAAGAGCTTTAATGATAAATAAGTATGATGGAGGAATCCCTTCAGAGGAAGATAGGCAGTTATTGATGAACGTTGTTGTTGCTCAAGAAAAGGATTATAATACTAGGAGTAGAGTTGTCAAAGGAGTAGGGCCTCAAGCCAAACCTAAAACTCCATTGCTTACTAGTATTCCTAAAGAGGATCCTAAGAAAGATACACCTTCCAAAGGCCTTGCTGTCCCAAACAAGATTCATACTTCTCCTCATGCCCAAACTGTCAAGAATCCCATGCCATCTGATGAGTTTGCTAATCTCCCTTCCAATGTTGCCTTGCCAAAGAATGTTCCATATGACATTGCCCAAGTTTTGAGTCAAATCAAAGTTAGTGTTCCAATTTTTGAGTTTCTTAGGATTCCTGAGCACAAGAAGAGAGCATTTGAGTACTTGGGATTGAAAGAAGAAAAGAGTACCCTAGGCATAAATGTAAACATTGTAGAAACTCCTCCTCTAACCATTGTAGACCTTGAAACACCACCAACATTGGAAGATCTTGGAGAAGCACCTGAGGTTTACTTGGGGACATCTTTGGTTGAATCCCAATTAAATGTTGATCCATTTTTTACAACTTTGATCATTAAGGACAAACTACTACACAATTGTATGTTTGATTCCAGAGCATCATGCAATGTCATGCCTCTTGAGGTCATGAATGAGCTAGATATCAAAGTGACAACAACATATGGAAGATGCACTACCATGGACTCTAGAGAGGTGCTTGTTGTTGGATGTGTGAAAGGATTGGTGGTACAACTTACAGCTTATCCAGGTAAGAACCTGAAACTTGATGTTGTCATTGTTGATTGCCCTACCAAATGGGGCATGTTGTTATCAAGAAAGTGGGCTGCAAGTGTTGGTGGAAGTGTTCAGATGGATATGTCTTTTTCCACCATTCCAATTGAAGGAAGCCTTGTAAAGCTGTATGGAGAGAAGAAAATGTTGCACCTCATTGAGGATCTAAATAATGCTTCTTATGAAGTGTTATATGCTGATGTGGATGTATATAAATTTATGGGGTTTGCTAATGACATGGAGCACAAGATTGATCAGTGTGAATGTCTTGAACATGTTGGTTTACCTTGGACCTTGTTATTTGATGGAGCCTGTTCCAAGTTTGGAAATGGTGTTGGCATTGTTCTGATCTCCCCAAGCCAAGAAGAGTTTTTATTTTATTTCAAACTTAAATTTGAATGCACTAATAACATTGCTGAGTATGAAGCATTATTATTAGGTTTGAGAATTTCTTGGAAGTATCATATTAAAGATATCATTGTCAAAGGAGACTCAAAACTAATTGTCAAACAAATTAGAAAACTATATGCTACTAGAAATCAGAGAATGAAACAATACAAGCATGCAGTTTGGGATTTGATTGAAATGTTTGACTCATTTAATATTGTGCATCATGATAGAAAGTTCAATGTTGTTGTAGACCAACTTGCAGTCTTGGGATCTCGGTTTGATGTTTGTTCAATGTCCCCCAATTGTGAATATAATGTTGAAGTACTAACAAGGCCATCTGTCCTTGACAACGTAAAAAATTGGCAAGTATTTGATGATGATGCCTAGGTGAAATGGTTTTTGCAGAAAAAAGGGGAGTTTGCTGATTAGTGTATTGATTGGGAGCCAATGGTGTGTGCATTAGAAGGAAAAGAAACTTTTTTGGAAAATACATCATCCAATTGAAAACTAATACCATTCCTAGAGGGTTGGTTGCTCTCGAATCAAACTTTGATAATGTTGATTGCATTATTAATAGACATGTAACAGCCTCAAGGGATGTTGAAGAGCATGACCTTGGCACAAAGGAAAAACCAAGGAAGATCTGGTTGGGAAGCAATTTGAACAAAGAAGAGAAACAATCCTATGTCCAATTGTTAAAGAAATATCAGGACTACCTTGCTTGGTCCTATTCTGAACTAAAAGCATACAGAGAGGACTTGTTTCAACATGAGATTCCTTTGGAATCTAATGCAAAACCATTCAAACAAAATTAGAGGCCGATTAATCCACTCCTCTCCATGAAAATGCAAGATGAATTGAAGAAGCTAAGAGATGGAGGGATCATTCAACCAACAAGGTATTCTTCTTGGGTTGCAAACTTAGTGCCAGTTAGAAAAAAGAATGGTGATATTAGGCTATGTATGGATTTTAGAAATCTGAATAGAGCATCAATGAAAGATAATTATCCTCTGCCAAACATGGAAAATATGCTACAATTAGTGACTGGATCTGAGTTGCTTTCTACTTTGGATGGTTTCTCTGGATACAATCAAGTTGTTGTGAAGGAGTCAGAAAGAATAAAGACTGCCTTTACCACTCCATGGGGCACATATGTTTATGTCAGGATGTCATTTAGTCTGATGAATGCTGGAGCTACCTTCCAAAGAGTAATGGATGTTGCTTTTGTTGGTTACATTAATGATTTTATTATTGTTTACCAAGATGATGTGACTGTGTTTTCTAGAAAGAGAAGTGATTATAAAGGATAAGAGAGCCGAACACATTCACAAGACAATAATATTCTTCACATATTATATTATCATGCTAATATAATGGCTATTAAATAGCCATGAATGTAGTTGAACAACTTCCTATAAAATAAGAAGTATACAAAACAATAACATACTCGTACAACCTATTTACATGAGTTTGGTTATGATAATGTAAACAATATTAATCCTAACATTCACCCCCTTAGTGTGAACATTATTAATCACTAATCTTCACCCCCTTAATGTGAACACGACGAAGAACCATATTCGAAGAAGTTGAACCACCTCCTGAAAGCACTTCTTAGACCAAGTACAAACTCCATATATTATCTCTTTACCCTCATAAAGGCATAGTGTCGAGCTGAATTATGCAAGAATGATCCCTTCCTCTTTGGGTTCTTGTGGGACTTTCCCTTCCTCCCTGGGCACCCGAATTCTGAATCTCCAAGATCCACAAGCTTCACACTAGCTGGATAACCATCCCTTGAGTCTACCTCGAAATCTTCTCCTGCTCCCAAAAGTGAGTATTTTGAAAACATGACTCCTCCAAAAATCTTTGAAAAGGGTTTATTCAACAAACCATCACACTACAAATAGGAACACTAAAAATGAACTGAAAAAAGAAACCACACTGCACACATGTCACCAAACCATCTGTGTGGCCCCGTCATTGGTGACTGATGAGAGGTTGCTTTGATTGACCTCCTTCCTCCATTTTCCTCCATCCTCCGATAATCTGAACTCAAAACAAGTAGTCTTTAGAATTATAATCAGGTTCATCAATCACTCATTCATCTTCTGATTCAGAAGATTCTTCTATGACTATATTTGCTTCATGTGGCTTCAATTTTCCACTGAGAAGATCTTTGGCTCGAGTCGTGTAAAATTTAGACATATGTCCTTTTTTCTTGCAATAAAAGCATTCTAAGTCCTCCTTTTTAAAGAAATTTTTGTATTTATTTTTCACATACATTGCCATTTCTTCTTCTATATCTTCTTTAGTCCTTTTTTATTCAGATAGAAGAGCTGATATCATATCTTCCAATGAGTTGGAAGGCATCTGACCAAGAGTGAAAACAACATTACTATATTTGGGTGGTAAACTATTCAGTAAAATATCTTTTGGAGCTTTTATCCGAAGAGATCATAAATTGTTGATGTGACTAGACATTGTAGCTCCATCACTCAATTTGAGCTTGAACAACTAAAGTTTTAGGGAAAAATTTACATTGACTGCTTTTGAACCAAATAATTTTCTTAGATTATCCCAGATGTCCTTCGAGTTTTTATCTAGATCAACATAATGTAATTCAGAATCTGAAAGGGCAAGGCCAATAATGGCTTTGGCTTTATCATCTCGTATTTCCCATTCTACCAATCTGGTCGATCTGAAGGTGCTGGTTCTTTTCCATCTACTATCCTCCAAAGATTTTTGTTCATCAACTGCATCTGGATCTTGACTTTCCATGTGTGAAAATTGAGACCATTGAATTTTTCTAGTGGAATGTCCATTATACCTTAGAGCGTCGGTTTCAACCGAAAATGCACTCTTAGGGGAGTCGGCTTCAACCGATATTGCTCCCGATTTACACTATATATTTAAAAAGTAATAAGAACAAATTACTTTTTAAATTTTACATGGATATTTCTATGGTATAAATCAAAACAAAATATTGAAATATATAGAAATGACTATCAAGTGAATATCAAATTACATAATACCTTAATTGGTGGAGTCCAAAGTTGAAGTTTTTCACTACATCATGCGGAAGGAGATCTTCCAAAAATATGGAATAGTTGCGGATTGAAAACGGATTTCGAATATATAGCCAACGCACCAAGTGACAGTCGATGCACAACTTTTGAAGATTGGACCACAAATCTAATTCAAATCACTTTAGTTGTTTAAATGGGTGCAAAACATAGATTAATACAAATCTGATGCTCAATGCAATACAACAATGATTCCAAGTGAATGTAATACAACAAGAATAGGCGGTTGATCCAATACGTACATGATCAGGTGCTAAAACTACACATCTACTGCAACAGATGATGCTTTGAGCACATGTTTTAGATTACCAACCCATAGGAATATGACACTTATATATTGTCCCTCCTCAAACAAAAATACCATACATTGATATATGGGTTACTCAAATTTTTAATTCCATAGTGCACGGATCAACACTACATACAACAGAAGATGTATATCCACCGATGTTTGAACACATATATATTTAAATCATTTACCTCAATAATTCGTGCATTGAACCCAATACAAATGTGAGTGAAATGTGTCCAACTATCAAGAAAGTGTCCCCTTATTTACAGTGACACATCCTTAGGTAGATTTGATTGCAATAATTTTCGATCCACTCATTCCAACGTATGGATTCATGGAGATTTATTTGCATTAAATGACCAGCCGCGTGCCAAAAATAGAGAAATGATTTGCACTCTAAAATTGATCAAGCCACATGTTGTAGATCACAATAGTTCATCGATCCACGTTGGAGGAATTCGAAGAGGACAGGCTTATCAAATATTATACACGCAAATATGAATTTATCTCGGGCTCAACTCAGATTAGAGAAAAAGCAAAATTGTTGCACCAAATTCTACTTTGTGAATGGATCCACAGGTTCACAATTCCATAATGATATCAATGGATCATATGTTGATCAAACCCACCACATTTCTGAATTGGAAGGTACACAAAAAGATCTGCAAAGTCACATAAACCACGATCTTGACACCCAAGTCAACTTTATCTTGCATAATAGAGAATACCTTAATCTGCTCCTTAAATTCATTTAAAGAGAATATTAAAAACTACCAAAAGACTCTCATATGAACTAATCACACTCTGATACCAAATATAAAGGATTAGAGAGCCGAACACATTCACAAGACAATAATATTCTTCACACAATATATTATCATGCTAATACAATGGCTATTAAATAGCCATGAATGTAGTTGAACAACTTCCTATAAAATAGGAAGTATACAAAACAATAACATACCCGTACAACCTATTTACGTGAGTTTGGTTAAACTCACATAACAAATAATAGTTATAACAAAACAAATAACTAATAATAATCATGATTAATAATGTAAACAATATTAATCCTAACAATGATCACTTGCAACACTTGGAAAAAATGTTGATAAGATGTAGAGAGTATGACATTTCACTCAATCCAAAGAAGTTTCATTTTGGAGTGCAAAAGGCCAAGTTGCTTGGTCACATTGTATCAAAGGATGGTGTCATGATTGATCCCGAAAGGGTAGAGGCTATCGCAAGGTTCCAATTCCAAGAACCAAGAAGGGAATCCAATCCTTCTTTGGGCAGATCAATTTCATTAGAAGATTTGTGTCTAACTTTGCTGAGTTGACTCTCCCCATCACTTGCATGTTGAAGAAAGACCAAATTATCAAGTGGGAAGAAGTAGCCATTCAAGATTTTGATGGGATCAAAGAAGCACTAAAGCATGCCCCTATTTTGGCAGCCCCAAATTACAAGAAACCTTTTCAAGTGTTTTCTTTTGCTTTAGAAAACACCATTGCCTTTGTTTTGTTACAGAAGGATGATGAAGGGGCTGAGAGACCAATTTCCTTTTTCAGTAAGGCATTGCAGGGAGCTGAGTTAAAATACACCATCATGGAGAAGCAGGTGTTTTCCTTGGTGAAAGAAACAAAGGTTTTCAGACCCTACATCTTGAGTTCTAAAGTTTTTCTTATGTTCCCCACACCATGGTGAAAGACATCTTATCAGAGATGGAGGTCTCAAGAAAAATATGTATATGGGTGAACAAGTTGCAGGAGTATGACATGGATATCCAAACCACGAAATTGGTAAGAGGTTTGGGTCTAGCTAAGCTTATGGCTGAGAGCAACCTCAAAATATTGAGGTAAATGAAGTAGAAGGAGAAAGGGTGGATGTCCTTGAAAAGTTGGTAAGTTATGTATGGTACAAAGATATAATATTTTATCTCAGACATCTATGCTGCCCTGAAAATCTGAGTAAAAATCAGAAAAGAGCTCTTAAGTTAGCCTCTCAAAAATATGTCATTACTGATTTTGGGTTAGCTTGGAAGAACCCCAAGGGAGTGCTCTTGAGATGCATTACTGAAAATGAGGCCCCCAAAATAATTTCTTGATCTCCATGGAGGGGTCTGTGGGGGAAATTTTGTTGGGAGAGTTACAACACATAAAATCTTGAGGGTGGTTATTGGTGGCCAACTCTCTTCAAGGATACAACTCTATTGGTGAGGAGATGTGAAAGTTGCAGCGGTTTTTTTCTGGAAGAATGAAAGCTTTAGGCTCCCTTCCTTTGCAGCCTGTGTCAGTTGAAGCCCCATTTAGACAATGGGGAATGGATTTCATAGGGGAAATTTCTGATCCTTCCAGTGCTGGTCATAAATGGATTCTTGTAGCCACTGATTATTTCACTAAGTGGGTAGAAGCAATCCCCACCAAGAAGGCAACACACCAAGTGATCATGGACTTCATGTTGAATCAAATCATATGCAGATTTGGAGTGCTAGCTAAAATTGTTGTTGATAATGCCATGAGTTTTAGAGCCAAACCTTTGGTGGCAATGTGCAAAGAGTATGGGATCAATTTTACATATGATTCTAACTACAATCCCCAAGAAAATGGACAAGTTGAGTCTAGTAATAAAAACTTTTTGAAGATCATTACAAGAACCTTGGAGCTGAAAAAAAGGAAGTGGGGTGAGAAACTAAAGTTTACTATGTGGGCTGACGAAATCACTATCAAAAGAGCTACTGGTAAAAGCCCGTTTGAATTGGTATATGGAACTCAAGCTTTGCTGGCCCTCCATTTGTAATTGTCTTCATTTCAGTTTGTTCAATAGATTGAAGACCAAGGAGTTAGTTCATATGATGCTTGAATCAATCAGATTATTGAGATGGATGAAGAGAGAAGGGAATCCCATCAACGACATGTGAAGTTTAGAGAAAAGTTGAAGAGGATATTTGACAAAAAGGTGACACCTAGAGCTTTTAGCATTGGGGATCTTGTGATTTTATGGGATATCAGGCATGAAGATAAGGGAAAGCATGGTAAATTTTATGCATTGTGGATGGGCCCTTATTTAATTGATATTCAAATTGGTGAAAATACCTTCTTCCTAAAATACCTAGATGGGGAACTACTTGAATTTACTATTAATGAAAGGCATTTGAACCATTTCCTTGATTAATTTCTTAGAATCAAGATATATTTCATTTGTATAGTGTATAGTTCTTTATTCTCATATGTTTTTGTGTTTTTTTGGTCCTTGGTGACCTAGTTTTGCTGGTTTCTTGGTTCATTTTTGGAGGATGGTTGTGGTTGTTATGCTCTGCAAGCTTATTATTTGACTCCATTGCCCAATGGTCTATTTTTGGAACTTGGTCTATTATTTGTTCTTGTGGCACTCGTAGGGAGTGGCCATCCCCGAGTCGGAGCCGATGTTAGTGCTTAAATTAGTCTCACCCCATTTTTCATTGAAATTACTCGAGTTCACGGCCTCTGTCATGTTTTCTGTCTCCCCATGTTGGTGCTTGAAGACTCGGTCGGATTGATACATGTGTTGAGCCCACGCTTGTTTGGGGTCTCTACTTTTCAGACCATCTCAAAATGCACCATTAAGACACGTGGCAGGCGGGAAATGGAGAAATAAAGCTTTGGGGTCATTTAAGGTTTTTGCCTTTTGTAAAGGGATAAAATTGTAAGTTGAAGCACGGCCCCAACAGGAAAGTAATGCCGTGTTGAATAGTAAAAACGGAGGTGTGGGCCCGTGGGGAAAATGTGGAACATTTCCTTTTGGAAAATAAGTATAAAGTGAAAAATGAAGCATAGGTCTCTTTGGGACCCACATTAGAAGCTAAAGTCGAAGGATGGAGCTGCGGAAAAATTTGAATTTTTTTCCTTTTTTCAAAAGTTATAAATGTCAAAAAGTTCTCCCGTGTGCATTTCCAATCACATTTTACCACATGGAAGGCTCAAATTAAAATTTGAAAGGCAAGATCAACGATAGCTGTGCATTTCATTTGATTTTTCTGCCATTGAAGCTCCAAGATGTTTGGAGATGCATTTTTTACATCATTCTTCATCAAATTTTTGGCAAATTTGTGTCATTTTGGTCTGCAAAGTTTAATTGAATCAATTTGGGAGCTCAATTTGTAAATCCAAAGTACTTTTGAAGTGGATTTCTAGTCGCTCGTGTAAAAACAAAAATTCTAGATCTAGAAGTTGAAGAGTAAATTTTCAGAGGAAAAGGGATGAAATGATGAAGGTGCAGGTGAAAAGGTGTTGCCTTGAGAGAAAAAGGGATGACCTGTCAAGTCTAGCTATGCAGAGGCTCTAAAAATGATTAAAAAGAGGATTTCTCACATGACAGAATCGAATGATTAAAGGGAATCTTGAAAAGTTGTGGCATGGCATCCTAGTCATTAGTTGAGGGCCCAATAAACGTGATCGGTTCACAATTGGTCCACCTGGTAGATTTTGGATATGAATTTGTTAAGCGTCGCTGTCTGAAACAAATTGGTAACAAGAAAAGGCCCTCAAATATTCTTCTATTTTGGGGGGAAAATTAAGTGGGCAAAAATGTATAAATGTAATGAGAATACTCTTGCAAATGGTCAGAGTATGAATTCTTGAGAAAAAATTGAGAAAGCCGTCTTCTTAAGAGACCAAAGCCGAGATTACCTGTTATTTTATTCTGTGTTAGATTTCCTATTGTGTCAAGTTGGTTGTAGATGTATAGCCATTGACAAACACTGAGATTTCTCTGAAGCTTTCCCCTGCTGATGAATCTAAGAAATTTTGGAATTAATTTGTGTCTAATCTCTAGCAATTTTGTGTCTGCTTTATTTTCAAAATGTCTGCAAATAGTTTCTTTCATTCATATTGTAATCTTATGCTGAAATTTTTGTGAAATCATACAGGATATTTTCCTAGTGATAGTCTAATGGTATTTGTAATTTCATTTCAAGAAGAGCCTTCATCTTGGATGAGATAAAAAATTTAAAATCAATTCACTTTCATTTGTTGATAAATATTGTCTGTAAGTCTTCGGTGTACCTTAGGTGTGATTAATCAAAAACTTTAGTGTTTAATTGAGTCTTACAATTCAAGCCTTCGTGTTGGAGTCTCAAAGATTATGTGAAAACGTGTTGATCTAGGGCCTCCATTGAAGCACACCTTTTGGTTGAAGGGACGTCTTGACTGTTCCAAAGCTTTATGTTGTGAAGTTGTTCATTATTGTGAAGTCCCTCCAAAGATCCGGTATAATCAACTTTATCCTGCTTCATCTCCCCCAAAATCATTTAAAAACCATTGATCCACCCTGAAATACCCATGTTTTCCCTGTGTATCAACAAAGGAACAAAATCTACTTACAAAAATATGCGTAAAAATCAAGATTTCTTTATGTCTTTAGTAGCCTTTGTGTTGTATTGAAAATATCTCCATAATCTGGAAGTGACAACTCGTGAGAGTCATATTTTGTGTGTTGATCATATTTTCCCAAATCTTCTCTATAAAGTTTGTTCAAAAGAAGGATTTACCAAAGCATTCTTCAATAACGAGGTTACAAAATAGTTTGTCTTACCTTGGTTGAGAGGCACAACCTAAAATGGTTAGGATAAGATCACATCCTTTTAAGGTGCTACCCACTTCTTCAAAGCCTGAGTGCTAAAAGTCAGATAGATTGCTTCCCCAGCTACAAAATGACATACATAATCATCTATTTGCCTCTGAGTGTCTTGTTGAATCCATGATTCTTATTAGCCTTTGAAGGATATTAAATCTAGGTATCAACAATAGGAACATCCTTCTCACCTTACAATTGCTCCTCTTCAAGGCCATGAGTTCTAATAGTGTTTAAAAACACTCTCTCCTCCCCAACCTTGCAAGTTTGAGCTTCCTTCTCACCTTCCTACTTGGTTTTGGTGTTCAACCCCTTCTTTTTCACATTTGGGATCCTCTCATCCTCCCAATCTGAATCGGACCAGTCACATATTGATAAAAATTCTCATCCTTGATAAGGATGGTTTGATGGAGAGGTGTGAGAAATACGTTGTTACTTTATCTCCTATTCATTCCAAGGTGTTTGATGCTCAAGGGATCTAATTTGATCACTTGGGGAAGCCAAATGATCCTCTAGAACACAACCCCTACTCTACTGATATGTTGCCTCCGAAATAGCTGCATGATTCTTCCTGAAGCCTTGCTATTTGGGGCATTGTATGGGCATATCCCTCTCTCTAATAACATAACATGTCTCTCTCTCTACCAGCCTTGTAGGATAACCTGGTTTAGTGATAGCTGGGTAGAAGGTAGGGATAACATATGAAATACCATAACTCCTAGGACATTGGTGCATGGCTTAGGGAAGTTGGGTAGTGCTCTAGGTAGAGATGAGAGGGATCTCGGTGCAATTTGGGAATGTTATGGGCATAATAAACTTGGGAGAAATCAAATGAAGGATAAGGAAGTGAAGGGGCTTCCTTATTTTTGCAAGGAAAGATGGATTTTTCAATATTTACACAAGGGGAAGGGAGAAATTGAGGTGGTGAAGGAGGGATTGTAGTATCATGGATGGGATTTCTTTTGCTGAATGAATGAGTATCTTCTCACTTGGGATGTAATGGAAAAATATTGAGGAAGAATGTTTCCCATTAGATCTTGAATCAATACAAATAAGTCAATGTTAAAGGACCTTAAATAATACAAGAATGCCATACCTTGTGGGGGTCTGTATTCTTGTGGAATTTAGTGCTAGGTCATTGTGAATCTGAGGTTGAAATCTGGAATGGATTCCGCTGAAGCCCGCTATATTTTGTTGAGGTGTTCCATGAGGCAAATGACATCTGCATCCTCCTTGGGCTGATTGTGAATTTGTTCTCCCATCTCGATTCCATGTGGAAATACATTGTGGTGCCAAGTTGTTGTACCAATCTCTTTCCTTGCCTTTGAAATATGCAACCAAAAGTCTAAGGAAAACATTCTCCTCTATGACATCATGAATGACACAATGGTTAGCAATATCTTGAATGTGATCAATCGGGGACTGATCTCCATTTCCATAGAAGGGGGGAAAATTTTTCAAGGCTATTTTTGGGATAACATCCAACTGATGCAAGTGAAGAGGACTGCAATAAAAATGAGGAATGGATGATCTATTTGGAGAGCCATGACTAGAGTGGAAACATTAAAAACAAATCTACAACCAGAGATGATGGGCTGCTTGAATTAGTGGAGTTGCCAGATATGCTTGAGAGTGCCTCCAAAGGATGAAACATTCACCAAGAGCACATCAAACTTGATGAAGTGAAGTGGTAAGGTGTTTCAAACTTGTCCCATCGGGCATGCCAAAACTATTAGTGTAAAATTACAACACCCCCTGAATGACCGAGTTGGGAATGGGGCATTCGGTGTAATTTGCTAACATGGGACCATCTCTCAAGTTGTGGGACTTGTGAACTTGAGATGGTCCTTCGGAGAAGGCCAACTTCCTCTACCTAATATTAATGCTAAACTACTCCTAGAAGGGAAAATGAGCTAACTAATCCTAAACTAACCATTTAAGGGAGTAGGGAGTGAGAGATGGTTAGAAAGATGCAAAAAGGAAAAACTAAGCTAAGGGTGCTAATAACACCAAGAAAAGGGGAAAGATACTCTGCTTGAGGGAGAATGGAAGGAAGATGGAGTTGAGAGAGGCCAGACAAGTGTGACACAAACCCAAATCCCAACTCACCATCAGATCTCCATGAAACACAACCTCATGAACTTGAAAATGAGAGAAGCGTGCACAAAATACAAAAAACAATGGAGAGGTAAGAGAAAGACAATAAAATGAGATAGGGTTGAAAAACACCACAAAACATGATTTTTATTGCTTTAAAACATGCACATACCATTTACAAATGATGCACAAAGGCATAATTAAATTACAAGCCCAAGAGAAGGCTCACAACTCAAAATGAAGTTGAGTGAAAATTTTGCAAGAGTTTCCCAACTCCTAGAATGTCTCTCTCAAAATGAGGTGAATTTTACAATATATAGAAGAAGATCCTTAAAATTACCTCACCAACCGACATATTTAATTAAAGAGGTATGGGAGGCCATACAAATTTGGTAATTTTCTTGTACGGGAAGTCATTGGCACCATACCTCATTAAGATGGTAGTTGAACAACCTTGTACCACTCCCATTAATGCCTGGTTCATTCTTGTTCTACCATTTGCATAATTTTTCCTAGTGTTGGCGATTGCATAAATGTAACCGGATGATAACATGCTTTCCCCACTATTATAGGGTAGCTTAAATTTTTTTCGGATGGTAGCATCCATACAACGTCCACCGCACTCATCGTGCCATTTTCTTATCTCTGACCGACGATTCTACTACTTGCAACTTTTCATCCGCTACTTTTCTTCGACTCACCAACCTTTCCAAAACAACTTAGACTTTTGTCGTGGCTCGCCAACTCACCGCACACGAAGATTAACTAGGTCAAGCCATCTTGGGCTGTCTTTCCCTCTAATCTCTAGGTCTAAATTTGATGGTCATACGCATGTCCCAAAATTTGAGTGGCTAAGTCCATTTATAATGAATTATCCAAATTAACTCGATGGGGGTAAATTTGGGATAACATGTTCTTTCATTAATGTTGGGGCATGGAGTCAAAAGCATTTTACAAGTGGAGAGAGTTAAAATGACGACCTTTACTTTATTAAATGATCCTTAAGAAGCTAAGTGGGTTCTAAACCCTCCTAAAACCCTCCTTGAGAGTGATGAAGAATAACTAAAGGTTATGGTCCTGAAATGACTTGTGAAATCTTATTTAATGATTTGGGATTGTAGAGGATTATTCCTAGTTCATTTTGGTGGTGGTCTCATTCTCTAGGTCAACTGGTAAGGTATAAAAATATGTTTGTTTTGAAGAAATTTGATGGTACAATCACATATTAAAGTTTCATGATGAAAATCCTGATGTGGAAGCAAGTATGGGAAGTGTTCTTGATGATCATGAAGTTTTTAAAACATGTTCTATACATTAGATGGGTGAAACCTTTCACCAAAATTTTCCTACCGCTTAAGGTCTAACAAGGCAAAAACCAATCAAGTTTGTTTGAAAGGATGATGGTGTGAAGGCATGTTGTTGAAGTGAATTGTGAGTATGAATGGTTAATAAAAGTCCAATATGACATGTTTGATCTCAAGACATGATCAAGTGAGGTGATTTTGTGTCAAAGTTCTAATGGTCAAATCTGTCCCATTTGGCCTGTCAAGAAGGTCTGAGGAACATGAGTGCAAGTATGATGTTCTAAGCATAAATCATGCTAGTGACTACTTAAAGTTTAATTTTAGGACTTGTGAAGTTTTCCATGCATTGATTTTACATGCAAGTGAAGTTTGGAGTGTTTGAAGTTATCTAAGCTTAGACAAGTTTTTGTTTCTTAAGATTTAGAATGAATGATTTCATAAATGCATGCATAGTGAAGCTATATTGTTTGAAATTATGCATGCCATGAATTTGATAAGTTTAATTAGGATTAGATATTTACATAAATGTGCCTTGGGAATGAAAATGTGATTGTATGAATGAACTTTATCATTTTGTGAAGATTGTGTTTTTGCATACAAGTCCATTAGGACATTTTCCTAATCAAGTGCCCCATAGTGTGAATGAAGAAGTAGGGTTACTCATTGTATTTGAAGGTGATAAAAAGGTCATAAATAAAATTCTCCAAGATTCAAATGTTTGAATGTTAATACATTAGTGGTGGTCAAATAATCTTGAGATCGGTTCTTAAGTTGCCATGATTGTGCACATCCATATGAGAAGATGAGTTGAAATGAAGGTCTTTTTCCCTTAATTGAATAATTTCAATCACATGGTGATGTCTTGGAAATATTAAAGGATCTCCATTCTTGTTTCCATTACATTATTTGAATCATGTAGTGATTTTATGCATCCAAGTTGAAGATTGTGTTATAGATTCATACACATAGTAGAGGATATCAATAATGGAGTCTTGAAGACAAAATGGAAAGTTAATTTTTTTCAAGGTTATAGATGGAGATAAGAGGACCCTAATAACATACCTACATCATCCTAACACTTTTTTCATAGTCCATGAGAGTTATAAAGCAAACATTCCTACGTTAAGAATAAGACAAGAAGGATTAAAACCGTTACAAAATAATTTACAAATTTCAAACTAAAAATATAATCCCTTCAGTGGTGTCATAAATACAGTGAGTTTATATATGTTTCCATGATCCTCATAAGTGTGATAAGTGTTAAGAAAAACTCTGGAAAGGATAGTACTTGCAGCTGACACTCTGTGGATGTAATAATTATTTTGTAACAATCATATGTGATGTCACATAGAACCTTTGGTACGAGTTGGAGAGGTTAGAAGTTGAAGGGGTAAGAGTATGAAGTTTTAGAGGTGTAAGAGAGTTAATTATCATGTATACGAATGAATAAGTGTGTATGAAAAATTTACATTTGAAGGATTGTATTATAGAAGAATGAACTGATAAGAAAGAGGTACACAATAGGTTCATCCTTGTATGTGTGAGTGAGGCCAATTGTGTATGAAAAATATGTCTTGAAGATCGTATTAGGAAAAGTATGAATTGATGAAAATAAGAAGTGTGAGAGGAGGAAGATGAGTTTATCCTTGGGTGAATGAGGGACAAAAAAACAATGTGTGTGTGAAAGAGGCTTTAAAGATTGTATTTGCAACAGTATGAGCATATGAGAAAATAAGTGAAACAAGGGGTGTGAAAGAAAAGGATGAAAATATAGTAGCTGAATATGATATCAAAAATTTGTTGTATTAAGAAAATAGATGAATGTGATCAAAACTATGTAAAGTATAAGTTGGTTCTTATAAAAATAGGGAGTTGGTGCTTCCATGTAAGTAGTGCTTGCAAATTTTTTCCATGAAGTGGGTGCTTAAGTGAATTATTGGAGTTGGTGTTTTAATTTGAGTGGGTTCTCAACAAATTTAAATATTTGTAATCTCTCATGGGACAATTTCCAATAGTAGTGCATTGATTTCAGTGGGTTTTTCTCCCTTTAATGGTTTCCTACATTAACCTTTGTCCTCATGTGTTATTTCTTGTTATTTACTTATGTTTGAATGTCATTGTTTCATAATAATAAAGGTTGATCAATATTGATGGCTTGCTTGAGTTTAAAAATGTTTTCAAAGTTTGAAGAAGCATTGATTCACCCGTCCCCTCTCAGTGCTTCTATTTTCCAACAATTGGTATTAGTGCAAGGTATTTGTGAAACAATTTTGACAACTTTGAGGATCTCCTTGAATGCAAAAACATGGGTAGATTATCTGAAGCAGTTCTGAAAAGGAATTTTGAGATTGCTTTGAGTCCCTAATTCATGGATTGAAAAAACAAATAAGTTGCATGGAAGTTGAGCATGGTCAATCCCTTTAAGAGATTGAATCTCAAGTTGAAAGTGTTTCAAAATCCTAAAGGACAAATAATATTCTTGCCTCAAGTTTGAAGAAGAATTAAGATCCTTGAAAGATAAATTGGAAGATGCATCCAACAGGTTGAAGATGTATGGAAAGTTGGAGAAGAGATCTGAAGTTATTGATGGAATTTTAGAGAGTCAAAGAGTAAGAAGTGATAAAACATGTCTAGGTTTCAAAGGAGAGTACATGGAAAAGTGTAAAGATGAAAAATCTGGTCTAAATAGTCAAGAAAATATGAAGGATGCCAAGGAGACAAATTAAGAAGGTATAACCCTTTCCTAATGCATCAAGGTATGAAATATATTTTAATGGCTATTGATATACTTATCATGGTTTTGGGAATAGAGCCGAGGAGTGTAGGAATCCTATCAAAGATGACCATATATGGATGGATATAAGAGATGAAAAATCAAGGAATATCACTTGTTTCAATTATCAAGAAAAGGGTCATACTATTAGGTATTGTCTCTATGAACCATCTAGTCAGATTTAGAGAAATGAAGGCCCTAGAGGTAAGAATGTAATTGTGTGTTATAATTGCAACAAGGTTGGAAATGTTGTTAGGGGTTGTTATGGTCATAATGCTATTAATTTTGGTTGGAATATTAGCTCACGTCAATCTAAAAGCAAGAATGGTGTTATGTGTTACAATTTTCATGGACATGGACAAATTGAAATATATTTATATCAAAATGAATCTCCTAGGTATATCAAAATGTTTCAAGAATTCAAATGGAAATATAAGGAGGCATAAAAAATGAAGACTAATTTTAAGAATGAGTCTAAGTCAGGTTATATCGGAAGACAATCATTGGAAAGGCGATCCCAAATCAAACAAGATATAAAAAGTGTTGATAAAGCCAACAAGGAAGAAGACAATCCTAATGCATGTTATGAGGGAATTTCAGCTCTAACTAAGAGAGAGAAAGTGAATGAGTGTATTATGTATGTTTTTCAAGACTTTAGTTAGAAGATGGGAATATGGGAGATGAAATCATCCACCTAAAAAGCATCCAAGAATAATCGATGACTTCAAAGGAAGAAAGAGAGAGGATAGAGTCTTTGAGCTCTTTTGATGACCATATACTATTTTTCTTATTTAATAAGAATTGTGTGTCTTCTCTAGTCTTATAGAAGACATTTATCATCTGAAGGAAGCATGGTGTATTCTTGAAGGAGAATTACCATATGTAGTTTCTGATCAAATTCTTCACAATGTTACAAATGTGTAAATAGTTAAATGGTATGTTTGTTTAGCCCTCACAAGGTCTGTGTGCATGTATAATCTATATAGAGGCTATGAGAAGCCTTCAAAAGAGTGAAAGGTTGTGAAAAAGTGTTTTGAGACCATGTATATGTATGGTTTGATAGGTCTATTCTCAATTAGTCCATTTAGCTCTAATCAAGTATGTCATAGTGGTCGGTGATGATATACACCCTATTCTTCAAGTATAGAATCATGAAAGAAGTGAACATTAAAAGGTATGTCAAGGTCTGCAACGAGGATATGTTTGAGTCTTAATTAATTGTACTAGATATTAAGATAGTGTTTGTGTACTTGTTTTGATTGTACAAAGGTTATGGTAGTCTTTAAAAATAAACGGTCCATGGTCAGATTGATAGTTCAAGAAGCAAGTGTCAAGTTGCATGTTAATCGATGTGAATAAAATGAAAATGTTATGAGATTGATATATGTTCTATAAGGTATTGAAGGTATTGTCTATCAATGAAGAATAAATAAATTCTCTTAGGGGATTAGTGACCAAGTTTGAGTCTACTCAAGGAACTTCCTATGATCATTAATCCATCAAAATTAGGTCTTATGAAGAAGAGTATACAGTCAAAGATATGTGAAAGATAAAGTGAAGATTAATCAAATAGTGGTTTGTTTTTAATCTCTTTGGTGCAATAACAAAGGATAATGAGGTCATGAAGTCACTCAAGGTATCTTGGGTTTGTTAAAGTATGTACATGAAATGTCAAACAATCAAGAGGTATGGTTGTGTTATTCATTGTCTTATACCAATCCATGAAGAAGTCATGTGTGCTCTTAGTCTTAGTATGAGGAAAATATGGTAATAATTATTTAAAGTCAATAAGATAGTCAAATAATGTCTATCTATGTGAGTCTTATGAGTTCACGGTTAGGTCTTTAGATCATCTTATCAGGTCTAGTTTGATTGTCAGACCCATAATCTCATCTCAGTCAAAATATATGTTGAAGCCATATCTAAAGGTCTACATGAGATTTTCAAGTTTGATAACAACACCGTGAAAAGTGAATTCATGTTGTTACTTTGGTTGATCATTCATAAGACTTTTGGTCTTCAAAAAGGTGTTGCAAATATGGTCATGTGTGTAAGTGTCTACCATCATCTTAAGGTGTTGCAAAAGATAGTCTCTATTAGTTTATATTATTATGGATAAGAGTTTTGTTATGGTGCCAAAGTATGCTTTGTATGCTCCTAAATATCTCCAAATTTCTTAAGATCTTGTTTAGGAGTTGATTGAGTGACAAGGATGTTGGTTTCATGAAGGAAAGTCAATCATTTTATATGGTGAATTAATCAGACTATCGGATGCAAGGAGAAATGATGCTTTCCAGGTATGATTGTGAGTTGCATAATGCTATATGTGGTGTCATGGTCCATGTTTCATATATAAGGTGTATCAATTTTGGTTATGCTTCATGGAGGTTGTATGAAAAATATAAGGAACTCTCAGGACCGTGAAGATCAACAATGAGTTTTCCAGTTGGTATACATTGTGTCAAGATTGTATATGGTTTCTTTGGATATGTATTACTATCTCAAGCAAGGGTTTATGGTGTCAAGAGAGTTTACTAATATTTATAGGTCTAGAATGAAGAGTTAAGGCTTGATGGAGGACTACAAGTTTGTGAAAAGACATCATACTCGAGGTATGATTTTGAGTTACTTCCTCAAGTGATAGTAGTATTGTATGAGCAAGCATATATGGTCACAACTTGTACATGAAATATTAATAAAGGTATGTTGTTTCGATCAAAGAGTTTGAAAGGGAGATAGTGTGATCATTATCCCTAGGAGGTGATGCTTGAAATGTTGCAGAACTAGTATGAGTAAATATTGCTCTATCTTATGGTGATGTAGGTTGTTGGAGCTCAAATAGTAAGCTATTGGTATGAGAATATTTCTTGAAATAGAGAGAGTTGAAGTTGATATTTATTAAGGTGTTTTAGGTGTCAATGAGGCAAGGTAAGCATAATAAGTGATGTTTACAAGTATATTGATAGGGGATAAGTTATATGACCAAGTAAGTTAGTATATCATACAAAGAAGGATATAAACACTTTGAAAATGTAACTCAAGACAAAGGTGGTAATGTTGGCTCATCTATATGACATGAGATCAAGGTATGTGGTCTAATTATTACATAGTTAGTTAGAAAGAGATGGTATAACCTTAGGGGGAACTAAAAGGGTTGTTTCATGTTGAATGAGGACTTCTATAGCAAGGATAAATTTGAGTCTTTTGGTCTAAAGAAGAGCTTTAGGGCTCATATTTCTAAATGTGATAGTAGTATGTGTGTGGAAGAGTTAAGCATGTTTTTAGCTGAGATGTGCCTATTTATGAGTCTGGAGGATGTATCACTCAAAAATCAGATTTTGACATGTGTGTGTGCTTATGAATACATTTTCCCAGGGAACTATAGTGATATCAATGCTATGATGAAGATAAAAAGAAGTCGAGCAAGGAGAAATACATTTTTGAGATTGAATAATAAGTTTGGTTGATGTTTAAAATCTAGAATGGGTCCCAATAAGTTGAGGAAGATGAATACCATGTGCTACAAGTATGTAATTTTTCATTAATGTAAAAAGGGGGAAAAGTACTAGTTTGTTTTCCATTAATGAAAACAGGGGAGATTGTTGGAATGTGAGTGTTTGTTGTGTTTTTATTGATGTAAAAGGATCATTAATGATAAAGGAGGATGAATGAGTGAAAATGAAGTTTGGAGTGAGTGTGACATGGTAGGTCAAGGCATGACATGAATTCATGGTGTTATGATTGAGATCACCCGATAAGGCTTGGCTTTTGAGTAGCTAGTGACGTATAGAGGCATGATGGTGATGTGAGGATTTCATGATGATTTCATATATTTTGATAAATTTTGTGGTGATGTGATACAGTCGGATGATGTACATAAGGGTGCATGAGTGGCACTAGTGAGATTTGCTTGGTCCAGTAGACCTAATAATGAGGCCTAGTTAGAATGGTTGACTTGGTATGATGGAATGAAGGCATGAGAGAACTAGAGAAGAATGGTAAAGGCATGGAGATCATGAAGAGAGTGTTTTAAAAACTTATGTGGATCTCAAGTACACGAGATATAGGTTTGAACATGGTTCACAGGTGATCATTTAGACCTAGTCTAAGTGCTTGGAGGCCTATTAGAGCATGAAAGTGAGTTGTAGAGATAAGTAATCCTATGAGGGCATGAAAAGGTGTGAGAAATCTTGTCTCAAAGGTGCGTAAGTTACTTCATGATGAAGAAGAATACATACTCATGAAACAAAGGTCAAAACAAGCTTAACTAGGTCTAATTATAAGAACTAGTGTAAGCATGGCTTGGTGTATGAAGCAAAACAAGCTGAGAAAGGTCAATAAAAACATGAGTAGTGTTTTATGAAATTATATATAGAATTTGGAAGATGATATGAGTCAAAATTCAAATGGTAGAGGCATGTTCAAAGTCCTTTGAAGGCACACTCTTGAGGATAAGCCAAGTAAGCATGCACAAATTAAGGTGGATGGTGAGTTTCAGATAGGTACAAGCCTAAATGAGCATTGGGACATGTGAAGGAGGTAAATATAGTTTTGTGGACAAAATTTTAAATCAGTACTCAAAAGGAAAAACAAGAAAAATGAGTTTAGGTGGTATCGAGTTCTTAGAATGGTGATTTCCAACTCAAGGGTTAATTTTGATGTGCTCATGGATACATTAAATCTCTGCATGGGGACCTATTCCTTTCATCAATGTTTGGGCATGGATTCAAGATCATTTTAAAATTATAATGAGTTAAAACTATGCCCTACACTTAAAGAATGATCCTTACGAAGTTAAGTGGGTTATAAACCCTCCTAAAACCCTTCCTTGAGAGTAGTGGAGAAGAACTGAAGGTTTTGGTCCTAAAATGACTTGGGAAAGCTGATTTAATGATTTGGGCTTGTAGAGGATTATTCCTAGTTCATTTTGGTGGTGGTCTCATTCTCCGGTCAGCTGGTAAGGTACAATAATATGCTTATTTTGAAGAAATTTGATGGTACAATCATGCATAACAAATTTTATGATGAAATAATGATGTGAAAGCAAGTGAGGGAAGTGTTCTTGATGATAATGAAGTGTTTCAGACATGTTCTATGCATTAGATGTGTGAAACCTTTCACCAAATGTTGCCTACCACTTAAGGTCTAACAAGGCAAAAACTAGTCAAAGTTTGTTTGAAAGGATGATGATGTGAAGGCATGTTGTTGAAGTTAAATGTGAGGATGAATGGTTGATAGAAGTCCAATATGACATGTTTGAGCTCAAGAAATGATCATGTGAGGTGATTTTGTGTCAAAGTTCTAATGGTCAAATATGTCCCATTTTTCCTATCAACAACTTCTAAGGAACAAAAGAGTAAGTATAAAGTTATCTAAATAACTCATACATGTGGGCGATTGAAGTTGAAGTTGAGGATTCATGTGAAGTGTCCCATGATTTTTTTTGGCATGAAATTTAATTTTGGAGTGTTTAAATTTATTTAATACAAGACTTGTTTTTGTGTCTTAAGTCCTAGAATGAATAGTCTTAGAAATGCATGCATATTGAAGCTATATGGTCTAAAATGTGTTGGAATCATAATGGAGTGAGAGGGGAAGGTTTAATTAGTCCTAAAAATATTTCAATTCATTTACCATCACATAAATTCATTGATTCATTCATCCATTAACCATCCATAACCATATGTGTGCATTAGATGTGTATTAAGCATTCAAAACAACATGAAACAAAGAAGAAGACACATGAACACCATATTTAAGTGGGAAAACCTCAAGGGGAAGAAAACCCACTAAAAATTTGCTGATATTACTCACAACAAAGTAATTTAGTGAAGCACCAACTTCACAAGGAGCACCAACCCCTAATTTAGTAGAGCACCAACCCTATAAGGAGCACCAACCCTTGTTTAGTGAAGCACCAACTCCACAAGGAGGCTATAAAAACCTAGGATGAATAAGTAGTAACTCAACCACCTGATGATGTTTGATATATAATTTTTATGCTACCACAATTGATGGAGATCACATATTCAACTAACAAACCCTAGGTCTTTAATCTTGCATAATCTCCTTCCTTCTCAACTTGAATTTCATTTAATCTCTTGCACACATGTTGTAAAATTATCCTAAAAATGAAACACATCTGATCAGCCTTAACATCATGTGTTCATACCTATAAAAAATATCCTCTTGGTCGCACTTCTCCCCTTGCAAGATTAGCTCTCAAATGGAGCTCAAACATTAGTTTTATATGCATTCTTCTTTCTAACCCAAAGGAGGTCAGTCCCTCATGATAAATCCAATCCATAAAACTTAGAATGTTCAATTACATCCATTACAATGGTCACATATGACCCAAATAGGTCGGCCTAGCCAAAAATCACCTATTATGCACCAAAGTGTCTCAAAACCCATGCATTGAAATGAGAAAAATCTACTTATATCAAAACCATACTTGGTTTAGTTTCCATATTCACCATACATGAGTAAAATATCATAACATCACCATACATGGTTGCACTTTTCATGAATGAATCACATTATTTCATTTAATGGGCCCACCAGCTCATTACCTTCTCAAAACATCTGCTTTCCAACACCCTATTTGCAACTTTGGGCCTCAAGATCACCAAAAACAACTCAACTATGGCATGTGAAAATTATATGGAAATTCAAATACCTATACTACACATATAACAAAGTTAGATCTCATGAAACATTCCCTTATTCAAACATATAGGCCTTTGTTAAATATGTAGTCTTAGTGCAAATTTATAGATAATTCCTATTCAATAAAAATTCTAGAGTTATTTTGCATGTCTTTTATAAGTTAGAAGTTTTTTATGATCTTTATTAACAAATGTTATCTAGTCATCAAAATCAATGTCAACAATCCAAGTCATCATTTTGTGTAAATATGCCATTGTGAGTTATTGTCATTGTAAAAATTATGTGAAAATAAAAATTATCTTACGGACGCATTTTCGGTGTAACCCAACATCTGAATTGTAATTATGCATCAAGATCAAATTCAGATGAGTTAGTAGCACATCCAATAGAGGATATAGGCAATAGATGATGGATGGTGATCAATGCCTCTCGTTAGTCACCAACGATGGGGCTGAATTTTTGTATGGTGGCATATCTTTTCCATTGTGTGGTGTGTGGTTTCCTTCCCCTATTATGATTGAAATGAGGATAATGTGCATTTTGGAATATGAGAACAATTATATAGGAGGATAGCTGGACTCGAGTGATTCTTTGATTACTATTGATATTCTTCAATTCTTATATTTCTTCATTGATCAACCGATGAAAGAGTATTCACTTGGAAGTGAAAGCGGAACTGTTGAGTTCACGTATGTAGGTGTATTGGTGGAAGTGTGATCATCTGGTAAGGGATTCACTATGGTGAAGTGGATTGGTCATGTACAACAAGATCCAAACAGCAAGATCCAAGCCAGCAGTATGCAAACCTAAAAGTATGCGGAGGCATATGATTTTGTTTCCAGTTCTTGAGATGTGTTTTCTTCCCATGTAAACACTAAGGGGGAATGTTAGGAATTTTAGTATTTACATGTAATTTACCATATGGTAAATATATAATTACTATGGTAGTTAGTAAATGGTTAGTAAGCTATACCCATATATATATTTAAATGGGTTATAATTTGTTTAATTTGTTAGTACTCGTGGCTATCCCGGGTTATTAGATCCTATTAATTAGGAATTTGGTTTGTTGTTTCTATGGCTATATAATAGCCAATGTTTATTCCTATACACATGCTAAAAATAATATCATTCGATTGTGTTTATATTATGTAACTTTGAACCAAATAAATACATGCAAAGCATATAGTTCACAACAAGCATCAAAAGGTCAACATTTGCTCTAAAAACACATCAGAACTTACCCTTTCACCAAAACTTGCATATCTTCAAAAATATTCTTCAAAATGACCTGAAATTTGGCATGAAGAATCAGACCAACCTATTATAACAATTCATGCTCACCATATAGCCCAGATAGCTCTCAAAATTTCCAACCACATCGACTTACCTATGCAAACCTACTTGCTTCTCACTGTTTGCTTCCCAAGGACCCCAAATATGCATCATACCTCTAAATTATGACCTGAAAATCATAAAAACCTTAGGTACACTATCAATATGTTGTTACCATGATTAAAAAAGAATCATTAGCTGAAAATCTCATATATTTACCTCATTCTCTTGCTACAGTGGCTAGAAACAAGCTGAAATGACATTGCTTAATGTTGAAACCTCATGACCTGACGATGTTGACTCAATGCAGATTCATAAATACCTCAAATACACCTCATGGACCATGTATGATATCATGAAAATCTCCAACCAATTCTAGAGAGCTGAAACAATGATTTAGCTCACTTAACCACGCACTAGGACCACACTGAACTTCACCAAACCACTCAATTAACATGCTTGACACCTGAATAACATCATAGGGAGACTCATATGATACCATGGAACCCTTTTCCACAATTTTTTTAGCATAAATGAAAATACAAACCCATAATGGCCAACAATCTCCCCTTTTGTCATTGATGACAACCATCATTCAGAAACATTGATGGCAACCAAATGACAAACACCCCTACTTGACACATTCCCATGTTTTTGATGCTCCTCTCCCCATTTTCTAGCTATGACAAAGGATATAATGAATCTACTACATGTAAAATGAAAACACATGACTCAATACAATAGAAACAATGCAAAAACCTAACTTATTTGACTTACTTACTCCCTTGGGAATGAAATATCTCTTTTCTGACTCCAACTAAAGCATAAAAAGTCATATGGACCTGGAAAAACTCCCCTAATGTAATACACCTCTTCTTAGCCTTCATTCATGATCTAAATAACCTTTTAGGACTTGTTGACACAATTTTTCTTCAATTAATGTCAAAAACCACATTTAGGGCTATTTTCCTATTCCTCATCTTCAATAAAAATTTACCAACTTCTCAACATCATATAAACAACTCAATCATGTAAAACAATATTAAAAATATCCTCCCCGTGAGGATACACCATTTATTTAACAAGAAATGCACAAATTAGTTTTCTTACCTTTCGCTCAAGCCTTGGAGAGACACACATACATTATCACAATCTTTGAAACTTCCTTTCAAAGTGATTTCAACCATCTTTGTAGGCTATATAACTTGTTTGAACACATAACCTACTCCTTTTGTTAAACATACCTATAAGAGATCATTCATTTTTCCTTTTCTCATGTTCTTGACATCTTAAAGCACCTTGGTCACTATTTTTATATTTTATCCACTCTCTCTTACTTACCACCCCTCTCACGGAGGCTTCTTTCATACCATATACTTTGTTATTCATTCCTTCTACGTTACAAAAATGCAATAGAGGTGCTTCTTCAAATTTAATCTCTACAAGACATGTGATTACGAGGCTTTAGTAAAAACGATACACACAGAAATGAAGTATACCTTTTAGTGTAGATACATTTGCACTTTGAAACACTTCCTAGCTAAAACACTTTCATTTAATCTTTAACACTTGTCAATTCTCACGGTTTTATCTCAGAGAGACCATAACACTAAATTAATTGTCTTCAATCACTTGTAAGAAAACTTCAATGCTTCAATCATGGTCTAACAACCTTGTGATAGATTTATCACCCTATACATGCCCCTCGATTTATCATACCCTGTTTATGGCCTTATAACATTTATTTTCCCACATGTGAGATATTGAATATGTCCTTATACGATTAAACAAGATACTATTGCCATTTAAGATGTTACATGTAAAATTTGATCTTCAAGCATATGATGGATCTTCAACACTAAATTTTACTATACCGATTGTCAACTCATCAAAATATTTGCAAAACACATACTTTACATTTTGGAGTATTCTGACTCAAAGCTCATCATTATATTTGACTAAAATCAAGATCCAGCTTTATGAATATAAAACCTTATTTACCTCATACTTAGCACAATCATCAACATAGTTACCTCTTTTGATGAACCTTTCACTATAGAATACAACCTAGTAGCACTTCACATTTATAGAATATCCCTTTTTTCCTTGTTATCCATTTTGATGGATCTCATTATCCCCATGTCCGAGATGACCAATTCAGACTCATAGGATCACACATTTCCTTTCCTCACATAGTTGGTTACTAATCCTTTAAGAAGACACATATACCCTATTGTAGTCTTGATGCACTTCAAGTGGTGATAATCTTATCCATTTCTCGAGCATGACCTGTAGGTACTAATTTTTTTACAAATTACACATTCAACAATTGAATTTGACCATATTATTTCTTTATATTAGCATCATAGTCCTCTCACATATGTATAATTGATCATATACCATCTAACTAAGTTCAAAATTTGTATCAAATTTGGTTTTAGTACATCAACCGAATAGAACATACCAAACTCTCGTGAAAAGTGAGATATATGAAGTAACTTGATACATTACCCTTTGAGTGATTGCACAAACAACTCTATAGTTTGCATACTTTGATCATACCTAGACTTGTGATATCCTTTACTCAACATATAAGCCTTTATCAAAAGGAAATGTTCCTTACAATCACATTCTTATTTTATACTCTTGCTCAAATCACTATGATAATTCTTCAAAACTTGGTTAGGCACAACATCAAAGATCAATTGTCACATTCAAACTTGTAATTTACTCTCTGAAGATCTATCAAATTGATCAGGGATCCTCTTCACAATAAGCATAACCAATCTTTACTTGAGAATGATAGATCACCGACCATGTGCTTTTTAACCCTTGTGAGGACATACATAGGACATGGATAAAAATTATATCATCAACATGCTAAGTCATGATCATAGAATTCACACTTTCAAAGACATTACAAACTTCACAAGCGAGATTTATTTTTCTAAGAGAAAGTTTTGATAGGGACATACCTACATTCATACCCTTACCAAATCTTGAACATTGAATTGGAGAATTACACCTCTTGATGATAACACATACTCAAAAAATCATGTTTTTTTCAATGACACATTTTGACATAGGACATGAAGGACCATTTGATAAGCCAACTTGAAAACATACACAAACACACACACTCTATCAACATACGTGACTACATGAGTACTTCATGGTTTCATTGGCTTTCACATGAATCTCTTGATATGATCCTAATTTAACCATCATAGATAGACAACATTTGACCATTTAAATTTTTCTAGGAATATTACACAAGAATATACATACATATAACCATTGTGATGCATTGCACTCATACAAGGGACACCGAGAGGACCAACACTTCATTCATATACCTATTTACACATAATAACATCTTGAAGCATCACAATATATTTACACATAATAACATATTGAAGCATCACAATACTCATTGAACATAGATTAATAAAACAATATAGCTTCAAGAATTCCTTTCTTTGCATGACACAAGCTATTTGAAATCATTGAGGCTTAAGGATATATCAAGATAGAATAAGAACACCATGTAACATGTCCAAAGACTTCCTCATGAGTGATCAACTTGACTTTATTGTTATAGAACTATCATTATGCTAATAAACATATACAAATTTACTACCATAGTCCCCTGCACTTTCTTCAAAGATCACCATCGAGACCAAGAAACCACCTTATTTTAACTCAAACCTAAAGTATATAACATTCATTTAAACCCTAGATCCGCTTTTGAACAGATACATCATTTTTACACACTTAGTGACTTGGGACATAGAACATGATACAACACCTACAAAATTTACTCCCCTTGGATGTGTGATCCCCTCTATGAAGACACCTTGTAACCTTTGATAATATCTATAAAGGTAAAAGAACTCACTGCTTCAAACCCCCATGCTTAATGAGACCAACCTTTAAGACACTTTACATACCATGACTTCATGCATATAATGACCGCATACTCATAAATGAATCCTTCAAATACCAACACCTCTGATTGAACCTCAATAGGACAATGATAACACTTTTAGGATCACATGCCACTTGAGTGATTGGTAGAGCGCAAGACCCAAAGTAAAAAGACCGATATACCATGTCATCATAAATGGCAACCAACACTTTCTTGAACACCATTTGGTACTTCTTGTATTGGAAAAACTTAGAACACTAAGATAAAATAGTCATCTTGAGACTCACACACAAAATATTCATGGATTCTCAAACCTTCAAGATGCATTATGAAAATAAAAACCATTCACTCGAAATATTCTTAGAATTTGACACAATGAAACATTGATATAGACCAACAACACTGTACTTTTGAAAATTTTAAGCCTTAACTCAAATCATAGACTCTTTTACATGACAAAGGATGTCATGACACCTTGACTTGTGAGCACATATTTAATTGATGATTTTCAAACAAAAAATCAGCTTATGTGTTTATCCGTGATGAAGAAATTTTCTCATTCCCATTCAAGATGAGGAATCCCTTGATCATGTTACCCAGGAAGAGACCAAGCCAGTCCACAATGAACCCTCGAGCAATGGGAAAGAACTATCTATACAAGGACTGCTAAGAGCCGCGGAAGAAACAGAAGACCCTTGAAATCAGTCTTGAAATTTTAATGCAAGCCATGAATCTTGAAGACAAGCGTGAAGCTGACTTGGAAACCTCAACCAGTGTGTGACCCACTTCCTACAACAATGTCAAATCGTGAATAAAGAGATGTACTTCTGAGGAGCTGAATATGGGCTATGTTGAAATAAATCTAGATGATAAATATGATGTCCCTCTTGAGCCAATGGTTGGTGGATATGGTGATGAAATGGAGATATTTTCTTTCCCATTTGCAGAAGAAGATTCTCTCCATGATGAAGAAATAGAAGCAAGAAGTTTTGAGGCCTTTGAAGCTAAAGCTCCTATGGACAAATGAGTGATAAAATGCAGCGATTCTCGAGATGATAAGGTAATCCCTCTAGATATTTTCCTTGAGATTTAAAATAAATATTCTTCAAATGTGTACAATGAGGAGCTACACTAAATGACAAAGCATAATTATGTGTAAGAAATCTTGGATGCAGCAGAAGTTGTGGAATATCCCGAGCTGATCCTTGATCTCTTCACTGTGCCATGGACATACAAGACAAGTATGAGGTCACGTCCAATCCTTTCGTTAGTACTCAAGAACCTCACAGTGGAGTAAAGGAAAAGGATAAGTTTGAAGTTTCTCATGGAAAAGAGGTCAATGAGCATAGACCTGGGAAAGAAAAGAATCTAGAATGTTCAAGTAATTTGAACAAAAATCAGCCTTGGGGCAGCGATGAGATGCTCGATGGAGAATCAACTATATGGATAAACATGGAATGCAACTGGCATTATGAGACCAACTTCAAAGAGGATAAAGGTAATGGAATTTATAAGCGAAGGCCTGAACATCAAGAAGATCACATGGAATCACTCCTACCAAGTACACAGATAATTTTGAAAGCACATGGCTTTCATAAACAACTGAGGAGGGGAGGATACTTTCTGGAACCCATCAACGGCTTCGCAAAACATCATCATTCAGTGTTTCCTCTTCAAGGGTAACTTTTGAGAAATGAAAAGTGCTTCAGTGAAAGTGGGTTGTCCCTCACCTTGTACCATAGGTGATTTCCATGTGTGTTTCCCTTTGTGTTACGTGTGTATTACCGTCATTTGTGTGTTATTTCCTCTTTCACACATGTGTTTCCTTCTTCACTCTCTCTCTCTCTCTCTGTTGTAAGTTATACATGACTCTATGGCCTAATGGATAAGGCACTGGGTCAACAAATTATATGGTCTAAGATTGAGATTATGGATTCCCATATCATGTCTTCGATGCACTCATTCTATGCCATGTCCCCAAGCTAGAGACAACTATTGTCGTGTAAACGTGCTATAGGGAAATTAACAATTTCGAGCACAACAATTATACCCAAAGTCAAAATTTTCAAGTCCTATCATTTCAAGATACCCCATGTCAAATCCATCAGTTTTTTCACCCCATATTTGATGTCAAATTTGTCCCTAGGTGATTTAGGAAAGTCAATTTAATCCCCCAGGTGATTTTAGGAAGTTCAAAAGACGTTATCTTCTCTAGTGGCAAGATTGGGAAGGGCCATCCCGGCCTTCCCAAGACTAGATCAACCCACATGAAGTGGAACAGAAGGGAAAAATTCAAAATGGAGGTGAATTTAAGACCTTAGAACATCATGAAAATGATTTTTGAAGGTTTTGATGATTTTTGAAAGACTTTGAGCAGTGGGTAAAAATAGGGTTCACAAGCCTAGCAAAGACAAAGGCCTAAAACAACTACTGGGATTTAGAAGAAGATTCTAGGAGCTCTGAATGGAGGTAGAAGTAAAAAAAAACATTAATGGAAATATTAATCCAATACCTACATGATGGTGAAATCATATTTTTCACAACACCTTGGCGCATAGGATTTGCAGCATTTTTATCAGGCACAAGTGGAGTCTCAAATAACAAATACAATTTTTAATGGATCAGATGGATGAATCAAGAAATTAAGACCACACCCATATATCTAAAATTCCATTTCCACTCAGGATCATATAAAATTTCACCAAGAAATTCCACCGAGCTCAAGTTATCATCGTTCCAAGTTACCCTCTCAAAGGCAGTTCAAGACTTAGTCATTTTTGAGAGGACACGTGTCAACACCAGGATCCTGGTGGGATTTAATGTCCCCAACATCCTTGAGGTTAGGTACACCAACCCTTAAAATATTCTACTAGCCCCCATGTGATCTCTGGGACCCTCATGTGACCTCCAGACTTGACAGCCAGGTGCATTTTTAGAGCATCCATTCCCTGCCGTCGGATCAAGCGCCACGTGTCAGCTCCAGGACCACTGTGGAAACTGATGTCCCTCATGTACCTGAGGTGAGGGACACCAAACATGGAAAATGCACCCATCCCTCTAGGAGAGTGTTTTGGTCACCCATATGACCAGTTTCCAGCCCCTCGGTGCTTTAAAGCTGATTTTAGAGCACTCATTCCTTGCCATCGGATCACCGCCACATGTCACCATCTTGCTCATTGTGGAAATTTATGTAACTCACGTCCTTGAGGTCAAGGAAATCAGGGGAAAAAATTGCACCCAACTCCAACTCAAAAATTTGAAATTTTTCTAAATGTTGGTTGCTTCTTATCATTGCTTCTAACATCCGTGTGCACAAACATCTCCATCTCCTCCTCTATAACTCCTCACCATAATTCCTCCATTGCTGAACCTAAAAAAATACCTGCCATAGAGGTAATTCCCTTCACTCCATGAAATCACACAAGTCCTAGAAGGAAAATTGGAGCAAACACAGAAGGAGAAGCACAAAAGAAGAAGGAGAAAATAGAGAAAACTCCATGGCCATGAAATGAGAAGTTGAAGAAATATCCCAAACAGATGCGTGAAACAAAAAGTTATATTTTTATGTTCATTCCTCTACCCAAGGCCATCAATAATACACCTTCAAACTCTCCTCTTGTGCAATAGAGCATCCACAACAAAGAAATCCCACTTTTGGCTCAACGAAGAAAAAATCCAATTTCCCATCAAACTGTTGGGTGAAACAAAGTAGAATTTTGTGTGAAGCACCAGAAAGAGAAAAAATATTGCAATGAAATTTATTTCATCATAAATGGAGGAAAAACCATACCTGCAATTTTGAGGTCCATTAATGGTCATGCCGTGTCCGTAAGCACTACCAGTTCGAAAACTAAAACTTTAAAATCTCCTCGGACTATTAAGTGGGCGGGCCCAAAATTTTAGAAGGGTGATATTGGGCAAACAATCAAATGAAAAAAATTGTTCCATGTCAATCCGACTTCTAGAAGCCAAATTTCTAAAAATAGCAGGTCTACTACATAAGAACTACTATTTCGGGAAAGTCATCGACAAAAGAACCTGCGAAGGAGGCGAAGACATTAGAGGTGCACTACAACTGAGAATTCACTAGAATGAACATTTTGACACTTACTAAAAATAGTAAGTGGTCCCACATAACTTGCTAAAAATAGAAAGTCACACTCAAAGAGCAGTTTTGGCACAATGGGACATACAGGGATAATCATTCAAGGGGACATCATTGTTCAGGATCATTCTAGTCATTTTTCACAAGGCATTCGAGATCCATATTAGTTCATTCAACTTGGTGAGTGTTCATGAGCTAATTAGAAGGAGTTTCACAGTGTGCAAGGAGTTCGAAGATTCAAAGTTTCACTACATTTGGCGCTTTCCATCGACGAGGATCAACGAGACTTCATCGGGAATGACGTCTCCTCTTCTTCTTCTCTCCCTCTTTCTCTCTCCTCTTCCCCCAAATTTCTCTCACTTTCAAATGTTCTAATTCTTCATTGGGGTTTACACTTTTTGATATGCCTTTAAGTCACTTAAAATTGACTTTAGAAACATAATGTAAATTGAGTTGCCTTGATTTTATAAAAGGGACTTAAATATTCTCCTAGGAAGTTGAAAAGTTTTAAGTTACACAAGGAAAATGAAAAGCCATTGGGGGGTAGATGATAAGTTATGTCTCATTCTATAAATTGTAACACCATTCCCATTTCAAAGGGTTGGCAATTGATCTTGTAAACTCAAGAGTGCATTGTACCTAGAGAAAGCAAAGGAGATAGCCATTTTCTTCTACTATCCTCTACTCTCAAATTTCCTCCATTCCCACATTATGTACAACTTTGATTTGAGCAATCAATACAATAAGGAATTTCTTGATATTTGGTGATCAATAAATTCTATTTGGTCTTGTTGTTATTCGCAGTTGTTTCTTTCCATAAATGCATGTGTTAAAGTTTCTAACTAGTGTTTGTGCATAAATATGATTTTCTACCCGCAACATTAGTTCTCCTACCTCTTTTATCACTACCCTTTCCCACTCTTCGACAAAACTCTTCCCTAACAAGAGATTTCTAGCTTTGCAAATCGGTATTTCCATTCAAGGGGTATCAAATGTATTCATGTTTAGTGCAAATAAAATTGGTCATAAAAGGATTCCAATCATGATAAATAATCTACAAATGTACGAAGGTCTTCATGTATACATGTTTAGTTTAGATCTCAAGATATAAGACTTGCAGAACGTATATGTACAAATTTGTAACAAATTTGAAATGTAGAGATAAAACCTTTAAATGAAATAGTTCATCTATATTTCTACACTTACAAAATCAATCACACCCCTTACCAACATCAACTACAAAAATAATAATTATCCCTCTAAAACAAATAAAACATATCGTTCAACATTCACATTGCATTGTACACATGCGATTTCTAGTTAATAACAAATAGATAGTAATGATTTGAATTGTAAGGGAATCTATCTTAATATTATATTACTATATATGGGTGGGTGGGTACTCAAGAACTTGATCCACTTTAATCAACTATCAAATTTATAAATCTCAATCGTGGGTATGTTGAAATGTTTGAAAGGATTTTGTTTAGTCCAAAACCTAAATAAAATAGATTAGATAAGTGTTTGGTACATGTTATAATAATAATTATGTTTATTAACACAAGAATAATGTTTAACAAAACATTATTTCGAATTTAAAAATAGATAGCTAAACATGATATCACACCATGTGGACCCAATGAAACGTGTGTTTGGATTATCTTTCACATATTTTATTATGGTATGTCTAAAATACAAGTAATGATGCACCATTTTTCTAGATACAAGTAATTATGCGGACAATGGTAGTTAGGAGTGTGATTTAATAGTGCTATTGTGTGATTTTTATTTTTGTACATGTATGTTTAAATTTTTATTAAATAGTAAATTTTTAATTTCGAGAAATAAATTAAAAGAGTAATCTTTTTGACAGGGTATGATAAAGTTTGAGAATCATTTTTGGAAAATATATTCTCTGTTATTCACTAAGAAATACGAAAAGAATGTAATAAAATTATAAATTAATATGATAGTGATATCTTCAAATATATGTATTTAAGATATTTGTACTAGTTTATGTATTTATAAAAATGAATAAGTAAATGTTGTAGCCTAATTAGGATCGGGCACAAGCCTTCATTTTAATGTTGACTTATGTAGGGTTCATTTAGCTTATGTCAAGCAATATTGATGTTTTGGTTGATTTTTCAAAGTAGTTTTCTTCATATTTTAAAACATCTATTTGATTTTTTCATGAACACAAATGTTAATTAGATGAACTAGTGAGATTTCTAGGGTGTAATATATCTTAATGATATAATTAATGTTATGGTAAAGATGAAGAAGAATAGACATTACTACCATTGAAGCTTTACAACATGCTTTCATGATATTGAAGAAAAAGGTCAAAATTTCAATTAAATTGCACATATATGCTCATCATGCATCGCAAATAAGGAAATAACAACGTGGATAAGATCTAAAAATCATTTCTCACTTTATATTATGCTTGTAATTGTCAATTATGGCCCATACAAAATCTAACAAAATGTTTGTTGTAACCATAAAAAAACTAATTATCACTTCAAGAAAGTTGCATCCATAAGTTGTTCCTCAACCCCTAAGGCAACCTTTCTTATAAAAATTGTGTCATTATAATATGATGATGATACATTGCCATTCATACATATAATAAACCCAAAATATGTTATGACAAATGAAAATGATTTCTTATAAAACTTCATGGACAAATGAAATGTATTAGGTCTTTTGAACTAATAATTCATGGAAAAGAAAATATTTATGCACGCATCATATTCTTATAAAGCTTGTCCCTTGGTTTAAAAAAGAGTATGATTTTGGAAGACATGCAACCCCAAATTACCACGTAGATATAAATCTAGTTATTTCAAGGTTGTAGAGAGATGTGATTCTGCTTAGGAAATTGGTTGTAAGAGTGAAGGGTGCACAAATTCTAGACCTTACCCTTGAGAATATATATATGGGGTATTTATTTTTACAATCAAGTATTTCAAAATTATGTGCAAAGAGATAAAAATTTTATTTTATGGGGAATCGATGAAATCAAGGCCACCTTTCTTTCTTGTTTCATAATATAGCCTCCACAAACCCTTGATTCCCCTAAATTTTTACCTAAAATGTTGTTGAGGCTTTCGATTTTTCTATATTTCCATCTTGTTGTGGTGTGTCTAATGAAAATTTATGTTAAGTATTAGGGGATGGGGATGGAATGAAATTGAATTCCATGTATATTATTCATTTGGGTAAAGTATTGAAACAATATGATGCTACATTGTTCAATGTTTTGAGTATTATAAACCTCTATAATGAATGAATTTGAATCATGTTATTTACAATGTACATAGAAGTTTGATCATGTTCCTCACAAAACTAAAACAAATATATATGGTCATTATCCTTATGGTTATGCATGATATTTTCATCGAAATAAGGGACAACATGATAAAAAGTTGTACCAATTGATGGCGATATAATTATATCATGTGCCATTTTAAAGTGGCTATAGACATAGATCTCAATTTTCCCATTAATAGATTGCAAGAATTTGTTGCACACTTTTGAGAAGGACAATTATGAAGATGTTGGCAAGATATTTTGTTAGGGGTAAAATATGGGTTTCATCAATAATCACAAGATAGAGTCCCTTCGCTACTAAATGGGGTAGCTCCCATTTATTGAAAACTGAAATTATATACATTAACTTTAACCTAGGGGTCACAAAGACAAAAGAACATGTAGAAACACCCTTATTATAATTGCAATGATAGATTAGAGAGGGAATATTTTACAAGTAGGAGAGGAGATAATTATAATAAAAAGGGAAAAAGTGATGGGGAGTTATGCCAATGAGATAAATACATATTTCATTAACCAGGGAAAATTTTAGTGGCGATTCTTCACTAATTCATGAATATTTTGATTTTTGAAATTTGGATTTGGTGATTTTTAAGAGTCGTCTGGAGTAGCATTTCACCTAAAAATTCCAAAACAAGTTAGTTTGGGGGTCGGATCGCCTAGTGTTTATAATAAATTTCATATAAATACATATATTCACCCCAATGCAAGGGTTACATTATACATACACTAAAGCAATACCATATACATCTCAGCATATACATATGTTCTTTCAAGTTTCAACAACAATGTGAACTTGAGTATATTCCAGAGTTTAGAAGGTGGTTATTTTCTCCTAAGACATGACGCTCGATCGATCTAAAGTCTAGACACCCGGATGCTTTTTTCATAGCTGCACTTTTTGCTGTGTGTTACAAACGCTCTATCTACAATTCATGTTGCAGTCTACATATTCCCATCCCAAACACTCCGAACGCATTCTTCTATCACCCACCTACATATTCCTAGTCCACTCTATCGCATGTGATGCCGACCATCCGCATGTGCAGATGCCTGATTGCTCATGCAGTTACATGGTTGCTCATGCTGTTGACCGAATGTATGGATATATCTTTGTACTGATGCTTTTATTGCCTGTGTGTGTTTCCTTGTTAGGTGTTTGCAGTGGGTGACTATACGCTTTCCATCTTTTGGTCCTTTTTTTTTTCTCTCAATTCATTTTTTAGAATATTCATCATTTTTTGAAAACCCATTTTGGAGATTCGCCACCCATTCTATAATAATTTTTGGGAGGGGGTCTTAAATCGAACCCCGCATTAACCTACAATTAAAAACAATTTTACAAAAAAAGAGAAAAAAGAGGTAAACATATGTAATCAAATAAGGATCATGAAACAATAACACAAATTGACACAAAGTTCAACCAATGATTCTCATTTCATTTTAGTAGGTACAAAGCCTTTGCTTCCTTACAAACCTTGCAATATGTTTAGTTGAGTATTAAGAGAGAGGAGGAAAATATTATGGAGAAATGGAAGAATACAACATGCTAGGGAGAAAAATACCGATTATTTAGAATGTGGAATTCATTTTAATACATAGTATCATTACATGCCTTTTCATATTCCCATGTGACCTTTCATATTCGGATTAAAATAAGACACTTTTCCTTATTTTAAGAAAAATAATTTTACAATAGAGGAATATGAAATCACTTAAATAAATACCATTAAATTATTAAAGTGCACCCCAACAAAGAAATAGAAGTCACTAAGTGAGAAAAGTCACTTTTATAAATAAATGATTTCTCCATGAGAAAATAAAAGATGGGGAGAAATAAGAAGGAAATGGAAGAAAATACTATCACACGATGGAGATCTAGAAGATGAAGACCATTGAATGCATTTCACTCTCAGAACCCTTTCAACTTGTCATTTTTGAATTAAATCTTGAAACTAAAATCATAATTTTTCTCATGTGTGGAATTAGAGTGTTTCTCAAAATGTCCAACTAATGATCAACGATAACTTACATTGATCTGCAATGATCCAGCCATTTTGGAATCTTTCGAGTTGTATCATAAATGGTGCTTTAGACTTGAGAAAATATTTCCATGAGTTAAAAACCATATTTATATGGATTTGATAACTCTCCTTTGATAATACTCTAGAAGTTTTCATAGAGTTCTTCTAGTGTTTTCTAACTAGAATGCAATGATGGGCACCTCATGTTGTCCAAGTCAGCATTAATTTATCCCTTGTTTTCTTCACCTTCGATGATATGAGTTGGGACAAGGTCTCATGAAGTGTTTGAATCGTCCAAAAATTGTTCGATCCATATCTAAGAATAATTACCTTCCCGACTCATAAACACCTTTTTTCTTAGCAAAAATAAGAATCAGTAAGACTTGTTTCCTAAATGACCAATAAGAGATCATTCCAATGATCAATTTCATCTCTAACCGAGGTGAACACATCTTTTAACTATTGGTTTGACATGGTGATAACATCATATATATTGATCATTTTAGGATAAGATCGCATCCCTTATGTATAATAGAATCAACCCATGTCTCTACTAATCTTCCCAATTTTCTCAATCATTAGGCCTACTTCATATGGATCTAACCTTCTAAGGGGATGGCGGACTCGAGGGAGTGATAGAAGGATTCGTTGTCATTTGATATTGCACCCTACACTAAGACCAAACTCAACACCTCGGTGAAACATGGTATGAACTTCAAAGTGTCGAAAATGGAACCTTTAAGGTCAATTTATATAGATATTTGGTTCCTTTTATTATATCTCATTGCAACTATTCTAACCAAGATCTTTCTTATGCAAATAACCACTAACTAGTTCTAACCTAATTTTTCCAAGGGACCAGGGTTCAAAAAAAAAATGTTGAAACAAAAAAGGTGATGAACCAAACTAAAATATGGTTCAAGTTTGACTCTATGGACATAAATTTGACTTAACATATGAAGTTCCAAAATGCACACAATAAATCTAAATAGATTGATCACAATAAGATTTAATATATTGCAAGAGGAATGGGTTATTCACATCAAATACATATGCATTCTAAGGAAATATATCACACTTGCCAAAATATCAACAACTTAGTTGTTTATAATTCCAAAGAGTAGAGGTGCATGAAACTTTAAAAATGCACTATAGAGGCCTATGAGCATAAGCTTAGAGCTCAAAATGGAAGATATCTAAACTAACATGAAAGACCCTTAAATCATAACCTTATACTACTATATATATAAAAATAGAGGAATACAATCATATCACACCCAACAATGAAGAAAACCAACCACTTCGCCAACCAATAAGGTCCAATCAACATTATTTTTTACAGCCAAGTATGATCACCAAATATTTCTTGAATAACACTTAATTAAACCATTTGGGAATGGGGTTATGACATTCAAGATTTAATGTTGGTTGTTTGAGGTGGTTGGATGTTCAAACTCATTCAGCATGAATTTTCCTCATTTGGTGGATTTTAGATGATCTACAACCTTGCATTTTTCTTCTCGCATCTTTTCAATTGATTAAAAGATTTACAACAATCCAAAAATTTGATCCTGAACTCTACATTTGATCCAAGATTTCCTTTTTTCTTTTACGAATATGATTTACCTTTCAAAAAATGTCTACTTCCTCGTTCCACGGCCCACTCTATTTCACGATATCCTTTTTTTTTCCCAGCTTTCACTTTATACCACAAATTACCTTTTCCCTTGGATTTCCTAATTTTCCCTATTCCATGTATTTTCAACCATGCATGTGTCTAAATTCCCCTATGGACTTTTCATTTGTCCTACAAATTTTCTTGCTTCTCTTGTGCTTCTTTTTTTCCTTTTATCTACATCCTCACACAATTTTGTTTCCTTTTACTCGTGGCACATATTCTCTCAGTAACTCTTCATTTTTTCTATGGAATTTATGATTTCCAAGATATACTATCTCTTTGATCCATGGCCTACTATTTAATTTCTTCCATAGATGTTTCAATTGTATTTTTGTGGCTTTGTACTCACGAAAGCCACATAACTTTAAAACTTGAAGAAATTTTTCTAGATAAGAATGAGTGCTTATTTAACAACATTTTGGAAAATTTTAGTGTACATCTACCTACTAGATGAACTAATCAAGAGCCTTATATATCCATTGGACACAATTCAACATATATAGGTTCATTATGTAAATAATGGAAAAACAAATTAATGAAAGAAAAAAGAAAATGAATGCAATTCAAATATTTCCTTCGCATTTCTATGTAACCTCAGATGAGATGGCTGAAGCATGGAGTGAAGTACCAAGCTTATTGAATCTCTTTTGATGGATTACATGTGGATGCTCCAAATGTGACTTTGAATGGAAGAAAAATTGATATGAGCAAGTGGATGAGTAATGAGATTTATTATGATCTTGTTGACCAAATGAGCAATCTAATAGTGTATGAATTCGAGTGGAAATTACATAGATTAATGTTACAAATTCCTTAAGCTTACAAATATGTTTTGTGAGGAGATGGGCCTCTTATTTATAGCTAAAGGATAGACCATGGATTAAGGATCAATATTTGAATAAGTTGTAGGTTAAAAAATATTTTTCCTAATTTAAAATGTTGATTTGATCTGTGTATTTTGTTGAGTTTGAATAAAAATTTAAGAGGCTTTAATTTGAATAGTTGACTCTTTAATTCTTCAATTGTACATGCAATTTAGCTTCCTCTTTTGTAGGGTTCTAGAACTTGAGTGAGTGAGCTAGTGAAGTGGAGATGAGTGGATATTTAATTTTTATTTTATTTAAATAGCTAATTAAATTAGATAAGGAGTGTAAGTGTATTGTTTATGTATGATAAAATTAATTCTACCGAGATATGGGTGAATATTGAAAGAGTTGGAGAGAATCATATCAAAAATTGTGTACCATAATAAAGTTGCACTCTAAGGAAATGCAATAACTCCAATATAATCACAAGGAAGAATTGATTAATCAACTGAAGAACTTGCATAACAGAACAAAGCTTGCACATGTAGAGAAAGACAACGGAGTGTCTTGGCATACTCATAAATGTCAAATGAAGGGATACATATAGGGTGCTGAGTAAACCTAGTGCATGACACACAAGAAACACTAAACCTAACCCAAGTGAGATGACCCTCCATATGTGAGTGGAGGACACATAGAATCCCACACATCAGCACCCCCCTCATCATAGCCGATATACCATGTACAATTTTCTGTCACACCAAAATCTCGAACTAATGGTGGAGAGGGATCTCATCGTGTTAATCAGCTACTATGCCAACACCCTCCCACACGATGGAGTCGGTATACACCAAATCAGACCCAACAACATTAGGAGGAAGTGACACCGGAAATTTCTCGGGAGGTCACCCATCCTAGCACTACTCTAGGGATGGTGCGCTTAATTGTCTAATCTCGATACCATATACAATTTTTGTCACACCAAAAGCTCGAATCGATGGTGGAGAGGAATGTCATCGTGTTAAACAATGGCTATGCCAACAGATCCATCGTGTGGGAGGGTATTGGCGTAGCCATTGTTTAACACGATGAGATACCTCTCCACCATTAGTTTGATCTTTTGGTGTGACGGTAAATCACACATGGTATCAAAGCCAGCAATTAAGCGCCCGCCCTGCAGTAGTCTTTGGGATGGGTGACCTCCCGGGAAATTCCCGGTGTCACTTCCTCCAAATGTTTTTGGGCTTGATTGGGTGTATACACAGCTCCATCATGAGGGAGGGTGTTGGCGTAGCAGTTGATTAACATGATGATATCCCTCTCCACCATCAGCCCGAGCTTTTGGTGTGACAACAAATCATATAGATAACGACTTTCCGTCACACCAAAAGCTCGAACTAGTGGTGGATGGAAAATCGTTTGGTATCAGAGCTGATGCCATGAAAGAGTTGGTGAGAATCATATCAAAAACTATGCACCATAATAAATTTACACTCCAAAGGAAATGTAATAGCTCCAACGTAATCACAAGGAAGAATCGATCAATAAACTGAAGAACTTGTATAACAAAACAAAGCTTGCACATGTAGAGAAAGACAATGGAGTGTTTTGGCATACTCATAAATGTCAAATGAAGGGATACATATAGGGTGCTGAGTAATCCTAGTGCATGACACACAAGAAACCCTAAACCTAACCCAAGTGAGATGACCTTCCATATGTGAGTGGAGGACACATAGGATCCCACACACCAACAAATATTGATTCAAATAACAATGTGAAAAGGGTAGTGTGTATTTTTAGGGTGTCTACATTTACCCTTCTTTAAAGTTTTATTATGGAATAATATCTTTTAAAGATAGTAGGCGTATTTATATTAATGATAGAATGACAGGGAAGTGCGGAAAACTACTTGATTTTCCCCGGTGAAGCATTTGGATGCCCCAACGAGTCTAGATTATGCTAAGGAGTATCCTTTTATAGGGGAACTCAATAAAATCAATTTTCCATCCGATCTAATAAAAGTGTCACTTATCCCCACTCTTTAGTTTGATATTACCCTTGCTTGTATCCTTTCTTTGGGGGAATTAATTCAATCAAACATCATTGTGGAACACATTAGGGGGATAGTTAATTGTCTTTATTTCTAGTTGTTTTGCATTGATAGTGACTTTGGACCAAATACATGTATTTTGTTTATTATATTGGCTCATTTATAACCATGGTGTATATATTTAATGTGTATATTGGATTTGTTTTTACCTCATTGGTTGCTATTTGTGTGTTTGTTTACACACATAATGAGTTAATCATTATGATTATTTAATAATCATGGTGCAAACTATATTGTGTAATGATAAAATAAGGTTTCTCTAAAGCTCAAGATACGAGAAAATCACTCCCATCATCCTTCCGATCACTCTCGAATTGTAAGCATTATCATTCCTCCTATCAAGTGGCTACCCATCACTTTCCCGCGTCACCCATCCACTTGAGGGGGTGCTTCCTTAACATAATATAGAATCATTGGGGCATATAAATGATTCACTCCAGAAAATTAGGCAATAAATTTTCCTTCCTATGAAGTGATTGTCCATCTCTTTATCATATGACTCATCCACATGCTCGTAGCATGACCTTTCTTCCATTCAAAGTCACATTTTGAGCATCCACATACAATAAAAAAGAGATTAAAAAATCTTGGTACTTCAATCCATGCTTCATCCATCTCATTTGAGGTTGAAAGGAAATGTGAAAGAAAGATCCAGTTTGCATTCATTTTCTTGTTTTCTTCCATTACTTTGTTTTTCCATTATTTACAAATGCATTATAGAAGTTTTGTAGGCAACATGTGTACTATTGGATTGACATGGGAGCCTAAGGGAGTGAGTATGGATAGAAGATGCACTTGGGGCTACGAATCTATGAGAATACCTAGAGCCATGAGATGTAATGTGTACAACCAAACGCTTATTAGGAGACCTAGGAGAACTAGAGTGTCTAGTGGTAGGATATAGTAGTAAGGGCCTAGGAAGACACCTATGAGTATTAAATACATGAGAGGTAACATGGAAAACCAAAGAAATATTCATAGAGGCAATAGGACTGGGAAAGATAGGAGGGGTGGCCTCAAGGATAACACCTATAATTGTAATAACCTGTTGATTATGAATGAACTTGACACATTGTTAGAGTATCAAGGGGATATCCCTAAGATCACACAACTAAGGGATATTAAATCAAAAGACACTAGAACTAATCTAGAGTAGGATAAAATAAGAATGAAACTAATATAGTTATAGCTCATATAGTGATAGGTAAAATAGTGCACTAGTAATGAGGATTAATATCAAGTGCAAGATTTTGTGTGGAAATGCTAAGAGATTGAGTACCACACAGAGAAGACATTATCCTTATTATATGGGTGAACCAAAAAAATGTAGATATGTAATCAATTAATAAATATAGGTATGGATAACATGTTTAAAATAAATGTGTCACCTATATAAGAGTCTAAAGAAGTAATAAGTGGGGTAGGTGTGTGAGTGAAAATACCAACATTGCATCCAAGGGGTGATCATAAGAGGGTGGAGGAGGTGCAACATGATAAGCATTGTGCACTTTAGAATTATATTTATCAATTTCATGCTTGGGTATTGGATCATTAAATAGTTTTTTCTTAGTATTATCATTGATTGGATTGAAAGATTTAGTGACCTCATCTTATTCAATAGATTTATAATCGATAAGATTTTGGATAACATGATGAAGCTTTATAAATTTATCAATTACATAACCAGTACATCAATGATAATCATATTAGGCTTTGACATCCAAATGCTTACTTTGAGTATTATTTATATCAACCTAAAATGGTGATATAAGAGATATGCGATTACATTTAAGTAATTGTTTCAATACAATGCTAGGATGGATTGGAAAATGAGTAAATTGACATTGTATGAGTTGAAGTTACAACTTAATACGTTGAGAAAGAGATTTGAGGTGTCCTTTGAAGCAATATTAATATCATTAGTCTTTCCTTTTTTGTTTTCTTGAAAATTTAGCATTATATGTGAGGGGAGTGTTATCAATGTACTTGAGTTGGTTCATATGTAGAAACTTAGCTTCACACTCTTTCAAAGTGTGACATAGATGGTCAAAAAAGTGAAACTTGTCAAAAATAACCAAGTCTTGTAAAGGAAAATAAAAATCTATGTAAATGATTCTTACAACTCACTAACAACTAAAGTATTTCTCATTTTGGTGAGCATAATCTTGTAATGCCCAACCAGATATGAGCTAAGTCTTTCCTATCCTCTTATTGGTTACACTTTCTCATCATTGTATGTTAGTATATTATATGTGTCCGATATATTTCATTTAATCCAATCCTCTCGATTACGATTTAATTTTTTAAAACCATTTGGTGAAACTGAATCTTGCATGTTCTTTATCAAATATATTCTTTTCCAAACCCTAACGGCTATAGGTTTTGCACACTTTCTCTTTTATTCCCATTACCCACAGTGGTCGATTTGGTCCTATACATTATATTGAGCTCCTCCCACCTACTTGTAATGGCTCCAGTGTTATGGATAAATATAAACATGATGATCCTCTCCTTAATTCTAATCATATACCCCTTAGTGAGATAAATTCTTCTAATAGTGAAAATTCTTATGATGAAGACACTAATTTTGATCAGGAACAACTTGATGCTATCACTAATTTTTATTTCCACATTATGTGAAAATCCCACTCATGTACCACATGTTCTAGATGCTTTATTGGATTTCAAGAATGCTTGTGACAATGTTGCTCATGTCAGTATGATTTGTAACTTAGGGCTCATTGTTGTTACCACCCCTTCTATTCCACTTTCTTCTTCCCCACAAATATGGGGGAATCCACCATCCATATTCCTATTCCCACACCTAACACTCACTTTTCTTCCCCTATCATTTCTCATATCCAACCTAGTACCTCTTCAAACACCCACACCTTAGAGTCCATGTACCATGATTTACGTAGGCTCAAATTCATCAACTACAACACACCTATTATTCTTCATCCCCTCTCTTGGTTTTTCAATTCTTCTAAATAGTCCTCTTATAACTAAAGTTTCTTCTTACCAAATCCCCCCTAATTTTGTCAAACCTAGGTTTCCTATTTTTGATGGTCATGGAGATCCACAAGAGTATCTTAGATCATTTCTTGTTGTATGATTGGACTACACTTGTGATGATACATTATTGACCAAGTTTTTTCCTACGAGCTTACAAGAGTATGCTTTGCAATGGTTATATGATTTACCTCTACACTTTTTCAACATGCAATTAGAAGTGATTAAGGAAAATATTCATTTATTTTCAATCTTATTTCTTCTGAAACCCCTTTTGTTGAGTTGAGAGTATTTTATCCTCTAATCTACGTGTTGGTTTTTTTGCAAACATTGGAGAAAAACACATTTATTTGCTTGAATGTAATGCCCTTGTTTTGCAACATGTTTTTACAATTATTTCTCCGGGTTTAGATTTTTAATGATGTGGAATAAAAATTCTTGCATTGCATTGTCATAGTTGTTTCTACGAGACATCCTATTTATGCATGTAGTTGGATCTCGAATATTATTTTTAGATTGGCTATTTGGAATATTTAGACCCCATTGTTAGCTAATGCAACTCATGTTAATCTTTATCTAAACACATTTTTATATGTACATATTCTAGTTTTTAATTGTTATTTTTCATTTGTTAACATTAACATCAACTTCAACATTGGATAGATCACTCAACATTCCACCAATTTAAATAATTTTTATAGGACTAAACATAAATCATTATTAAGAATATAACATTATGAGATGCAAAACATTATAGTTTTGAACCTTTATTGATAACATATGTAGATATAAGATACCAAGGTGTGGTAAAGGGGAATGCCTTTGAGTTATTTTTAAACATATTTGTATGTAGTGGTGTCATCATGGTCTACAAGGTTCTACCATAGATATGACAATCCATTTTCACTTGATGCATAGTAATAATATACTTATGAACAATTGCAATTTATTCCCTCCTTTGACCTATTTTTACATATAGATGATAAGATTCTTTACCTAAAAGGTGGACCCTTTTAATTGATTCCTTCAAATCGAAAGGTTTGTTCCAAATAAAAATCAAAGTTATATTTGAGTGAACTTTCCAATTCTCAAAAATGAGTTAGAATCTGTGTCAACATATTGCTTTTGATCTGGTGATTTTCAGTATTTGTGCCATTTTTGCAGTGTCTAAAAAAATACACTTCATGCTCTTCAAATCGCCAACATGGATGCCACATCATCAAATAAAAGCTTGTACTTACAATGGATTAATTTGACTATGAAGGGAACGATGACCTAGCCAAGGTTTGAAATTGGGCACGTACACAACATGAATCCCAAATCCACCACATTTTTCACCCGCCTCATAATACACAAAATCATCTCCAGAGGGATATCCATTAGCTTTGATTTTTCCTTCCCAAGAGTATGCGGTTGAAGTGCCCTACTTCTCTTTTCGAAGATGAAGATTTCTAGAAAATGTAAATGAGGAAAATGGATGAAATCATGGTCAATATTATTAATGTGCAAGCTAATAAGATTGTAATATGAGAATGTTTCAATATTTATAGATATTGTACAGTAGTTCACAAAGAATTTTTTTATACAGGTGCAACAAAATGAACCAAAATACCATGCGAGAATATAAAACAAAAGTATGGTTATAATAATTAAACTATATAACCATATAACCACCTAAGTAAAACATAAATTACCTATGGTAAAGTAAATGATATTAATAATGTAAACTTACTATAAATATAAGGTTTTACCTAACATTCCCCCTTAATTTTGCATTGCCTTAAGAGAAGAGGAGAGGAACTCTTTGAACATCTCAAATTTTTCACGTGCAAGTGATTTCGTGAAGATATTTGCTCCTTGTTCAAATGTTGGGTAAAACTGAAGTTGAATGTTGTGTTTCAAAATATGCTTACAAATTAAATGTACTTGTGCCTCAATGTGATTCATTCTCTCGTGAAACATTGGATTGTGAACAAGTTTCGAACATCTTCATTGTCAACATACAAGGTGGTATATCTCTCTTGTGGTAGTCTAAGTCCCTAAAGTTTGTGATGTAACGATATCACTTCACATACAACTCCACCTATAATATGATATTTTTCTTCTATGGAAGATCGTGAAACAATTATTTTTCCATCCTTCCCTAGGATATTGGACCAAATCATGAAAGAATACAAATTCAAAAGTGGATTTATTTTAATCAATGTTACTCCGTATGATCCGAGTCTAAATATCTAGTCAAAAATAAATGATAATTTATCTTGTACACTAGACTAAAATCCATAGTACTTTGAGCTATCTCAAGATCAACCTTACTACTTTCTAATGAAAAAAATTTGTATTCCCGCATGAATCATAAAAGGTAGCTTCTTGTAAATCTGATATATGGTCCAATATAAGTCGGTAAATGAGACTCCCAATCAACTATCGATAGAGAGTTACATTTACTAGTGGAGATGGATCTATATGAGACAACTGAAGTATTGTCTGCATAGGTTTGAAATCGATGTGCAACCCATCATCCTAAATTTCTTGAGTCTATTCTTGACATATTTCAACCGAGATACACAAACATGATTCTCCATTTTTAATGCTTCTAATCCAAGAGAGTAGTACATAAGCCCGATATTTTTCATGCCAAACAATCAATTGAAATGTTTCTTCATTACATCTATCATATTTATTGTGCTATATTGGTGATGACTAGATCATAGCCATATACAAAAACTATGAAAATATCCCTTCATTGTATCTTTAGGTAGAGATTAAGATCATATAGATTCCTCTTGAATCCATGTTGAATGAGATGGTCATCAATCTTGATGTTTCATGCCTAAGGAGCTTTGATTAAGATCATATAGTGTTTTGATGATTCTATATACCTTTCCTTTTATTTAGGTACAATAAAACACTTCGGTTAAGTCATATAGAATTATTCTGTAAGACTCCATTGATAAAGACACTTTTCATGTCCATCTGGTGAAATTTCCATCCAAATTTTATAGCTAGAGAAAATATCATCCTGATCATTTTGATCTTATATGTGGGAGAAAATGCATCCTCGTAGTTTATACATTCCTTATGAGCATACCCAGTTCTACAAGTATCACTTTGTACTTTTCAATGGTCCCATCTTCTTTGTAATTGGTTTTTAAAATCCATCTCGCATGTAATGGGCTTCTTCCCTATTGGAATATTGATAAGGTGGTAACTGTTATTTTATCACTAATCGAATTTCAACACCCATGACATCTTTCTAAGATTTAGATTATAGGGATTCCTAAAATATAGATGGTTCAACATATTCAAAAATTATACTCGTTAAGGAAAATTTTACCTCTTCACAAGAATTATGACAAGTCTGTGGTCCAGGAGTGGATGTGTTCAGAGGACCATCCAATTTTTCATCTCAAATCATGTTTTTATACCATTTAGGTAGACATTTAACTGTTCCCATGGGTTTCATTTATGTCAAATCATTACCATCATCGGTGGGAAATGTAGACATAAAATTAGGCACTTGGGTAACTTTCTAGGTCTAAAAACATACTAATGTATATATGATTCCTAAGCAAGAAAACTAGTGGTTGACAACTATCTTTGGACTCTTTTATTTGTTTCTTGATTTCTCTTTGGTCTTACACACCCTACAACCATAATGGAAATTGAATGATTTATCCTTTATGGCCTCAGACACTAGTGCCCAGTTAAGACACAAATTCCCAGTCACTTGTATACATACTAGGCGCTCCTAACTCTTTCTTACCTTTACTCACTCTTTTTGTGTCTTTTAATCTTTTCTACATCTTTTTCACTTATGGGTCGGCCTTCTAGTTGTCAATTACAAAATTCAAACAAGGGAATCATATATATACTTAGTTACTTCTAAAAAATAGGATACCAAGCACTAAGCATTACTATTACCACCTAAGCTTGCATCCAAAGGCACTAAATCACTTCAAAGGCATCCATCTAGCACTCATACAAGGGACAAGGGTTGCATCACTTTTGCATACACTACATAAGAGGGGAAGTTTATTCTATTTCATCCACACATACTATACATTTTCTACATTCTAGATCTAGCCCGCTATCACTATGCAACTTGCACAAGGGCATCCTAGGGCATCATTTCTACACACACACAAGAACTACATGGGGTCTGAGATGTAGTGCAATGATCGGCAGTAAGTTCACTCTTCAGGTGACCGTTGAGGTCAATTTGACTCCACATTTTGTATCTTTTTTATTAGATTTGATGTGGTTTGTGGACATGTGCAGGTAGATATTCTATTTTACAAGTTATAGGTACCCTCGGTGATTAAGAAACGAATATCAATTGATAAACATGAAATTGAATCAACAACAAAAAACCTTACAACATAGAAAAATAGATTTATGAGAATTTGTATAACCACCAATGCCTAGATCCATGCGCCTTTGCCCTCTTGTGGGTGCCCCTATCCTAATCCATTCTTGAATTCCATAATTTACAAGTGAACATTAATGACATTGTTTCCACTGTCAACACTTTTACCTACCAGGATCACTTCGTGTTTGCTTAGAAATAAACTAAGTCTTCTTATCTCTCCTTCTTGTTTAGGATTTTATATTACACATGCTTTATTTCTTATGTGTTACTATATATTTAGGATTTTTACATCATTTATTACAGTAGTTACTCTACAATATATATTTAATTCAAATTAAATTAAATCAAATGGGTAGCCCATCGCTCAAACCCTATCTTGCTTTTACACATTATTTTTCTTCATCTCCCATGGTTTCCACTCATGACACCTTTACCGACGAAGATATCTATGACCTCTAAGCCCATATTGTTGAACACCCTCAAGATCTATATCTCCTCTTATTTGCTTCTCGTGAGGAAGCCACTAATCTATCTCGAGCTCAATCTTCTAGTTTCTAATGACACATCTATTCCTATTGTAACCCAACCTCCTCATTCCACTATCCCACCTACCTCTATTGTTCCCATTTCTATGCCTACTCCTACCAACCATTTTACCATGCCTATTACTTACAATACCCACCAAATATCCTCTCCAGGACACTCAGACTTGGCTTCTATATACTAGGATATGTAAATCCAAATTATTCAACTACAATAAGCTACTTTCGTTCCTCTCCATCTCTTGATTCCTCATTACTCCTTCACACCCCTTTTACACCCACCATATCTACTTATCCCCTTCCTCCTAACTTCATTACACCTAAGTTTCCCACCTTTAATGGCCATGGTGACCCTCAGAGCATCTTCAATCTTTCCATGTGGCATGTCTTGACTATGTGGATGACCATACATTACTAGCTAAGCTATTTCCTAGAATTTTGCAAGATTATGCTATGTGTTGGTTCTATGATCTACTTGTTCATTTAGTAACTTCTTTTACACACTTATTCGATGCTTTCCTTTCTCACTTTTCCATCAATATCAACACCAAGATATCTTATGCACAACTTTCTCAAATCAAACAAGGATCTAATGAGCGTCTAGTGACTATGTGTTGCATTATAAGAACAACCTAGCTAAGATGACTAATGTAATAGTTGATTTGAATTGCAAGATATTTTTATTCAAAGTATCTTACCTCCACTACAAGAGAGTTTTATCTTTGAGACATCTCCCTCCTTTGATCAATTATGCCATACACTTAAAATGCATGAAGGAAAACTCTTATCTATGGGAAAATTGAAATATTATGACAATGCTTCATCCTCATCCTCTAATCAATTTCAAGCCAAATATACTTTCAAACCATATCCTAAGCCCACTGAAGAAAAAACCATTATTAATGTTGTTTCTACACTTGAAAATCTTCAATTGCAACCTCAAAGCATACTTTTACCAAATTACCCTACACACCTTGATTTCTATTACCACAACTTATCAAAAGCAATCTTATTACTCTTCCACTACCACTCAATCTCGATCCCTCTCACCTCGTGGCCACAACTATGATGAAAATTCATGTTGTGACTATCACCAATCCAATGGGGAACTCTACTAATCATTGTTTTAAACTCAAACATATTATTCAAGATCTCATTGACAATAATGCAATTGAGCTCCCTGAGTCATCTACTTCTAAGCTTCTGGTCAATGATAATAAAAAGATAAAAATATTTAATGACCCTTTTCCCAAGCATGACAAGAAAGCTACCGATTCTTCTTCTAACCATACATATCGTGTTATGTCTCCTCCTTCATCGAGGCCTCTTGATTTCCTTGTTACTTACTACTGATACACCACCACTAGTCATTACATTCTCATATCATGATTATCACGCTACATTTACTTGATTCCTTGCATATCAATGCTTCTATTGGTTCCTATACTCGTCAATAATACTATGATCTATCCATCGGCTCCTACTAATGTATTCTCCATTGCAATCCTAGCCAAAAACTCTCCATTATCTAGTGTCACCTTTCCAGTCACTAATTCTTTTGGTTATGTCAAGCTTCCCATTATGGTTGGGCCCCTTACCATGCTTGTACCATTCATCGTTGCATCTTCAATCAAAGGATGTGACATGCTCTTAGGTATCCTTGGCTTTGCGTTGCCCAAGACATACCTTCCATGAACCATTATTCATCCATAAAACAACTTGTTACCATAAAGGCATTCTACTATGCACATAATTGGCTCACCTACTTTTGCTAATGCACCAATCATGACATATAGGCTTCCTATGCCTCTCAAGTCTAAAGCAACCTTTGCACCTAGCTCTCTTATTCACACATGACCTACACCATGACCTTATCGTCCTCATCAATCTATTATCCCATCTCATCGGCCTAAGTATCCTACTTGGGAATCCCCTTCACATAGGTGTTCACCACCTCCTTCACCACATAGGTCTCCTTCACATGCACATAATTAATCTCCTACACCACTGATCTTAGAGCATTTTCACATGCCTTTGTCTCCTCGGATATCAGGTGGAGGGACCTCACCCTTCACTATCGTTAGATAAAATTATATCCTTTACACGCTTGGGGCATCGACTTCTCCCCTCCCCATCACTATTGATTCTCCCTAGTGTCTTCTACTATACTTTGCATCATAACTAATCTTCCTACGCACTCTCACACCCTTTGATACAAACCTTGTATCATCATTACCATATGACACACTCTAGTTCCACGGTTCATACTTGATTGTTGAGGGTCTAATTTTAAAATGAACCTCATTCACACTCCATGCTATGTGCCTCATGATACATCTTTCTAGCATATACTTTCCCACAACACACTCACTTCCTGATGACACACTCTAGTGCTATGGTTTTTCACGTGACTTCGAGGGATGCTTCGTCAATGAGCCTCACATCATACACACTTCACTCTCTACGCTTCATGATACATCTTTCCTAGCATCTACTACTTTAACAATTAGTTCTTTATATATATTTCTTAGCATCTATCACTTCTCTCACTCACTAGTTCATGACTATATTTTTAGCATCACCACATCGTTGGTTTATACACATCTTATTCATTTCCTGATGACACACTCTTGTTCTATGGTTCATTCTTGATTTTCAACGGAACATGTATAAATGAACCTCATCTCATGTACATCCACCTTGGGGAAACACTACCCCTATCATTGTCACACCTTACATATCACACCATTATAATCATAAAAATTTACATATCTTGGTCGCATTTACTCTTGATAGATAATTTTACTTACATGTCACACTTTTCTTACTATTCTAAATAGATACTTAGTATGTCATTATCTTTATCATATACACATGCACATTCACTTGGTCTCTAGAAGTGAATGCATATCTCTTACATCTCCTTAATTGATGCATGATGCTTGAACACTAATCCCTTTCCAATCTTGTCACAAGGCTCCCGGGGCATCTACCTTGACTACTCTCACACACTATAGGTTCTATTGTTTCATCATTTACTACTTCTTACTAGCACTTTCTTTTCATTGATATATACATGCTTTGACATACTATTTATCTTTCTAACATGTTAATAGGTGCTTCATGTGTAGCATTTTCCTTGCACTATATACAACCATGGTCATCTGGTACATTTTTCTTGCTATTGTTTACTATTGTATGATGTTGTTTGTGGGATATGCCTTATGTCTTATGTGATCATTGTATTCCTTTGGATATTTTGGCCCTGATTATCTTGTGACATTGTGAGAAATGTCCCATGTATGAAACCCATTTCTCGCGATCTATCTTGTCTTTCTAGTCACTTGTTACATTGTCTTCTATTGCATGCTAGCTATTTTTACTACTAACACATGTTACTAGCCTCTCTTGTTTTCATGTTCCTTGGTTTATACCATGCACATCCCCTACCCCCGCATGTATCTCCACTCATATATGCATATCGATCAAGGTCCTCTCCTTCGGACCTCATTCTCCTACAATCGTCGCATGTACCCCAAATAATGGGAGACATCTATTAGGTGAAAGAATCACCCATAAAATAGCTCGAGCTATAGTAAAATAAACTTAGTATAGAATCAACATAGGAATATGGTCACTAGAATGGTCTAGAATCAAAATTAGACCTCACACATAAAGCGTAAAACCGATGCCCAATAAAGACAATAATACGCTAGTGCTTGTGTCCTCCCTCTGGGCACTAATTTCATGGGGAAAACATAGTCAATTTTTCAGATCAACACAATCTACAATATTTTAAAGAAAATTTCTACATTAGCAGCACTTTCCTCTAGTTACAGAATTCACCTTATCAGTACATTTTAGTTACAATTGAAACAATAAAGACTAATCGAGACTAAACGTAAAAAAATCGGGACATACCATCTGCAGTGTTGTGGGAAGCGTCATGGAAAGATAGAAAACCTATACCTCTCTCCCCAACACTCATCTCTTGGTGTCGATTACCCAAAAACTCGCTCTTGGCATGAGATTGTCCAAAAAAATCACACTTGGCGTGAGATTGCCCAAAAAACTCACTATGGGCATGAGATCTCCCAGAAAAATTCCTCTTGGTGTGAGATCGCCCAAAAACCTCACCTTCAACATTCAAATCAACAATCTCCAAGCAACATGACAAATTTATATCTTTTACTCTCTTATACATCAGGTGCACACTTTCCTTTTTACACACTTTTACACTCTTTTACATATTTATATACATGTTTCTCTGATCTATCATATACAAAACTTTAACTAATTTATTTCTCTTCTTTTATAGGTTCATCCTTACAAGAGGCAACTCATATCAACAACATATACAATGCACACACTATACCCCTAGGGCCCACTTTCATTTCCTAGTCTCCATGCTTCACTTTGTGATCACTCGAGGCTTCACTTTTCCACTCAAAGATGCTATCACTAATACTCTATTCTACAGGATCATAATGTACACATATCTTATCTACTTTATGTTATCGAGTATTCACTTAACAACATAAAGTGGGAGAAAATGTAGACACAAAATCACGCACTTGGGTACATTTATAGGTCTAAAAGCATACTAATTTATATATGATTCCTAAGAAAGAAAACTAGTGGTTGACAACTATCTTTGGCCTATTTTCTTTGTTTCTTTCTTTCTCTTTGGTCTTACACAACCTACATCCTCGATGAAACTTGACTATTTTATCCTTTATGGCCTTAAAGTGGCACCCAGTTAGGACACTAGCGCCTAGGTGCTTCTATCCATACTTGGGCATTCTGACTCTTTCTTACCTTTACTCACTATTTTTGGTCTCTTTTATCTTTTGGGAATCTTTTTCACTTATGGGTCGGCCTTCCAGTTGTCAATTATGAAATTCAAAAAGGGAATCATATATATACTTAATTACTTATAAAAATAGATGACCAAACACTAAGAATTACTATTACCACCTAAGCTTGTAGCGAAGGCCCTAAAACACTTTAAAGGCATCCATCTAGCACTCATACAAGGGACAAGGGTTGCATTAGTTTTACATACACTTCATATGAGGGAGTTTTACTTTATTCCATCTACATACTTTACATTTTCTACATTCTAGATCTAGCCTACCATCATTGTGAAATTACATAAGGACATCTTAGGGCATCATTTCTACACACATACATAAGAACTACATGGGGTCTAAGATGTAGTGCGATGCTCAGTAGTAATTTCACTCTTCGGGTGACCGCTAAGGTCAGTCTGAATCCACATTATGGATCTTTTTTATTAGATATTATGTGGTTTGTGGACATGTGCATGTATATATTATGTTTTGCATGTTACAAGTACCCTCGGCGATTAAGGAGTGAATATCAAGCAATAAAAAAGAATAAACAATGGACCTTTATGACACAAAATAAATCAATTTATGAGCATTTACATGGCCACCAACACCCAGATCCAATCACCCACACCTAGGCACCTCTGCCCTCCCATGAGCTCCCATCCTACTCCATTCATGGATTCCACAATTTACTGATGAGCATTAATGATTATGTTTTCAACCTAGTTAGCACTTTCACCTACCCAGATCACCTCATGTTCACTCAGAAATCATCTAATGCTTCTTATCTCTCATTATTGCTTAGGGTTTTATATTGTGTTGGAAACACAATGGAATGAGATGGTGGGTGAATTATTCCTTACAACTCAATCAATATCAAGAATCACCCAATCAATCTCATGCTCTAAACAACTCAGTTCTTCAAGAAAAGAAGTTATGTCCTGAATAACCAAAAATAATCTTGTCCACACAACTTACCTAGAAACCATAACAAAAATCATCATTGTGAAATTACATAAATATAAATCTCTATTAATCCTCTTTCCAACAAAACTTTAATCACCTCCTAACTCCACATATAGCTCCTGTTATGTCTATTTTATTGAAGACTATTTTTCACTGCCTCATAACAGCCCTTTGACTAGTCAAACTTCATAGGAGACACTCTACCATTTTTATGCATCCTCATGACCTTAAAAATCTTTGGACATCAATAAAATCTCATATACTCAAAACAATGTCAATTTATTTGGCAACTCTTTTGGACAACCTTGTCCCAAAACAAATTTCTTCAAAAACTGGATTGTTTGAGTAGGTCCCACTCATCACCATAACCTCTTCCATACTTTTTTGAAATATTACGGGTTCCTCTACATGTTTCAAATATCATACATGCACTAAGAAGAAATTTTGGCCACTTAATAAGTTGGTTACCTTCTAACATTTGTTTATAAAAATGTGAGAATGAAATGACCTCATTATTTTTTTGAAAACTTCTAAGATAACTTTATAAACATCCCTAAAATCCACAAGGTCCCATGAAAATCACACAATTGGTGGTGAGCATCAGAAGTACCAATTTGATATGGAAATGCACTTATTCTTGATCTTGTTTAACCAAAAACCTCATATCTTGCAAAATTCACATCATGGAAACCTAAATTTTTCCCATAGCAAAAGGGAAAATCCTAATATCATATACAAGAATCATAATGTCATGATTACCTCTCAATATTTCCAGCCACTGAGACTTGCATAACTAGTACCCCTTAGGGTTTTGCATTGTAGAATTTAGGGCCAACTGAAAGAACATTATAATTCATCATGAAAGAACTAAACATGGTCAAAAAATACATGATACATCATGTTATACCTTTCTACATTCATCCATGAGCTCATATAGCTCCATATCTCCTAACATCCATACCTAGTCCAAATGAGCACATGAATCATGGTCACCAGATTGTATCTACATCCTAAGGCTCATATGAGTGCCCAAACACTCTCTAAAAATTATCTCCATCATGATAACATGATTCTCAAGAAACCAAGAAGCTCCAATCACCATGCAACATCACCTAGGCTAGCTAGGTCACCTGAATAGGCTTGCTAGAACAAGCCATCCTCACTGAATCAACATGTGCAACCAAGAACATACATGAATCTCCATGTCATCATCACTCTGAGCATCATCTGACCCTACACCATCATCAAATTTGTCATTAATGAGATTTTGCATCAATAACAACACCTATACAGTAGCATGCCAACATATTACACATGCTTTATCACTTGCTTCTTATTATATATTTAGTATTTGTACATCATTTGTTACACTAGTTACTTTGCAATATATATTTTAATCAAATCAAATTAAAGTAGGAACATCAACTTTTGTTTTCACAACATGGGTGCTTTGAACATAAGGTGATTCTATGGAAGGATTCTCAACTTCTTTCTTCTAAAAATACTCAATATCCTTGTTGGTGTAGACTTTCATGGTATTTAGATCCATCAATTTGTTCCCAAGAGATTCTTCACCGTAGTCAATGAAGATGTATTTCTTTGCTTTCATATCTAATTTATTTCACTTATACTTGGGAACTTTCATACTAGTTTTGTACCCAAATAATCTAGTGTGTAATTTATGGCTTCTGTTATAACCATACATCATGTGGTGTTACTCCATAAAGAGCAATTGTAGGCACTCTATTTTACGTACATGCACTATAGTATTTGTTGTTTTGGCCCAGGATGTATTAATCAAACTTGAATCATTGATGGAAGAAACCATATCCATAATAGTACAATTCCTTCTCTCAATAGTACCATTTTTTTACATTTTATGTGGAGGAGGCATCTCACAACAAATCACATGAGCTTACGAAAGGATTTTAACTCATTCGATGAATCCCCCTTGATATGAGAAGAGAGATATGATTTTGCAACCAATATCATTCTCAATAGGAACTTTGAAAACTTTGAAGTTCTCAAAAGCTTCATCTTTAATATGAAGTAAAAATATCCACATTTTTCTAGAATAATCATCAACACAAAGCATGAAATACTAAAATCCATAATGACTAGGTTACATCGGACCACAAAAATCGGTGTGTGCCAAATCGGGATTATCTAGAGCTCGATATGTACTATTATAGAATTAATATTTTTCTTCTTTTCATGCCACATAGTTAGGACACTTGTCTATATCCTTCTTAAGAGATAGAAACCTCTCACCATATTATACTAGTGAAGTGTGTCAAGATATCCAAAAATGATGTGACCAAGTATTTGATGCCACAACTGTGTGAAGGAGGTATCTTTAGTCACAAGTTCTTGATCATATATTAAGGATGAAATCAAGCTAAAACATACGTCTAAAATTTGTAACTCTTGTAACGATTTTCAATCTTATGGATTTATCTTGAATAAAAAAATTTCTTACCATCTTTGAAATCAAAATCGATCTTTAGCTTGTGATCTAGAAGTTGAATTACTGATATAAATTTCTTCATCAAACCAAAAACATATAATACATCTAACAACCTACAATTTCCAGAAATCAAAGGTAATGAGATGTTCACAATACCTTGGACAAAGTGTAGGAAGATTCATCACCTAATGAAACATGATTTTTAGAGGGCATGTCTCGCATTGTGGAGAACCCATTTTTACATCTGGTCATGTGTCAAGTGGATTCCAAATCAATGTACCATATACCACTAGAAGACATGGTTATTTCACTAGAATGGGTAATGTACAATAATCCCTCATCATCTGAGTGGTTATCTTGTTCAACAACATTTCCTTGCTCATGGGATTTCTTTCTCCAATTCTGCTTTTTCTACCCTTTCTTGTAGCTAGATTGATCCTCTTGAGATTTTTGATTGTTAGGTCTAGAAATGATAGACAACCCTTTCTTGTACATGTTATACCACCAATATTTCAAATCATTCCTTTTTATTTTGCTTGTCCCCTTGTTGATTTTGTTTTTGGGACTTATTGGAAGAATGAGATTTGTTCTTCCCTTTCTAATGAGAAGAAATTTCATACTCTTATTCATCTTAGTTGTACATTTATTCTTCTTATTGCAACAAGTTCACCTACTTTTCAAAATTGATGGTCTGATCTAAAAATTGATCATCATCACAAAAATTTTGTATGAGGGAGGAAGTGCTCTCAAAATAATAGGAATGAGAGCGTCATCTAATATTTCCCCTCCCAGGGCTAGAAGTGAATCCCTCAATGTTACAAACTTGTCAAGAAAACCTAAACTTCCTCATTACGATTGAATTTCAATGTAGCTAGATAACTCAAAAAATTCAATATAGTATTCTTATTATTGGCCCCATTCATTGTGCTAATATTATCCCATGCTTCTTTGGCCATTATGACATGTCAAATGTGTGGTTGAATGTCATAAGACACTCTGAACAAGATGATTAATTCGGCCTTATAATTTTCCCTATCAAACTGACGCGTTGTTGTATTGCATCATCTGTTGATGTGGTTACATAACCATTTACAACAGGCCACCATTCTTCAAACTTAAGTTGAGTTCAATTTTGGTCTTTCATACGACATATTTTTTGCCGCAGACCAACTACAAGTAAATAAAAAGAACTTTGGAGTATTTTGGGCATAACGGGTGATTAGAAGATTCTTGACTAAATGGGGCGTTAGTATAATACAAATCAATACAATATAATGGAAAAATCAATTCACCTCTTGTGCAGAAAAATTGGTCGACAGAGCAAAAAATATATTTAAAACCTAGTGGCTTTCAAATCTCTCTACGGCTAAAAATGATAGACCCAAAAAAACAACAAAAAATGCCTTTTAGGAAAAAACCCTTTACAAAAGTTTCATAAAACCACTTTTGAAGTCAAATGGGAGAATTACCCTCCATATGGCTCTCTTTGCTAAATTTAGATGGAGTTTTAGTTGTAACTAATGGCTTTAGCAGGGGTCATGTAGTATGGTGACTTAGCCATTTATAGGTTCATAAGAGGAGACATGGCTTGGGGCGTTGTGGTTGGATCATCGATAATGGTTTTTATGTTGGATCGGCCCCGACTCGTGTGGATCTGGACCTTTCAAAAACTATCGCGACTCACTTTTGGGCTCATATTTTCTTGGTTTGACCCCTCAAACTCGGTCCACATAGGGATTCACAAAGCTTTATGTATTGATTGTAGGGTAGCTCATTGTGTAACTCGTCAAAGTCACCCCAACTCATTATCTCGGCCAGGATAGTGCATCCAACTATGTCTACAACTTGATATCCTCCTAGCTCACTGTGGTAGCTCACTTTCACCGAGCTGAATTACTAGTCAACTACCTAGCTCGCCTACATGATAACCAAATTTCGGTCCTCCTTCAAGTAGCTCGCCACCTCAATGCATAACCCAATATAAACACGCCTACTTGACCCTTACGCACTGTTGAGTAATTAGTTGATCCTTTGCAACATGGGAACATACCCAAGGTGTGGGACCTTGATTCCTTGATTCCTTCTAAACTATGTGCATCTAATATAAGATTAGACTACGAAATCTACAATACTAGAAAAAACTATATTATTCAATTCTTTGGAGAAAAAGAGAAATAAAAAAATTGTCGAAAAAGGTGATGCACCAATATTTTAATGAACAAGAAGATTAGCTTTGTAAGCACATAATAATTTTACAGAATAATAGATGACATGCACATCTTTCTATTTCTTTTCTCCAACAAAGAATTCTTATGAAAGTAAGATTTACTAATAACATAAGGGAGTTTTTTTATTCCAAAAATGAAACAATAAGTCTCATTAATCACAATTTCAATCTTACTAAAGAAACATAATTAATGTGAAGGAAAGATAAATCATCACATAAAAGGAATTAAGAGCATTCACAAGTATAGAGTGAGATATTGAAATACACAACACAATAAGTAGATGAAGGAAAAATATTGTTTTTGTATATAGCATTGATGATAAATCCCGTATATAAGGACTAAAAATAACAGATCCTCCTTACAAAAATGATCCAAAAAGTCCCCAATTACATAATACATGCTTTTATTTATAGATTAATAAGGTTGAGTGATTATATCTACTCTTCTTAATTATTACATACTAAAAATAGGATGCATTTACATTCAAGAAACAGTATCCCAAAAATAGCCAAGTTTTTGTGCAAGTTTGACTGGGTCAAACCTACAACTCGAATGGTGATTGTGGCTTAGATATCATGTGAAAATAAAAGCCAAGCTCAACTAGGGCCGACACCCTTCTATATAGCCTTTCTCAATTTCAATGATCAAATACTCTTCTTGTCTTCAAGCAAGTTCAACTCCAACACTATATCATTCCAACATCTCATTGCTTAACCTTACATAATCAAGGCATTTTTGTTTAAGCATTAGGACCTCCTAACCCCAAATTTAACCTCCTTACAAAACTACTTCAAATAATGCATCTTAGATAATGTTTGATCATTCAACAAAGTTGAACCAAGCATTAAAAATTAACATTTACCTCAGTTTGGGTCTAAACTGCCCTCAATCAATGTGTTAAGATAGGTTAAGTCTTCCTCCATGTATATTTTGTCAACCTTGAACCCTTATCCTCATGATTGTTCTTATGAAACACCCTTCCTCTTGTCCTATTGCTTTCAATTGGGTTAAAGATCTCCAAAATGTTGGTTAACACTAACTTTGCTTGCCAATCACTTAACCCCTTCCTCATGCTCTCTTACCTCACTAGTCCTATTTGAAAAAAATTACCTAGAATTCTCTTTGTTAAAGGATTCAAGAAAAACTAATGGAAATTTATCTCCCTGAATACAAGGATTCTTTTGTACCTTTTGGTGAAAAGAGGTCTCAAATGCAAATGATAAGTTCTCAATCAAGTCTTCTTCAATGATCTACAATCCTAGAGGTAAAGTGTCAAAACTCACTCTCTCCTTCATGCATATAGTAATCTAAAACTTATTTCACCATGATTGAGGGAACTATAGGTGGTTGGTTGCCACTCTTAAGGATATCCCTTTTGAATTTCTCATTCAACTTTACGCTTTAGCTCTTACCCTCTATGCCATTGCACAACACAATTCCATATTGTCATGGAGTTTTGAGATTTGAACTAACTTAGAGTCGATTCCTTAATGATACATTATGGAAGATACTAATATTAAGAGTATCAAATCTCATGTCTTACCTTCATTGTTCAATCCTCCAAATACTCATTCTTTCCAACCTATGTGTCTTCATTGGTCTTATTACATCGTGCACAACTAATTGTCAAGGATAACTCGAGTATCACCTGAATCATTCAACCTCCATCCTTCTCCAACACTTGGATGACACTCTTGTAGATATTCCTTCAAAATATCAAGAGGTTTGGCTAGTGTAAACTCAAGAAAATGTTGTTTCCTTCAAGCTAACCATAGTTTTAGGGTTTTCACTATTGTGTAAGCCCGAGAGGGCATACTTTGATCCTTCTTCACTAGTTATCCTTATTATTCACTCTTGTAAGTTCTATAAGGACTGGGATGACCTTTATAACATATCAAGGTACTTAGTAACTCATGAAAAACTCCCTTACCCCTCCTTATAATCTCATTTCATAGTGCATTTACACACATGTATGTTCATAACAAAATAGTTGTCTTTATAAGAATTCTCCTCAAATAGACGGCTCTACACCAAGGATATATTAGAGCATTGTGTCTAAGTGTCTTGTCGTAAGAATTTGTTAACATGCAATGATACACACATCATTGTACCCTTGTATATTTACTTTAAAATCTTGGCACAAGTCTCTTATCTATCTCAACATTTTTTATTAGTGTATACACAAAGTGTTACCAACACTTAGTCATTATAAAATTGCATCCACTAAACTTCCAACACCATGCTATCACTTATACAAGTATTTTCAAGCATGATTCTCACCCCCAAACCATATTATCCCTTTATCATCTCAAATACTCCAATTTAACCTTCTAAACATACACAAGAAATCTCACATAACATTTACAAGGCTTCACAATATTTTCCAATAGGTGTTAACACACACAAAAGCAAAAAAATCCTAAAAATTCACTAAATATGCTTATCTCATATCCTCTCACTAGTTTACAAAGACATGCATCACCTGTAATGCTCCACAACAACACAAAAATTCATAACACACTACTGTGCCAAGAATGTACACACAAGAAAACACATTTTCAATACTCTCCTTGAAGCTTCTATGATTTTAATTTGAATGGGAATATGTGAATTCAGTTATAAAATGATGTTTATACCCTTACAAGGAAGCTACCACCATAGTTATGACCTTTTACCTTCCAATTTAGCCACTTAAGCTCTTCTTCATCCTTCAACTTGACAAAATAACATATGATGTTGAGCTTAGAACTCTTGTAACCTATTGAATCCTTTAGAAATACCATTACAAACTTGAGGAGGTGTCTTAACTCCAGACACAGAAAACTAGAAAATATAAAACTTATTCATTCAATCCAAAATAGGCCTTTAAGACTCTAACTTGCACTTTTGGAGGGAAAGTGAATAGTTTGAATTTTGAAAGGACAATAAACCAACTGACACACATAAATAACTCCTAATGACCTCTAAACTTCACTAACATACCTTCAATCCAAAGTTTGGATGTTTTCATCCTCATACATACCCTAGAGTTGATGCTCCTACATCACACCCCTTTTCCCAATTTGCATCAATTTCTTCTTTTTCTTCTCCAACTAACTTGTGCCTATAATCAAGAAATCATTTGATGATTTCTTGGACATATTTATCATTAGGTCCGCATGAATAGTAGTTTAGGACATTGGAAGATTCGGTTGTTCTATTAAGTTTTCCGTAACTTCTTGGTCTGATTTATGAATTTCTTGAGTTAGCTCAAGAAATTTTGGTATAATACCAACTTATGAATGGAATCGAGACCAAAATAATTTGTTACCTTAGTATATTCATTAACTAGACTCTTGAATTTGGAAATAATCTATTCCACTGGAAGCACATCAATATTTTCATCAAGGAACCTACAGTGAATGATGTTAAACTCATATGTGATATCATTGAGGCCATCAACTACCTCAATTCTTCCCTCATTCAACTGATACATAACCTCTTACAACATTGGGACGTGAAACTTCATGGATTCATTATATTCAAAAACTTTGAGAAGTTGCCAATGATCCTTTATCCTAAGAGTAGATCAGATTTGGCTCTCCAAACCTCTTTCCAAGATTCCTAGGTGAGCTCTAAATCATCACATTATTCTACAGAATACCATACATTTTGGTGATTATGTCCTTTTCATATTCAATTTCATTATATAGAGTGAAAACATCATTTATCACTTGTTCTCCTTCCCCGAATTTGGCTTTCAATCTAACTCGTGACTGCTTGACCTTATTGTCCAATTTTCTCAACCATGGATAAATAAGTGTCATCAAAACTTATAGGAACAACAAGAGTAGTTATATGAATAGGTCATGTGATCTTATGCGGATGGTAGTCAACTTATCTACTTTACCTTTTATCTCATCCTCGTGACCTTTTCCTTGTCTAATTTTTCTAGACATTTTCCGAGGGCAACCTAGACATCCTGTTTCACACCTTCATTTGTGGGATTACCAAGATAAAACTATGAAATTTGATAGTCCAATGTTGTTATGTTCTCTTTTTTGATTTTTCGGCAGCCAATGTTGTTATTTAAACAAATCTTTCCACTTTGTTTGATCCACCAAAAGGTGAGAGATAACCCTTGGCCTCTTTTCTTATCACCGGGGAGTTGGGTCTAGGATGCTAAGATCAACAACATATCCAATGGGAATTTTCTTATTTTTCTTAGGAGTTTGTCTATTCAACCATGTAAGAGTGGAAGAAGAAGACATTTTCTTAGTGGATGACATGGGTATTGTTATATCGCAATAGTAAACTGAATGGGTGATATAAGGGCACTTGTTGCAGTAACCATGGGTGGCAATGAAGAGGTGACAAGTGGGTAGAAATGCGTGAGGAAGGGGAGTTCCTATAGGGGAACTTAGGATAAAAACATCCCTAGATGAGAAATAAGAAAGGGAAGAAAAGACCAGGCCATGGTAGGGGACGAGGTGAGGGGAGTGGGAGAAATGAGAGGAGAAGAAATGGAAGATGTGGGTAAAGAGAGAGTGAGAGGTGGAGGAGATGGAGGAGCTGAAAATGGGGATGAAGGGAGAGGTGGTGAAGAAGGTGACTGCAACACTTGAGTTATGTGTGGTGGTGAAGCACTAATATCAATAACTTCTATAGAAGGAAATTTGGGAGGAGAAACTTCTATAGAGGGAACCCTAGAGGAAGAGCCTAGACCTCAGTAGACAACAATAATATTGTAAGGATTTGGAGTTGGTTTTGAAGTGGAATTTCTTACTTTTGAAGAGGTGGGATGGCCCACCGATGGTTGTACCTATGTTTTTGTAAGAAGAAGTTTTTAAGATGATTTTGGCATAATTCCCAATGATATCAACTACTAGTGGGTTCCAATTGAGGATATGAGTCACGAGTTCCTTTGAGTTACTCCACTCTCTAGAGTAACCAATCGATCCATGGAAATGGATAATATTTCACATTATTTTGATCATAAACAGGGTCGATACACATCCAACGTCTTGAATTCCCCTGGAACATATGTAATTCCATACTCAACCACTTCTTTGAGAGTTAACCTTTCAAATTCCCTCTCCCGTAATGAACTTCATCTCTACAATTAATCAAGATCTCCTCCAACCGTGGTATGTGAATACCAGTTGGTCCATGTCCACTTACCTTTTCCCAAAGAATCAAAACTAACCTATGGGTGATAGGTTTTCAATGTCATTTGTTGCATTTCTCCTTCAACATTATTTGCTTTATATGTGGATGCACAAGTATATCACCCCAAAACTATTGGGAATTGAACCCATTGTCTTATGCCTATCATGCTGGATTTTGTGAAAGTGTAGTAGTTGTCAAAATAATTCCATAAAGACCCATTTATCTCATGGGACACCTTGGTAGCTTATAACAATCACTTGAGAATCCTCCCACCCTGAGATACATGAATGTTGGAAATTGTAAGAAAATGCCTCCCCAAGTCCTAACCATGTTCCAAACACTATATGATATCCTTCATTTGTATAGTTCTTTGTTAAAGACACATAGGATAGCAGTGAAGAAAGTGTCACTAAATCTCTAGAAATGTTTTTCACTCCTTCATGGTGAGTTGAGGATAAAATTCATAAATCTTTAATGATTTTTTTTTTGCTCCTATGGATGAAAAACCTGGATAATTCCTCATCCTTGCAGCCACATACACAAGATATGAAGTCATGTAGAAATTTCCTAAAGTTAGGACATCCAACATTTGAATATGTATGGCATTGTTGATATGCTCTACCCATCGAATAAGATCAGAATTCTTTCGGATAGTGGCAATATATAGATACATCCACTCTTGGAAATATTTGGAAGATGGGAGTTCTGCAGATCTGCTCGGTGGCATGATTATATCATTTACCACTTAAATGAAAGATGAGTGGGGAATAGTCTTTAGGAATCTAGACAATGAAGGCTTAGGTTTTGCTAGGTAGCTCTTGTTAAGGACCCTAGTACAAGTTTCAAGGCTTGTTTCCCAATGTTCAAAGGCATAGTCGGAGAAATTTAGGCATACCCCTTGACATCAAGAAGCTTTAACAAATCCTCAAAGTAATCAATATCCAATCTAATTACAATTGTTTTTCATCGTCTCTAACTACGTCGAGTTTTTATCATAGTGTGTTACAGTTGCGAACACAATTTTTGGGCATTATATCGATGGTGGAAATGTAGAAGCTAGAGAAAGTCCACTATCATGATACCCTTCATCTAGGAATTTTTTGATGGATCTCTAACTCTACTCCAAAATTTTGGTAGATCAATATGTCCAAGGTCGAAGCATCCCGATATTATCAACATCGATGTGATATCTTTGGAATGGGGAGCCACCCCTTGGAAACTATATTTCATTTTCTCTTTCCCTTTGGATGAAGATTTAGAAATTTTCCCCTGAAGAAAACTCTAAAAATTCTCTAAAATTAAAAGCGGAAGTTTTAACCCTACATTGTATTGTCACTACGACCCTACACTTCCAACTTGTGCTTCGACTTGCACTTCGACTTGCACTTCCAACCCGCACTACCGAATTGCACTTACGACCCTAGCTTGGCATGTTTTGACCTCCAAAGTGTGAGTTTCCTATTAAACCATGACTCTCGATGGTGGAATTTGAAGCCTTTTATGTAGTCTTAGAGTTCTAACTTGATCCATGGAAGAAATGGAAACTGTTTCATAGCTTGAAACCTCCAAAACAAACCCTCAATGATAATTTATCCTTTGTTTTTCAAGAAAATGATACCATGAAGCCTAAGCTTAAAAAAAAAAAACTAGTGATGGAGGGAGATACATGGAAAAGTTAATCTCAAAGCACGAGAAGGAAAACCCAAAAAAATTGACACAAAAATGGAGACACCAAGGGCACCCATAATGCTAGGAAAAGAAAAAATAAAACCCAAAAAGAGAACCTAAATGTTAGAGTAGGTATTTACCTTAGCTCATGTTCACCTAGGTACATTATTTACCTTTATTGTATTTTTCCTTACCCGCTTATGTGTGTGGATATTTCTTTTATTTATTTAGATATTAGGATATATTATCTAGTTGTTAGGTATAGTTATTTCCTTGATCTATGTTATTGACTAGTTATTTCCTAGATCTATGGTATTGAATAGATCCTTGATGTCTAGTTCTTTCCATGATTTATGGCTTGATCTACGACCTTGAATGGTTCTTATATTTTTATTCCTTGCCTATATAAGCAAGGCCCATTATCATTGTATTTCATTGAGTTCCATAATATTGCTGCTCATTTATTTGCAAAGGTTTATGTAAAGTTATTTTGGTGAATTACTTTCATCTTATTGATCGTAGTGTTTGATTAGCATCCGTTTTCTTTGCTTGGTACAATCTAGTTATCGTTCCTTTTAAAGAGAACCTAAAAACCTTGCAAAAATATTAAAACGTAAAAAATTACCTAAATACTAAGTGGGTTGAGGAGAAAAATATAAAATTTTCCAAAAATCCATGCAAGGAGTACATTCGGAAGTAGGTGAGGCATCAACATGTCAATGTACAAAGTGTTAAGTGAAAAAGACAAGTAAAAATCTTCCTTGAAATAGAAAAGGGAAAATTAATTACCACGTAGGTGACACATGTGGGTAGGTGGCATTAAATACACTAACCTAGCATCACATGTCGGGTTTTGGGAATCATCACGCATTTTGCATGAAAATTATAGTTTTGAGTTTCGTCCCAAAAATGGTCTAAAACCTTAGCATTTCAGAAGTTGAATGTTGAATTGCGGTTTGCATGCAAACTACACTTTAGGTTCCAAAACTTGAAATGGTCTTGAGTGTTCAAAAATCAGGTTTTAGAAGTCGACTTGCAGTTTGCATGCAAACTGCACTTCGGGTTCCAAATTCCAATTTGCACTAACTTCCTATGTATTTCGGGTTTCGAATTCATCAAGCGGTTTGTACGCAAACCGCAACTTGACTTCCAAAATCTAAAATACATGAGAAAAATCAGTACTTATGCAATTTCCTCAAATAATTTAATGAAAAATAACACTTGATACAAGGTAAAAATTTACAAGAAAATTTTTAAAATCTCTCTGCAAGGAACTTGGAAAGTTAACAGTGGGAACAATCTTAGCCATGGAATAAGTGTGGTACATCTAGGTATTTAATTACAACATTTTTATTTCCAACTTTCCATTCATGTCTTCATCTGGTCTAACAAATTAAATACCATGCAATCAAAAACCTTGAGAGCATAAAAAAAAAAAAATACCAAACCCCATTTTCCCCATATTTTAAAAAAATTGTTTCTTTCAGTTGTGCAAGGCCCAATTATTAGTGTCATAAAACTAACTTACAAGTTGGTAGCATTGGATCAATGATCCCTCCATAAGGTTAAAAGGGATGTATTACAATGGTATACTCAAGCTATATACTACTTGTGATAATGTTGACTCATGGTATTCAATACTTATTTCATCGTATATATGCATTGCCCTAAAATATTCTCTCATTAGTTTCTCCTTGATATTAAAATATTTTAATCGAACTTCCTAGACATGAAAAATATCTTCCTGAAATATTCACCTCTCAAAATTAAAAATATATATAAAATTAGACTCACCTATCAAATTTAGTATATTAAAAAGTGTCAAGAGTTTGTATTTATGTTGGGAATAACTAACCCTCAATAAACCATGAAAAGGCCACCCTATCTCTCTAAAATTATTTTAGAGAGCTTATCATTTAGGATAAGAGGTCCCATAGAAGGGTCCCTCATTCCAACTTCTTGATCTCTTCACCCCCTCAAACCCCTATAAAATGGATGCCTCATCTCTCCCTTTCATTTCTCTTGGGTTCATGCTAGCATCAAATATTTTACTTCCACTGAGCTCAACTTGAACCATTGATTGAGGTCTATAATGGATTTTTGTTTGGTTTTAGGATCAATAGGCATCGACCTTTACATTGAGGGTCCTTCAATCTCAACATCCACAAGTTTCCATTTTGATCAATTGTATAAGGCCCAGTTGTTGGCACCATAGAAGTGAAAAACAATTTAACGATGTTAACTAATTGATCCCTTCATATGGCTTAAAAAATATTTAGTACAATGTCATTATTAATATTGATACTATTTTAAGCACATATTGCACTTGGGTGAATAATATGAGTGAGATAAAGATGATAAATGGGAGAACATATAGAAAATATTATTTGGTTGGCAACAATTTGAGCTTTAGAACAAATGTGGAACACACAGTGTCTATTTCCCACATTTTCTATCTAATTTTCTATTCATGTCTTTGTCTTATTTGACAAATTCAATAGTGTCAAACCAAAAACCTTAATGTCGTATAGAATAAAACCAAAGCCAATTTTTCGTATGTTTTCTCAAAAAAATATGTTTTTCCTATTGTGTAAGGCCAAACTCTTGGCAACATAGAATTAATGGACAAGTTAACGTTGTTGAATGAGTGACCCTCCATATGGCTGAAAAAGAATGCAATGGAATGTTATTTATAAGCTAGATACTATTTTTTATTAGGTTGACTCGTGTTTCTCAACACCTATTTCATCGTATCCATGCACCACCCCCAACGATTCTCTCCTTGCTTTTTCATTGATATGGAAAACATCTTAATGGAAACATCTAGAAATATGTCAAAAAATATTTTCAAAATTTTCACCTCTCAAAATTTACAAAAATATAAAACTACACCGACCTATCAAATTTAGTATATTAAAAGTGTCACGGTTCTATACCTATGTTAGACATAAATAGTCCTTTGTAAACGATGAAAAGATCACCTTATCTCTCCGAAATTATTTCGAGAGCTTATCAATTAAGATAAGAGGTTCCATAGAAGGTCCCCAAATTCCACCTTCCATCTTGGAATGCACCTTTTATTATATTTCTTGACATGTTCTTTTCCTTGGACCCTTATCAGGTGAATACCTCATCTCTCCCCTATGCTTCTCTTCACTTCGTGTAAGCATCAAGGATTTATCTTTAACCAGGCTTAAATTGATCCTTTGAATTTGATTTGTATTGACCATTACATTTTTTCTTAGGATCAACAATCTTCAATCTTTCATTGTGGGTTCTCTAAGGTCAACATCATATTATATCATGGATCCCTATTGAGTATTGTGATTCATCCTTGCACGTATCTAGAGTTTCCTCGCTCCACTAAATGATCACCCAAGATTGCATCTTCCCTTCACCCACCATTTCCCTTTGTATGTGGTAGTTAATATTGAATTATCTACTCTCCATATGACTAGAGGATGTAGGCTACATGTGTCCCCATGACTCGACATATGGGTTGGCATCTCTTCCAAATGACCTCAACCTAAATCTATGTATTCAACATAATCCATGCATTCTAATTTGTTAGGCCATCAATAGATTATAATATTAACACCAACCAAGTCATATTCTTCTAACCAATCAACCAAATTTAATATTCAAACTAAAACATTCCTTTTTATAAGCTTGGATGAGCTAGAGGATGGAAGGAGGAGCAAGACATACATATATATGGCAATGCTTCAAACATTGTTTATGCTTAAATGTGTTTCCAAACATGTGTTTCTGTAGCTATGTCTAGCACACATTAGAGAAATGATATAATATTTTATTGTCTCAAATTAAACTTTTCAACCTATCCCCTTTGATATTTCCATCGCACATTTTATGTGTGATTTAACAATTACTAAAAGTGGTTGAGTTAATCGTATTCAATCACACTTATGCATTTACCATAACACAAAAAAATCTCATGACTAGAAGTTTAAAATTACAAATGTCTCCTTGAATAAAAATAAAATATATTTTTTAAATTTCTAAAACACTTTACTAGATAAAAGGTTAAAAGCTATTTAAAATTATAAAATTATGACTTTATCTCTATTTCTCACATTTTAGGCCAATTGGTTTTACGTGAGGTTAAAAGTACTTAAACTTATCCCACTCATTTTTTTGAGTGGCTATCCTAGAGACAAGATCGTATGGCCTTCATTATAATGAGTAGTAGATGCCATCCTGAATGGCATACATGCATAGTTTTCTATGGGACTGCATCATCCTCTATGGCATCCAGTCTGTCAACCTAGTCACAATTTTCTGAAGTAGTCATGAAACTTCATTCCCAAGGCAATCCGAAGGAAATATGAGAAGACAAAGAAAAAAATGATGGGATGAGGAAAGGATGTTAGAAGGTGGCAACATTTAATGCAAATATTTGGAAAACCTATGCCATACGGTCCCGATTAAACAAGGAACATAATTTTTAGCGCCAAAACCAGAACTCTCTACAATCGTATTCGCAAGATTTTGAGAGAATTAGTGAGAAGGTCCACTACACAGAATTGGGGAGAAGCATTAGATCTTAAAAAAATTCAGGTGCTATGTGATTTTCATATTTTAAAGTTGTTCACAGATAGACATTTTTATTATTATTACATTTCTATAGATTTGTGGAATTTTTTAGAGGAAAACACGTACTTATAGTATCAATAGCAATACTTATATATGGTATTTTGGATTTTCATATACACACTGTGTGTATACCACGAGAAGAGAGATAAAAATTATCTATACAATTATCTTCATAGATAGACATTTTAAAACTTTATGAGGCTATGCGATTTTCTAATTTTAAAATTATTCACAGATAGACATTTTTTTAATTTTTCTGTCTTGTAGAGCAATCCTCTGCGAAGTATATATAATTATGTTATAAAATTTTCTTAGAAAACCATGGCTGCCATGAATGAAAAATAGAAAAAGTATCTTTAAAAAATGGGCTAGGTAATAAGTAGATGAAGCAACCTGCTACTGATGCTAAACTCCCAGGAAACACTGAGCATTAAAAGGCTACCTTCTTCACGATTCATTGTAAAATGTGGCCCAAGAATGTGGTGGAAACGATCCACATGCAAACATATATGGATTATGTGAAGAGACCAAATCCTCCGAGACCAAATACAACCTTGTTTGTCACATACACGCAAATGTGAGACCCTATGTATACCATAGGTTTCAAATACCAATATCCTATAACGTTGTTTGTGACGTTTGTCAATACGTGCAAATGTGACACCCTGTGTATACCATAGATTTTGACTAGCAGTTTTCTATTATGTTGCTTGCATCATTTATCGCATGCACGCAAACATGACACCCTGCGTATACCACAATTTTTGAATAACATTATCATATAAAATTTTTAGGAAGTTTTTGCATACACGTAAATGTTAGACCCTATGTATACCACAAATTTTGACTACCAATATACTATATAATGTTGTTTTTGTCGTTTGTGATTCAAAACTCCAATTTTTTGAGGAATAAAGGGTCGATATAACACTTAGAAATCTACAATATATTATGGCTAAAAATGGCACTTATAGTGCTTCAAAAATTTAGAAATCTATTTGCTTTAATATATTAAAATCAGATAAAGATATAGATATAGCAATGCAAAATAGATCTTAAACACCTTCCAATAATTACAAACAAACCTCCAAGTGGGTCACTCTAGTTGGGAATAAAAAAATAATCGTTTTTTAATTTTACTAGTCAAACCCTTGTATAAATTTACAAAATCCGTTGATTCTACTATTGGAAAAATTGATTGCAAATAACATTATCATATAACGTTATTTGTGACATTTGTCAAAAATGTGACACCCTGTATATACCACAAATTTAGACTACCAGTTTCCTATAACATTGTTTACGTCGTTTGTCGCATACGTGCAAATGTGAGACCCTGTGTATACCATGATTTGGACTAGCATGAGATGTCTATCATGGCAACAGGATCACATGATGCCCCATACCACATGCATGTATACATGTGTAGGGTGGGGCCCACCATGGATGATGTGTCGCAGGGTTATTTTTTAATATATGTGTTTGAAATCAAATGGTGGCATGTAAGTGGCAGTCTTGGCACACGTGATTTTATTTCAAGGTCACGGGTTTGAATCCCATTTTTTTAGGTTTTTGGTATACACATATAGTGTGGTTTACAAAAATGTGTGTATACCACCGGGATTCAAACCTATGACCTTCAAAATACAAGCACTCATGCTTACCAACCTTCTAGCACATGACACATGCCACCATTTGATTTCGGACACATATAAAAAAACCATGCTACACCTCATCTATGGTGGGCCCCACCCCACACATTTATGCATGCACACGGTATGGGGTATTAGGTGATCCTCTCACCAAGGATAGCCATAGGTCTAGGCAGCTTGGTAGGCATGAGTTCTTGTATTTGGGAGGTCATAGGTTCGAATCCTAGATTTTTTTAGGTTTGTGGTATACCACACTACCACACTGTGTGTGTATACCAAAAACTCCCAAATACAATCACTGTGCCCTATCAATCGCTAAACAACCGTGTGACACCTCATCCATGGTGGGCGCCACCCCGTACATGTATGCATGCATGTGGTATGGGGAATCATGTGCTCCTATCAATAAGGATAGCCATGGGTCTAGGAGGGTTGGTAGGCACGAGTGTTGTAATTTGGGAGCTCATGGGTTCAAATCCTATTTTTTTTAGGTTTTTGGTATACACACAATGTGGTATACACAAATGTGTGTATACCATAAACCTCCCAAATACAATCACTCATGCCTACCAACCCACCAAACAACCATGTGACACCTCATCCATGGTGGGCCCCACCCCACACATGTATGCATGCATGTGGTATGGGGCATCATGTGATCATGTCGCCAAGGATAGCCAAAAGTCTAGTGGGTTGGTAAACATGAGTGCTTGTATTTGGGAGGTCATGGGTTTGAATCCCAATTTTTTGTTGGTTTGTGGTATACACACATTTTTGTATACCACACTACCACAAACCTCCCAAATAAAATCACTCGTGCTTACCAACCCACCAAACAACCCCGCACACCTCATCCATGGTGAGCCTCACCCCACACATGTATGCATGCATGCGGTATCGGGCATCATGTGATCATGTTACTAAGGATAGCCATGGGTATAGGTGGGTTGGTAGGCATGAGTGCTTGTATTTGGGAGGTCGCGGTTTGAATCTTGGATTTTTTTAGGTTTTTGGTTTACACATGTGTATACAACACTATGTGTGTATACCAACAACCTCCCAAATAAAATCACTAGTGCCTACCAACCCACCTATCACCTGCCACATGCCACCATTTGATTTCAAACACAAATTAAAAATAAATAACCCTGTGACACCTCATTCATGGTGGGCCCCACCCCACACATGTATGCATGCATGTGGTATAGGGCATCATGCAATCCTGTCGCCAAGATAGCCACGGGTGTTTCCTATTATATTGCTTGCATCGTTTTCACATGCACACAAATGTGACACCTTGTGTATACCACATATTTTGAATACCAGTATCCTATGACGTTGTTATTCCACAATTTTTCACTCCTAGTATCATATGCAATAAAAACATTAATTTAGTAGTTTATATGATACTTTATTCATGGTTTTAATTTTTCTAAATATTTTCATTTTAACTACACATTGAGTTATATTATTCTTTCTCCAAACTACTAAGAATTTGTGTGTAACTTCCTACGCTTATCAAAGATAAAAAACAATCTAAAACTACTAACCCTTTGTTTTGTAGGATGATCGGTCCAAGACATTTGGGTTTATAAATCAAATTACTAAGCTTTGTTTTGTAGGGCCTCCTCTTGAAGACCCAATCACAAAATATTTATCATTTAATTTTATTATATTGCATCATCTTTCTTGTGTGTTTTGTATCGTTGTTTGTTTATCCCAAAGGTTAAACCATGTATGCTCTCCTCTCGCGTCTTAGGATGATCTTGAGGATCAAAAGCGGCTAGCCTTTCCATTTTTATTTTTAGGGGTAATGTGACATGAAAGTGACATCCACACACTTTTCATAGTCCTAGGAGTCTCGTGACCATGGAATTCACCTCCACGCACATAGACACACCCCATGTTTTGATGGGGTATATAAATTCTTGGAGAGTTGTCATTATTGGCTAAGCACTTGCTTGTTTTAAGAGCGGCGTGAAGTGAGGGGATTCCATGTCCTAATACCTAGGCCTCAAACAACATCCTTGCAACACAAACTTGGGCCCCATGTACCACAAGGTATATTGGGTACTCCCCTAGTGAGCTCGTATATCCTAGTCTAGGCAACCTTTTGGCCGCATATCAAGCTATTGTGCAAGGATATTACACTCCCCAAGATCACTCACTAGCCGACCCCACATTGGTACATAGGTGGTGAGCCAAGAGTGGAACCCCTTAGTGTGTGGTATTGAAAGTGGGAAATAGCTTGATTGCAATCCCACTTGACTAGTTAGGGTGTGTATTGCATGTTGGTTGCTTGCTCGTGAACACCATTAACCATCATATCACCTTAAATTTGTAATCAATCAAACATCATCATAATCATCCATCCTTAATCATAAAATCACAACCTAATTCAAACATGATAACATATGTATACCACATATTAACAATGGTTATAAGCTTGAATAAGTGTTGGTATTTTTTATTCTCTCAAAGTCACTTTATGCCTCTTACTTCCTTCTAGCCCTTTAAATTTGCATTTTTGAGCATAAAACACACATTTCTCTTAATCTAGTCTCACTGGTAAACTCTTTGAGGACCAATTAAACCCAACAATCACCCTACAAAGTTTCATCAAGTAACTCTACACCCATTTGCTTTTATACTCCCTTTACCATTTTTTCCAATTTCCCCTGGTTATGGTCAAATCACTATGTATAGAGAAAACAATCCACTTTTATGCAAATGTAAAATAAGTTTCACATACCCATTACCCTTTTTATGCTTTGTACATATTTTATAGTTGTAGTCACAAAATCATGCACTTTATGCATTATTTAGCCAGTGTCTCATACTACTATTCGAAGGTTCTCAAGTGAAGAAAGTACTAATTAATCCCACCTTTTGGCCATCTTATTTTAGCTTTTATTCGTCATTCCCACGTATTTTCATATACATGACCAACTATTTCATCTTTATCCTATCATTTTAGCCTAAACTAGGGCACCCAGGCTGTCTTAGCTAGCACACCCTCGGTCTCACCCAGGGCACCCGATCCTTTTCTATCTTCCCACCACTTTTGGGCCTCTTCTAGCCATTTTTCATGCTTATTGTTTTCCTAGTCGACCATCTCGAGGTTAATTATGAAATTAGAGAAAGATAACCCTATAAATATAAAGTTATGAGACCATAATGAGGGTCCTAGCGTCACATACTACTATCACTCCATCTAGAGTTGCATCCACATAGTGTCATGCATCAAGGCTAGGAGATCTGCATCAACACACACAACATAGGGGGAGGGATTCTATTCTATTTCATGCACACATGCTATTACATTTTCTATAGTTATTATTACTCACTACTTCATAAAGTGTGAGTGACACAAGAGCACCTAGGGCACAACATGCACACACACAGAACTACATTTGGGTTTGAAATGTAGCGAATGCTCACTTTAGTAAGCCCACTGTTGTGGCAGCTAAGGTCAGTCTGACCAATTCATTTTGCATCTTTTGTTTTTAGGGTTTTGATACTTCTTTGTCTTTTACAAGTCATTCCTTCATCCTACATTATTTAATACATTTAGTGTAGCTCAACAGATCTAGTGGAAAAAAAAGGAATATTTCATAGTATCTTGTGACATTGAAAGAACTAGATTATGAGATTTTACAGACCAGGGCACCTATTCTATAGACCATGGCACCTCAGGGAACCCGAGTACCCTCCTAGGTGCTCCAATCCATCCAAATACTCCATATCTAGCCTTTATGGGACTTCTATATAGTCGTTCTTGCCTTTGGAATCCACAAATGACTGCGACACTTGTGACAATCTTCGACAATCAACTAAGTCCTTCCCTTTGCATATTTACATACTTAGGGTTTTATTTCATTTGATATACTTTTAAAAATCATTCCATACTTTGTTTTACCGTAGTTTACATCATTTTAGTCCTCCTATATTAGATTAACTATTATTATACTTTCCCATAGTTTAGTTTAATTTTAGTTAATCATTTTGGTGAACCCGACTCTCTTCACACTTAGGATCCTCATTTTCCCCTATCATGGGTCATCAAGTCTCCTTATCTGATTTACTTAAGAAACATCTCACTTGCTAGGTTGTTTTCCAAAGTGCCTTAGACACCAAGTATTATGATGACAATATTCCTCTACATGAATTAAGTGTTATGCTTCATTGTTTCTTTTTCGACCCTAACCTTGATGACCCTCCATCTAACCAACCCATCTTAGACTCGATTCAGGCCTTACATGCAATTTTTTTGTCATGGAATCCACAATCACATCTCTTAGATCTGAAGGTCAATAGTCTAAGGATGTTTCTCAATCGCATACATCCTCTATGCAATCTATGGAATCAATGATCACATCTCTTAGATCTGAAATCCAACAACTTAGGATGCTTCTCAATCGCATACATCCTCTATGCAATCTATGGAATCAATGATCACATATCTTAGATCTGAAATCCAACAGCTTAAGGATGCTTCTCAATCACATGTTTGTGTTCCTTCTACATCTTATATGCAATCTATGTCCACTACATGTCATCTAGTGAACCTCAAGACATGCCATTTCCTGAGCCTCTCATATTTGAGCATAATACCATGCCACATGTAATCCTTACTCAACTCCTTAGTCGTCAGTTGATCACTCTACCACCTACTCATTACTATTCGCCTTGTCGATTAGCAAAATATCTAGGTCGTCCATATTGCAATTATCATCGAATCAATGGACATAATGCAAATGATTGCCACACTCTGTGTCACCTAATCCAAATTCTTACACGTCAAGGTCTTATTTCATTCAGTACACAACATCCCCTTCCAAAGGTCACACCCACATGGACTCCTAAGTCTATTCCTTCCTCGATTAGTCAAGATCCATCTAAGAAAACACCTATGGCTACTAGTGAGCCTCCCTCTACTCTTTCTAAGGAGGTTTTAGATACTCCTCTCATTCATTACATGTTTGATGTTGATAATCACTCACATGAGCATACTTGATTCTTCTCCTAGTCAAACAAATACCATTGTTCCATCCCATGGATCTCCTATTTCTGATGTTGCTTCTTCTCCACTTACTGAGCATCACTATACCGCTTCTCATACACCTTCTTCGATTAGTCAAGTGCCACCTAAGCAATCACCTACGATATCCCCAAGTCAACAAAGTCAACCACCTATCAAAATTAGTTCACAAACCACTCCTACTAGGTCGTCTACTGCATTACCAAATAAACCTAAGTAGTCTCCCTTGAGACTCAATGCAACATGGCCTCTTCCCAAATCTACACTCCAACCAATTAAGTTTGTCAAAGCAACTAATCCTCCTCCTAGTGTTTACGATACATTTTCACTTTCACCACCACCACCTAGTTCTACTAAAAAATTTTCCAACAAGGTCCCACCACACGTAAACTTGGCCTTTGGTAGGTGACTCTTGTTACTCTACCCTCCTGATGACACACTCATATTCTTGGGGTTCTTATATGACTATTGAGGGGTATTTTACCATAAAGAACCTCATTTCATCTTACATTTCTCCATTACATCACCACCTATACATACACACATCTATAATACTCCTTACACATCATCAATTAAATGAAATCCATCATGTCTCATCACCCCTATACATCATTTATTACATAGTACACATGTTATCATACACTTGGGGGGCATAACATCCTGCATTCCCCTAATCTTAGCATCCACACATATTTTAATTTTTCATTCTCATACATTAATCTCATAGCATACACATACTCATCCCACATCTTATCACTATCAATACCCGATAACACATTATTTTTCTTTGTTTCACACTTGACTATTGAGGGATTACCATTAAATCTGAACCCCACAACTACACCTTAGGCATTCTACATTGTGCATCGTACGCCATTCATTCTCTATTTAATCTACATTATACTAGTCAGCATCTACGCATTATATTCATTATAATATCTACGCACTTAGTCATATTATACAATGCACGTTTTCATATCCTACATTTTCTATATATTATACTAGTATTCATTACATATGAGTCTAGTTTTACATTACATCCCTAAAATCTACATTATACTAGTCCTCATCATACATACTATATACATTATTAGGATATCCATGCATAACCTATATGTAGTTGTAGACACAAATATTGCACATTAGACAATATTTAGCCTGGTCTTATACTACTATTTAGAAGGTTCTCAAGTGTACACAGTACTAATTAATCCCTCCTTTTGGGAAAAATGTTCTTATATTTTGTTTCACATTTCTCGATAACTATCATCCCATTTCATGACCTTTCTGACATTCTAGCTCGAATCAGGGGTGCCCCATCCTGTCTTGGGGCACCCAGGGCATTGGTATTACTCTAGGTGCCTCGATCTATGCACAACCTCTTCCACTTATTTTTGTGTCACTTCTAGTTATTGGTCATCCTTATCTTCTTCTCAGTCGGCCTTGTTAGGATTAATTATGAAATTAAGCTTGAGATCCCTATAAATATAAATTTATAAGACCATAATGAGGGTCCTAGGTCATTGCATCTTATCACTACTATCACCTCATCTAGGGTTACATCCATTGCATCACTTGCATCCACATAGTGTCATGCATTCAAGCTAGGAGATATGCATCACACACACTACATAGGGGGAGGGATTCCATTCTATTCCATGCACACATGCTACTTACATTTCTATAGCTACTATTTCTCACTACTTCACAAAGTGTGGTTGGAGAGACACTAGAGACACACACACACACACACACACACACACACACACACACACACACACACACACACACACACACTAGAACTACATCGTGGTCTCAGTAATGGAGTGCAACGCTCGAGTGATAATTCCTCTAGCTTGGCTTTGAGGTTAGTCCAACCCATTCATATGCATATTTTATTTTTCTAGGGTTGGATACTTCTCCTTGCATCACAGGTCATTCTATAGTACATCCGAAAAATCCACCACGAAAAATAGAGAGTATTCAAAGATATTTAAGCGACCATACCAGATTCAATTATAAGGATTTGCACTATTCTAAGCACCCAAACTTGCACTGAGCACCCCACGGTGCCCTAAGTACACTCCTGTGCCTGCATCATCTTAGACAACTCAGATTTTCCCTTCACAGGGTCCCTAAGGGTTCATTTGCACTTCCAAATTCCATTTCCAGATCTCGTGACAACCTGCGATCAAGCATTAGCATCAATCAACTAAGTCATTTCCTTTCTTCCTCTTGCATATTAGGGTTTGATTTCACTTAAAAGAGTTTATTATATTTATTTCATACTATATTGGTACTATTTTAGTTTATCTTAATTACAACATTTTAGTCCTCCTATTTAGATTAACATTAATACCCTAGATATCCCCTTAGGCCATCTAGAAATATTCTCTCTTTTTGTTAATCATTTTGGTGAACCTGACATCTCTTTTTACCACCTTCTAGGTATTTTTCATTCCATCATCATGAATATCTCTATCACTGAATACCTGCTTACCCACCATGATTTCCTTCATCAAGTCCAAACTCTTTTCACTACTACCAATGTTTTCTACCGACATGTATCCAGACTCCCTGTATGACACATTTGTCGAGGCCTTTTCTCAACATATAAAATTTTGGGAAATCCTCTCCTGCTGACATTGAACCTTTTGACAATGATCCATTACTTTACATCATGTCTCACATCTACAATGTTGTTGTCAAGCATACTCATATAGATAATGGCTTTGAGTTTAATCAGTGCCCTATGTCCTTTCTCCAAGCCATAGGTTTGTCTTCTCATGACATCAGCCATTCTTCCATTTCACTCCATGTTTATGATGGTTCTATTTTTCCATGTCTAGGCCACATTACTTTGCCTTTAACTATAGGTCCTAAAACTCTCCCCACTATTTTCTTCGTCATTGATTTCCACTGTCTCATATAATTGCTTGTTAGGTAGACCATGGCTCCATGCCATGCAAGTTGTTCCTTCTACCATCCATTGTTGCATCAAATTCTTACATGAGTGTGTTGAGTATACCGTCTTCCAAGATCGTGATCCATTCCAATATTGTGTCCATGACCCTCATACTAGCATCCCTATTCCTTGCATTGACACCACCGATGAACCTCAACCTTTGGATGATCAACCACATTTACCACCACTTGAGGGAGATATTTTTTTACTAGATGCAATTCCCCCTCCATCACCTATTCCCACCACCATAGTTCCATATCAGCCACCTCCTCCCTCCATGAACAATATCATCCCATCTCTACCATTATCACCCACACACCCACCTTCACGTGTACCCTCTTTATCTCGTGACTAGTTCTTGGACCATGTTCCCTTTGATCCCACATGCAGTGAAACCATCTATTCTCCTGTTGGTCTAGCTCACCTTGGCTTTAATTTTTCTAATCTTCTACCTTCTACTCATGCCTCTCATCTCTATTACATTTTTTCACCATCACCACCACTTATTATGGTTTGCATTTCTTTGATCTCCTCATTTATCTACCGCGTACCCCTTGTTCTTTGTCACTCACATTAGGGGACTCTTGGCTTACTTACATTAAAGGTACATTAGACCCTAGTCACACTGACATCTCATTCCCCATGCCCTTTGGCTGCATTTTCATTTGCAATAGTTCCTTTCTTGGCCATTCACCCAACCTCACTCGATGGTACACATGGTTTTCCACATCCACCATTTACTAATGAATAATATGCTATGGGCATGTACCATTTGTCTCTCACTGGCTCATTACGTGATCAACCTCATACTATAGCCTGCCAAGTTACCAATTCCGATCCATTTGGCTTTGACCCAGAGGATGACGATCTCCTTGACAAATTCACATAGCCTCTTCTCACACTACTATTGGGGGCATTACACATGACATACTCCTCCCCCCTCGCTTCACATACTTATACCCCTTTATGTCCTACACTTCATCTCTATCACTTATCAACATCGCATTTCCACCTATCCCATCACATATTATCACACCCTCATTACTTGATGACACACCCAAGTGCTTCAATTCACACTTGAATGTTGAGGGATTACCATTACATTGAACCCCACACACACACATGTGCTACATGACCTATACATTTACATTCTATCATCATATATTATAACTTCATAATATACACTACACTAGTCATCATCGTATATGAGCCTAGTTTTCATTCCATCCTCTCATTCTACATTTACACTAGGTCACATTGTATATGAGTCTATATTTTACCATCACATCTTATACCTAAACCTATCATCTTATCTCCCACACTACATATACATCCTACACACCCACATTTCATTCATACATCTTACCTATTCTACATGCTACACTATATTTCCTTATACTTGGGTCTAGTTTTATCTATTATCATTACACATTCTACTTCTATCTACACATTTCTTACATTCCATTCCATACCCATTACACAGTCTACATTACATGACCTACACTACACATTCCAATACCTTGGTCATCTACACTACATTGTTCTATGCATTGCACTCACCACCCTATGACGCACTCTAGTTCCTTGGTCCATACTCGACTGTCGAGGGTTTACCAATCAAATAGACCTTACCTACATGCAACATGTCATCATACCACATTCATCGGACTAGTGACCAATGATCTAGGCTATATCGTCACCCACACTCATCTTCACATCATGTTGTGGTATATACCTTAGGTTAAATCACCACTTTTTAAATCAATTTCTCATTATTGTCTTACATTCTACCATCACACATTCTATTATTTTTATTTTATGTCATTCTATTTTGTAATCATTATCCTACTCATCACTTAGTTTATATACGCTTTAGGCTAAATCACCACCCTTTCCTTATTCATCACATAGTGTTCTATGCTTAGTGTTAAATCACCACCTTCCATTATCCACCACATAGTCATATATGCTTCCTATGCCCTCATCACCCATATCATAGTAACATACACTATAGGATACCTCGTCACCTTCTTCTTCCATCATGTAGTGATATACACTTAGGATAAATCATCACTCACACATTATACAAGTCATGGTATACGCTTAGGCTATAGGGTCCACGAAGATCTTTCCATACATCTCATCCTCATCCACTCCTTCTATAATGATATATGCTTAGGGCTAAATCATCACTCCTTTATTTCAACCAAGTCATGGTATAAACTTAGGCTATAGGGTTCACACACATCTTTCCATATGCTGCATTCCATCCATTCATCTTATAGCTATATACACTTAGGGATAAATAATCACTTACCCATTCAACAAGTCATGGTATACGCTTAGGCTATAGGGTCCACACACATCTTTCTATATATCTCATTCCCACACACTCATTCTATAGTGATATACACTTAGGGATAAATCATCACTCCTCTAATCAACAAATTCATGATATACGCTTTGGCTATAGGGTTCACACACATATTCCCCATGTCACATTTCATCACCATCACATACACACACTCATCACAACGCGCTAGACACAACCAACACTACTCGACCATTTCCCGATGACACACTCTCATTTATGGTTCATTCTTAACTATTGAGGGAAAAAAAAATAAACCTCATTGCATACACTTCCATACACTCGGGGGGCACGTTGCTCCTATCATTCCATCTTGCATTCCATTCCATCCATCCACAACATACTACATTGTCTTGGTAGCATTTACTCTTGCTTACTAGTGTTTTACATGCTCATTTTATTACACATGTTAGATTGTTTTCTTTTATTTCATTATCATACACACATGTGCATTCACACCTTTGTCTAGTGTGATCATAGATACAAGACATTTACATGCGACATGGATGCTTTCCTTCTACCCTTCCTATATTGGTCACTAGGGGCATCCACATTCATCTCATACAGGTGAAATATTTTCATTTTTTCCTTAGAATATTTTACTACTTACTTCTACATGCTTTGACATATTGGTTTTCACTCTAACATGCTAATGGGTGTTCCATGTGCAACACTTGTTTTGTAGGACTACATGTTTGTTTTTACTTGTCTGCATTTTTTTCCATTGTTTGTGGGATTGAGCTTTTCCTTTGTTGTGCAAATTGACTATTATTTGTGGCCATGATGGTCTTGCGTGTCTTGCAACATCATGAGTGATATCCCATGTTTAAAACCCACTTTGTGTGGTCTGCTTTTTTCTTGCATGTTTACACTATTGTACTTGGTAGTTTTTATACATTGTCTACGTCTTTTACACTTATTTGCATGCATGTGTTCGGACTAACACTTGTATTGGCTAGTCATCCCCTTTTGTGTGTGCCTTGGTATCTACTAAGAACTTTCCCTTTCCCCCTGCAGGGAAAATTTCTATGGGTCGAGTGTGGTTGGTCCTCTTTTGGGTACATTCTCCTCCCAAGGTCATCGCATGTGCCCCAAAGAGGGGGAATCATTGAGGGTTTACGGTAACACATCGGTTTACACACAACAAGTTAGTTCAGACCACCCTACAAACTCCATACACATCGGCCTTAATAGGACATGGTATCCTTCAAAAATTATGCAGGAGCGGTTATAGACTCAAGGGTTACAATGGGTGGCCTCTCTACACTTCTTCATCCAGTGGTGTAGGATCACCCAAAAAACCAGCGCAGTACAGAGATATCTTCAAAAATTTCAGCATAAGCAGTTAGATTTGGAGGACACCGAGAATTTCCTCCCTACACTTCTTCAGTGAAGGTGGTGTGAGATCACCCAAAAACTCACGACACTATAGGATATCCTTCTACACCCATCTTTCTCGACATGGATCAAGTGCACATGTTCCATTTTTCTATTTACACTTTCTATTCTAGTGTATTTTACACAACATTTTTACATACATACATATTTGACTACTTGATCATTTTCTCCTTGTATGTCCACCGTATGAGAAACAAACAGTCAAATTAGGGGTAACAAAAAAAAATGAAAACACACACCATGATGGTACTTGCCATACTAACCATGCAGGTACACCACACACATGCAACAACTACACACGCGTTCCACCCTAGGTTCACTCTCATCACTTTTATTCACATTTTTCATCTTTAGAATCCATGCTCCTCCACATTTTTCTTTTAGTCATTCCATGCTTGAGTCTAGTCCATCGACACATCTTCTTCTACACTCTACATGGTTATCAGGTACGCATCTCTATCTACTTTATGTTACTAAGCTTTCTGCTCACCAACATAAAGTGGGGGCAAATGTAGACACAAATATTGCACATTAGACAATATTTAGCCCGGTCTTATACTACTATTTAGAAGGTTCTCAAGTGTACAAAGTACTAATTAATCCCACCTTTTGGCCACCTTTTTCTTATCTTTTGTTTCATCTTTCCCATGTATTTCCCGATATCTATCATCCCATTTCATGACCTTTCCGACATTCTAGCCTAAAATCGGGTGCCCTAGCCTATATTGGCTGCCTTGGTCCCACTCTGGTGCCCTGATCTATGCAAAACCTCTTCGCTTCATTTTGGGTCACTTCTAGTTGTTGGTTATCCTTATCTTCTTCTCAGTTGACCTTGTCGGGATTAATTATGAAATTAAGCTTGAGAGCCCTATAAATATAAAGTTATAAGACCATAATGAGGGTCCTAGGTCATTGCATCTTATGGGTATCTTATCACTTAAGTATCACCTCATCTAGGGCTGAACCATGCCGAAAAGTAACTATGTCATCCATTGCATAGTGTCCTTTGTAGTAATATTGATTTTAAGCTAGAATAGGATAAATATCATTTTATAATCACACACACTATTTCCTATGAATGTTTCATTCTATTCCATGCACACATGTGATACTTACATTTCATATCAAAAAAATTATTATTTCAATATTTTTGATGAAGTTCACAAAGTGCTCTGTTTTCTTTATGTTTTTAGACCACTTTCACGGAAAAATCATAAAAATAAAATATTGCTCAAAAAATACAAAATAAAATCTATCCAAGATAGCAGTGTAATCTAACTTCTCACCAAAGGAGAAAAATATATATCACACACGTAGGCAAATGGACTATAATCTTATAGGCGTTAAAAAAAAATACTAAGTCATTAAATTTTGAGTGTTTAGTATAGCTAAACTTGTCCATTTTAAAAATTTGTCCATTAGATTCGGTATGCTACAGGTCATATTAGTATAATTTTTTTCTAATTTTGAGTGTATTCATATGCCTACATTTTATTTTTATTTGCTAATATGGTTGGATACTTCTCCTTACCCTTGACTTCTATCACCTATCATCAAAGGTCATTCTATTGTCACATACATCCTATTCAAATCTAGGATATCTACATCAACACACTACATAGAGGGGAGATACTCCATTATATTCCAGACATGCTTTTACATTTCTATAGCTAATTGATCATACTTCAGATTGCAACAGATTCTCGAGAGCACCTTGCACACACATACACTAGAGCACTCCATAAACTTTATAAGTCCATTAGCTTGGTAGTTGAGGTCAATCGGCCCATTCATATGTACATTCCTAGGGTTGGATACTTCTCCGTGTCATCAATACATCCTAAATCCAACGCTTAGATTTGAGAGTATTCAGAGACACTTTACTAGGGTCCCTAGGATTTGCGTTTCATTTGCAGTACATTCCTAGGTGCCTGTGTCATCCCAAACCGCTTTGATCTCGCCCTTCGTGCAGGGTCCCTAATGGTTCATTTGCACTTGAGATTCCGGTTCGGATCTCGACAACTCAATCATCAATCAACTAAGTCATTTCCTTTCTTCCTCTTGCATATTAGGGTTTGATTTCACTTAGAATAGTTTATTTATATTTATTTCATACTATCTTAGTATTGTTTTAGTTTATCTGCTACAATGTTTTAGTCCTCCTATTTAGATTAACATTAATACCCTAGATATCCCCTTAGGCCATCTAGGAATATTCTCTATTCTTGTTAATCAAGAATGATACTATGTCTTTCCACATACATTCTACATACTACACTAGATTCCATTATTTATGGGTCTTGTTTTACATTTAATCACTACATATTCTATTTCTATCTACACCTATCATTGCATCTTATATATTACATATTCTATACACCATACACATCCTACATTGCATTATTTACACCGCACATTTATACATTCTACTTATCCTATAGTCATTTTATCATTACTACATACACTACATTGTTCTACACACTGCACTCATTACCCTATGATGCACTTTAGTTCCTCTATCCATTCCCAAATACTAGGGTTTACCAATCAAATGGACCTTACACTCACCATGTGACATTTCATCATGCGACATTCTTAGGATAGTGACATACACTTTAGGCTAAATCGTCACCCACCTCCATCATTGCCTCTAATAGTGGTATACACTTTAGGCTAAATCACCACCTCCATTATTTAATCTTGTAGTGGTATAGACCTTAGGTTACATCACCATCCTCCATTATTTCATCTTATATTGATATATGCTTAGGGATAAATCATCACCCATTCTTTCATCTCATAGTGATATACGCTTAGTGCTAAATCATCACCCATTATTTCATCTTATAGTGATATACACTTAGGGCTAAATCATCACTCAAGCATCCAACACATCGTGATATCCACTTTGGCTATAAGTTTCACGCACATCTCCCCACATATCACATCTCATCACCCTTACATACACACTCATCGCAACATGCTAGACACACAAAACACTACTTGAACATTTCCCGATGATGCACTCTCATTTATGGTTCATTATGGACTGCTGAGGGGAAAATGAAACTCATTGCATACACTTCCATGCACTCGAGGGGGAATGTTTCTCCTACCATTCCATCTTGCATTCCATTCCATCCATCCATAAAGATGCATTGTCTTGGGGGCATCTAATTTTTCTTACTATTGTTTTTCATGATTACTTTACTACACATGTTAGATTGATCTCTTATATTTCATTATTTATATATAACACACATTCACGTTCAAGCCTTTGTTTAGTGTGATCATAGATAAATGAATTTTTACATGTTGTATGGATGCTCGCCTTATACCCTTCCTATATTGGTCGCTAGGGGCATCCACATGCATCTTATCCAGTGCTATTTTTCATTTAGTACTTAACATCTTCCTTTTACTTGATCATACAGCTTTGACATATCGGTTATTTCTCTAACATGATAACGAGTGTTCCATGTGTAGCACTTGTTTTTTTAGGATTACATGTTTCCATGACTACTTGTTTGTTTTTCTATACTTGTCTTCCATTGTTTGCCATTATATGTGGGTTTTGCCCTATTTTTGTGTGCACAATTGTTTTTTGTTTGTGGCCATGAAGGCCTTGCATGTCTTGTGACATCATGAGTGATGTCCCATGTTTGCAACCCACTTTGTGTGGTCTACTTGTTTTATTACATGTTTACACTACTTTGTTTGGTAGTTACTACATTGTCTGCATATTTTACACTTTTCTTATTGCATGCATGTGTTTTCAACTAACACTTGTTTTGCTAGTCATCCCTTTTTGTGCACACCTTGGTTTCTACCAAGCTATTTCTCTTTCCCCGCATGAAAAATTTATACAGGTCAAAGTGTGGTAGGTCCTCTTTTGGGGCTGCATTCTCCTTTCAACGATGTCGTATGCACCCCTAAAGAGGGGGCACATCATTGAGGGTTTTACATACTAACACAATGTATTTACACCAGTTCAATACAATGCACTTTCCACCCTTGGAATTGTGGGTTTACATACAACGAGTGAGTTCATACCATTCTACGAACTCCATACACAAAATTTTATAGGACATGGTGTCCTTAGTATTTCAGGGAATTAATTAAAGGCTTGGGGGTTACAATGGGTGTGCCTCTCTACACTACTTTAGGAAAGTTGGCGTCGGATCGCCAAAAAACCAAGACAATATAAAGATATCTTCACACACATTTCAGTAGAAGCGGGAAAGTTTAGAGGACACAAAGCATTTCCTCCCTACACTTCTTCATCTAAGGTGGCGTGAGATCACCCAAAAACTCACAAGAGTACATGATATCCTTCTACACCCTTTCTCTCGACATGGATTAGGTGCACATGTTCCATTTATACTTCCCTTTTAGCGTACTTGACATTAGTGTATTTTACACATGCGTATTTTACACCACAATTTCTCATACATACCTATTTGACTACTTGATCATTTTCTCCTTGCGCAGTTTGACCATATGAGAAACAAGCAGTCAAATTGGGGGCAACAACAACAACAATGATGACATCGTAATGATGACACACCATGATGGCACTTTCCTTTACTAACCATGCAGTACATTACACACCGCAGCAACTATATATACACTTGCTTGAGTTCACTCTCATAACTTTTTATGCGTATTTTTCATCTTTAGAATCCACGATCCTTCAATTTTTATTTTTTTCATTCCACGCTTGAGTCTAATCCATCGACACATCTCTACTACACTCTACATGGATATTAGGTACGCATTTCTATCTACTTTATGTTACCGAGTGTTCCACTCACCAACATAAAGTGGGGGAAAAATGTAGTCAAAAATCATACACTTTAGGCATTATATAGCTGGTCTCATACTACCATTTAAAAGGTCCCCAAGTGAAGAAAGTAATAATTAATCCCACCTTTTGGCCATCTTATTTTACCTTTTATTTCGTCATTCCCGTGTATTTTCATATACATGCCCAACTATTTCGTCAATGTCCCATCATTTTAGCCTAAACCGAGGCACCTAGGCCTATATTGGGGTGCCCCAATCCCACCCAGGTGCCCGATCCTTTTTCTATTTTCCCACCTCTTTTTGGGCCTCTTTTTATTTGTTTTCCATCCTTATCTTTTTCTTAGTCGGCCATGTCGGGTTAATTATGAAATTAGAGCAAGAGAACCCTATAAAAGTTATGAGACCATAATGAGGGTCCTAACGTCACATACCACTATCACTCCATATAGAGTTGCATCCACATAGTTCCATGCATCAAGGTATTAAATTATGGTTTCATTTGACAAACTAAAAGCACTTGTAAATACACCGAATATGATAATATTGCAGCTGTAATTCATTCGGGATATATTATCCATGTATGAGATTACAATATATAGAGTTTGATCTCCTTGATTCTAGGAGTCAATAATCATCCCTCATATCTCTCAACCCCTTCCTAGAATCTCTCAAATCTATCCCAATAACTTATCCACGTGAGTTGGTTTACCAACCAAATAACTCACTTACATTATTTGATCACAATAATATAAAAGTTGAATATTATGAGTTGTCATAGAAAATCATAAATTATTACAAATATCTTTTACCCAAATACATAAATGTGAGCACTAACATAGTAGAATATTTATAACATTCCCTCCTTAGTGCAAATGGTGGAAAAACATTCACACACTTATCAATAGTATGCTCACCCATGTGGCATGCCCAACTTGGCTCATGACCTTGATAAAAGAAAGGCTCTTTCCTTCCATGGTTTTAAACAGGTTTACCACAAACCTTGACGTGACAGAACCATCAATTGTCCACCTCATGTGGTTTTTGGATCTCCCACAAACCTTTTCAAGATCCACGAATTGACTTACATTAGTGCTTTTGATCTTCTGCAATGTTCTGACATCAAGGGAAAATGTAAAAGTATAGCTCAGCAGGAGCTCATGTATTACAATAGTTGAACATGTATGATCCATCTATTCTTATTTGTAGAAAGTAAACACACAACTGAAATAAAATGCCACAACACCATTGTGCGGCCCCGTCGCTTGTGGCTGGCGAGAGGTCGCTGATTGACCTCCTTCCTCCATTGCCTCCGTCCTCCATCTGAAACTACTTAGTTACTCAACAAAATTAAAATGAAACTCAATATGAAATGCCCCCCTCGATTTGAACTTGGTTGTCACGTGCAAAAAAATGCGACTAGAGAAATACGGAAACGTTTTTTTGTACAATTTTCCTAATGATCACCTAAATGACAAAAAGACTTTAAAATTTTTGACTCTAGTTTAAACAAAGGAAGAAAAACAAGACAATACAACAAAACAATTTAACTTAAGACGACTTTATGACATTTGCAATGATACAATTAAAATTAACAAATAAACATAATCTAAAAACAAAATAAACAAAACAATTAAAATAAAGAATATATACTAACCACTTATAAAAATCATAATTTAAAAAAATGAAACTATATGATTTTTATAAATTATTAAACAAAACTACTTTTAACTACGTAATACTTAAAAAATAAAAATAAAAATCAAAAACTTAAAATCAAAAGTAATTACTATGACCATTATTAAACATTTAAAAATAATAAAGTGAGATTACTTTTAAAATAACACTAAATAGTATTAACCCTACTAAAAAAACAAACCATATTCACTTTAACAAAATAAAACCTACGTGGACTCTCACATAACACAAACATAACATTACACATAAAACTAAGAGCAATGTTTTAATCAAACCGTGAACCATATTTTGCATGGACAACTTTGAAGATTACGGCCAACAGCTAGTCAATCTTTTACCAATGCAATAAAGTTGTGCATCTAAACAAATCTCCGACTGCAAATGAGACGTTTTCATGAGTCTACGTGTATGCAATGCATTATTAGCCTATGATCTTTCATTATTTTCAAATCTCACCAATATTTTCAACAATGCGTTGGAGGTCTGCAGTTCTTCCCGGAGTAATTTTGACAGCGTTTTATTTATTTATTCCCCCAACTCTACCATAATTTGGAGTGAATGGAGTTCACGATAATACATTAAACAAACTGAGGTGTTGCCTGGTGAGGCGTACTAAACACATCCGGTACAAAACAGATCCTCCAGTCCCCTTTCAAACATTGACTATTGCATGACGAGTACCAAAGAAATCAACTATTAACTGTCACCTTTTATTGATCTAGGATCAGATTAGAATGATTTGATCGGCATTTTATAGAGTGGATCACTAAATGCAATGTAGAGTACCTGCTCGATACTAGATATTAAATTTTGGTTTCATTTGACAAACTAAAAGAACTTTAAATACACTGAATATGATAATATTGCAATGTAATTCATTCAGGATATATTATCCATGTATGAGATTACAATATATAGAGTTTGATCTCCTTGATTCTAGGAGTCAATAATCATTCCTCATATCTCTCAACGCCTTCCTAGAATCTCTCAAATCTATCCCAACAATATCTCACAAACTTATCTACGTGAGTTGGTTTACCAACCAAATAACTCACATTATTTGATCACAATAATATAAAAGCTAAATATTATGAGTTGTCATAGCAAATCATAAACTATTACAAATATCTTTTACCTAAATACATAAATGTGAGCACTAACATAATAGAATATCTATAACACAAGGTTTGGGAGATTTGTATCAACACACAACATAGGGGAGGGATTCTATTCTATTCCATGCACAAATATTATTACATTTTCTATAGTTATTTTTGCTCGCTACTTCACAAAGTACGACTGGCACAAGAGCACCTAGGGCACGACATGCGCACACACACACACACCAGAACTACATTTGGGTCTGAAATGTAGTTCAGCACCCAGTTTAGTAATCCCACTTTGTTGTGGCAGCTGAGGTCAATCCGACCCATTCATTTTACATATTTTATTTTTAGGTTTTTATACTTCTTTGTCTTTTGCGGGTCATTCCTTCATCCTACATTATTTGATACATTTGGTGCACTCAACAGATCTAGTGCGATAGAAAAGGAATATTTTAGAGTATCTTACGACACTAAAAGAACCATATTATGAGATTTTACAGAGACCAAGGTGCCTCGGGCACCCCGGTACCCTCCCAGGTGCTCCAGTCTGTTTAGATCCTCCAAATCGGCCATTACAAGACTTCTGTACAATGCTCGTTCCTACCTCTGGAATCCACATGCTATACCTGCACACCTTACGGAAATCTTCGACAACCAATAAGTCCTTTCCTTTTACATCTTTACAAGGGTTTTATTTCCATTGATATAATTATTTAAAATCATTCCATATTGTTTTAGCATAGTTTATAGTGTTTTAGTCCTCTCTTAGATTAACTATTGTTATACTTTCTCATGATAGTTAAGTTTAATTTTAGTTAATCACTAGCACTATCTCTTGCTCCATCCCTCCAAACACCTTTTTCCTCATTTCCTAAGGCTCCTTTAGGCTTACCTAGGGTTTAGAAGTCATTTTTAAGTCTTCATCATTGATACTCTATTCCAACCTTAAGTACACCTTACATCCACTAATTCAAACTTGTTGACGCTCCCCATAAGGTCCTTTCACCTCAAATCTCCTTTCTTACTATTTTTCCAACCTGTTGCTTCTTAGGTTACCTATAACTTCTTAGGATTTCAAGGGCTAAAAAAGACTTTGTTCATTTTCACTACCTTCAACCTCTATTACACCTTAAATCCCTTATGTATAACATGTTCAAGACTCTATCAAGTCCTTATACTTGTTATTTCTTCAACTTGTCAATTTTTCCCAATCTTGACCTTCTAGGTTCTTGTTCATTCTTGCACAAGTAGTTCTTTAACTCTAAGTTCCTCCTCTTTAGGATTTTTCTCACCACCTTAGTTATCTTTTCATCTCATTGGACTTCTCCTAATCCTTTCACTTTTCTCATTCTCTTAGCCATCACCTCATGATCATTTAACAAAATAAACTAGCTTAATCTTCATATCGTGACTATTTCTTTGTTTACAACAACATTGAAGGTGCATACAACAACTATAAAGTTTCATGTAGCACTTTGAAGTTTCCCATAGCAATCAAGAAGTTTCTTGTAGTATTTCGTAAAGTAGGATGGGAAAAAAATTGTGGCGAGGTGTTTAGATCATTTTTATGACTTGTGTCATATTACGGTGCCTTATGTTTACAAAAATAACATATTATGTATATCATTTCATATATTGATATGTTAAATACCATGCTTACTGATTATATGAATTTGTTTATATTATTTTTTTAGGATGCCACAAATGACAAAGTACGAACAATTGCTTTCCCTAGATGTTCAGGACGTGGGAAATGGGAAACCACATTTTCTCAAGATGATCTTGAATGGACACCGATCAAGGAAGATAATGATCCCAAGGATATTTTTGTGTAAACCCATTTAGCACAACATGATACCTTTATTACAGGGGAAGGCCTTCTTGATAGCTTTGAGATGACATTCATATGCAAGAAGAAAAGGACATACCCTCTTACGGAGGAAGACACACCACCACAAGCTACCATTATGTATTGCAGGTTTGTTTATATTAACTTTACATTTGGTCATCCTTAGGAATAGTGTTCACATATGTTAGTGCCACATTTTTCACATTTTGTACCTGATATTTGTACATATTTACTTTTGTTTCAGCTAACAGTGTGTTCATGGCCGTGACGATAATAAGAACAAACCACCTACTGGTGAAAGAATTAGGAGGTTTTAAAAAATGTGGATGTCAGTGCCATTTCAATGTGAGGGTTATGTTTGGTACACCAGACATGGCACATATCATATACAATGATATGTATCATGTTGATAAGAATGATGAGTTTTTCCATGGTGTAAAGGACACAAGCTTGGATCCATGAAGTGGTTTTGCTCTGAATTTATCAATTGAATGTAAGCAATACATTGAATCTCTTTTTCTTGCTGGTATATCTGATTGACACCATTATTGAAAGGAACTACATGGATCCAGAGTTGGCAAGGATTATTAACAAAAGAGATGAGTGCTTAACTAGGAAAGACATGTTGAACGCATGGAGGAGGGTGAAGAGCATTAGATCCCAAAAGCACCAACACAATAGCACCGGTATCAACTTGTGGCATGTCGCATAATTGATATTTGGATATATTTTTTGAAGTCATTCTCATAATAACAATAATTTTGTGTACACATTTGCATCAGTACCAATTGTACACGCTTCTTGGTTTTGATGATTAAGAGGCTAATGTTCACGCTGTGTGGTTAGTTTCATCCCGTAATAAAGTGGATGACATATATGCATGGCTTGCTGAATGGGGGAAAAGGAAAAGGATGGATTGGAATTTAAATGCATTAATTATGGTTGATGTGGCTTCCAAAATATAAGCTATAAAGTGTAAATTTAATAATAGGTTTTTCTATAAATTTAAGTCCTTTTTAATCTTTTCCTTTTCTTTTTCTATTTTTGTCCTTTCCATCTTCTCCTCTTCCAACTGATTTTTCAATGTCTCATTTTGAGAATGCAATTTTTCATAATTGTTACAAATTATACCCCTCTATGTTCAAGGAATTTTGAACTTCCTTATCAACTTTTACTTTAGTGTTGGAAAGGGTTGTTTCTTCCTTTTCCTTGCATTGCATTTCAAGTTTTTCAATTTGCAATTGTAAAGAAGAGATAAGGGTTTATTTTGATTGTACCTTTATTTTTAGAAACTCTATTTCTTCTTGTTGTTGCTTGATGATTGCTTCTTTCTTAGAGAGGAGAATCACATGCTGCAATTGATCTTCTTCAATACCCCGACCTGGTGAAGCGGGAGATATAGGTTCTTCTTCTGTAAGAGGAGCCTTTCCTTTTATGTTTCCCTACTGGAATTAGAAGGCAATGGAAAAGTGTCAGGACTCCTTTGTTCAGCGATTTCCATTTCTCCTTCAGTTGAATTTATGCTTCCCAAAATTTTAGCTGCCTCCTCGATGTCTTCATCCTCTTGAAGAATCAATTTTCATTTTCTTTTTTCTGTTTCTTCTCCCAATTTCTTCAATTTTCTTTTTCTTTTGGCAATTGTTCCAATAGATGTTGCACCAAAGATCTCACCCTTTTTAGTGCTAGGTTCCGCCATTTATCCTTTATGTTTAGCGAGGGATGGAGTTGATTTAGGTGCAATAGATTCAGAGAGAGTATGTCTTTATTTTTCGGGAACTTTACCCATCTCTTGCAACAATGTTTTCCAAGCCCTTTTACCCTTCTCTTTGATGGAGTGTTGAAAAATCAGGTAAATGAGACCGTGGTGCTTGACTGATCCTTTATTCTCTTTATATCTAGTGTCCATATTGTGGATGTTATCACACAAATATTGAGGTAAATTGACTCAATGCCTAGTTTGTGCAAACCCTGTTTCAAATGAATCAGAATCTACATTGTATCACCTCTAGAGATTGTATTCACCTTCGCAGGTGAAATACTTCACTATCCAAAAGGGGCTTCCCCATAGGGTTCAAGAATTGTATCTCTCCTAATGCCTTTGACCTGTTTTGCATTATTTAGGGCCAATTATGGTTCAGCTCTCCATGTTCATGAAAAATTTGAATTAGGTATTTGTATGTAGACCTTCCAAAAATTTGCATCCCTTCACAAGGAATCCCTGAAATTTCACTAATGATCTTACTATTGACAATAATCTTCATGCCTCTTACCTTCAAGAGCTTCCCTTGAAATTTTTGATGAATTCTTCCACTACTACTTCCTTATAGCCTTCAAATTTCTTTATGAACTCCAACCATCCTTCCTTTTCAAATAGCTCTGATACTTGTGAATCTCGCAATAAAATGGAGGTGGAATCAGTTGAATATTTTGTATGCCCCATTCTTCTAAACCAAAGAAAAGGATAAACGTAGCTAGAATGATGGTGAGCAGTTCAGGAATAATCAAGCGTGATTGAACATATACCATAACAAAACTCATTTTACGGAATAATCCAAGCAAGGCTAGAAAGTATGCTTTAAAGTGAGGGTTTCTATTTCGTAAGAAGGTAAATGATGCTTCGATATTTCCTTTCGTAAGAAGGTAAAGGATGCCTAGGGGATGATTTATTATAAACACACATTATGAACCTACTAATTGATTTGTTATAATTTGATGTGTTAAAAACTTTATTCACTCCTAATTAATTGTAAAGCCCAAATGCTTTATGTACATATGTAAAAGGCAAAAATGTATGTAATAATTCATTAGGATAATGAGTTATAGGACATAGGTGATTTACTCAACTTGCTTTGGAGTATAGTCTACTTTGCTTCAGAGTATAGTCTACCATAGTTGATATGTCACAAACATAGATATGTCAGGTTATTGAGATGTTCAATATGTCAATTGATTGCAAAATTTAATTGTTATGAATAATGCTACACAATTTACTATTTAATTGTCTAGTGTATGTTATTACCATTTACATGTTTTGTTGTTCGTATGTTTGATGTGTTAAAACAAATTATTAAATCTTAATTAATTGTAAATCCAAAATGCTTTATGCCCATACTTAAAAAGGTAAAATGTTTGCAATAATTCATTAAGATAATTGTCTTATAGGACATAGGTGTTTTACTCAACTTGCTTTAAAGTATAGTCTACTTGCTTTGGAGCTAGTTGCTTTGCTTTGAGTATAGTCTACCATAGTTGATATATGTCATGTTATAAAGATGTTTAGTATGTTAATTGATTGCAAAAATTTAATTGTTATGAATAATGCTACACAATTTACTATTTAATTGTCTAGTTTATGTTATTACCATTTACATGTTTTGTTGTTCAGGTATAATTTGATGTGTTAAAAAAACTTTATTCACTCCTAATTAATTGTAAATCCCAAATGCTTTATGCCCATACGTAAAAAGGCAAAAATGTATGCAATAATTCATTAAGATAATTGTCTTATAAGACATAGTTTGAAGTATAGTGCTTTACTCTTGCTTGCATAGTCTACTTTCTTGATAACGTCTACCATAGTTGATATGTCACGAACATAGATATGTCAAGTTATTGAGATGTTCGATATGTTAATTGATTGCAAAATTAATTGTTATGAATAATGCTACACAATTTACTATTTAATAGTGTAGTTTATGTTATTACCATTTACATGTTTTGTTGTTCAGATATAATTTGATGTGTTAATAAAACTTTATTCACTCCTAATTAATTGTCTATTTCTTTGGAGTATAATCTACTTTCTACAAGTAATAGTCTACTTGCTTTAGAGTGTTGGTAACTTTCTTCAGAGTATAGTTTAGTTGCTTTAGAGTAATGGTTGACTACTTGCTTTAGAGTATAGTCTACTTGCTTCAAAGTGTTGGCTACTTGCTTCAAAGTATAATCTTGAAGGTGAAAGAAGGTAAACAAGTTGGGAAGGACATTTGATAACATCACTTTAGGTCTTAAATACTAAATAATCAATGATAATACACTTGTGGATTATGTGCATTCATATGCAAAAGAATACCTCACTTTGAGGAAAATGAACCCCTCTTCATCCCTTTCCACCCAAATCCAAATCCATTGTGCTAAATTTAATTATAAATTGAAATAGTCATACCATAACCCCGTTTCATTTATTAATGAATGATCATTCGTTAATTATTTACATATACCTATATTTTATTTGTCTCACATACCTGGACCTTTGTATTATCATGTGGTAGCATTGTTTGTGGTATACACATTGTGTGTATACCATAGATAAAGAGGTGGACATTATTGAATCCAATATTAGGGTAATACCTTCTCATACACCCAAACTTTGGGATAAATTGAAGACAACTACTTCAAGTCCATATTTGACATATGAGAGGAGGACGATATCAAATAAGGATATAGAGAAAAGCAAGTGTGAAGAGAAAAATCAAGAGAAGGGTTTGAATAAAAACCACTTTTTGGAACATACTTTGAAAGCACCACAACATGTTGTAGAGAGTACAAATGAATCTCATGTCAAATCTTATGCTTAAGAGTTTCAAAGGATCAATGTAAACTCTTTTTTACCATACAAGGATCCAAATAGAGTGTAACAACGATGAAAGAATCAAGAATCCTAGGATGGCGATGATATGGGTGAAATCTCAAATAAGAAAAAGAGGACCATAGTTCAAGCACGAAAGCACATAACACAAATGCAAAGAAAAATTAAGACAACTAGCCCACTAAACCAAAAGATGTTTCTACATCAAAAATTGTTATCATAAAGTGTCCAAAGATTAATACCATCCAATATACACCTAAATAATATGGAATCCACTTTAGTTGGTATGCAAAAGCTTCCTCTTTACTATACCTTTAAGATATTGACATGAACAAACTTTTCTCACATAAATTTTTAATTAATACACTAGATCTATCTAGAAGGGAGACAAATAAAGGTTATAGTGAAGAAATCTATAAATCTTACAAATCCCAACTCAAAGTAGAGTTATATTGATTAAAAAAATAGATACAAAGAAACCAAATAATTCTTCTCTACTCTAATTGAGGTATATTGTTGATATAACTAAATCCATTCCAGAAACTAATGTCACACTTACAAATTTTCGTAACATAGTGTAAGATTTTAGTCATCGTTACCATTTTTTTATCTTCCCAACCTTCTTCCATTGAAACAAAAACATAAATCCATAAAATAACTAAAAATAAAATACAATTATAATAAGAACATGTGGATCCAAAACAAAAACTAAAATATCATCAAATATAATTAATATAATTTGCACAATAAATAACATTTGATGTGTTACAAATTATAACATTAAACAATTTTACAAACATGTGTCAATGCCACATTTTTAGTTTGTTTTCTCATTACATTGATCCGGAAATCCCAACGTGATTTTGAACAGTTCTTTTAGATGATTGTGTTCCCAGTCACAAATAGTGATCATCTCTTGAACCTTGGCCAAGGCAACTTATGACATTTACAACTTTTCGCACTCATTGTTTCTAGCCTTTATGTGTCATCTGTAGTTGAAGCAAGTCCATCTCTATATTGGCCTTTGACTCATGTAGATCTATGAGCTTCAACCTTACAAAAAAATTCTTTCTTCGTATTTGTTTGTTCTCTTTTTCATAAATGCAATTTTCTCTTCCAAAACCTTTATATGTTTTTTCAAATTCCACCATCTCCTCGTAAATTTTCTGCAAGGAATCCTTTGGGGTGAATGAATTTGTGTGAAAACATTATGTTACAGTCTTTACATTTATAAAATCAATGTAAACAAAATGTCAAAGTAAATAATTTGTTATGTTGTTTACCTCCAAAGATTTTATTATGCAATTCATCCCTTCTCCTCTTGGATGCAACAATGTCACTGTCAAACTTTTTCATTTTCCAATGGATCTTTGACTTGTGAAGCCTTCTTCTTGTTACCAAGAATTTTAGTCCTAACCATCACGGTTGATGGTGTGAATCTGGAAATGTGATAGAGAAGATGAATGATTTCCCACAAAGTAATAATCTCTAATATGAATAATGATTAATATTACAATGCTACAACCTACTATGTCCCTAAACAATTGTCCAACCAAAAATGTATGAATAAAAATTGCTCCATTTCTTCATTTTACATGTCACGACTTACTGCTAAATGGGGTTGAATTCATTACTAGCTACTAATAAATCATGAGCTAGATTGAATTGAAGGAAGTTATCGACATAGATGAAAAATATAGTAAATTTTATGAGTTTCTTATGGCAGTTGTTCAAGTTTATGGGTGGTAAGAGTAAAATGAAACACCATTTATACATCTTGTAGGCTTACCTTTTAATCCAGTGATGAAAATAAGAGTACTTCAGATCCCCATTTTTTCCCTACATAAAATATATTTTCACCAATCTTGTTCCTGAAAGAGATGCACAAGGAAAACAAAATAGAGAATAATCAATGCAAAATAGAGAAGAAACAATACAATGTATTCAATAATACACTTGCAATCTTACACAAGACCTAGGAGTATGGAAATGTTGAAACAACTATGTCCTTGTCTTTTTCATGTCCACGTTAGATCGTTGAGTCACAAAAACTACTACAATATCAAAAAAAATCCACCAAAACTCCTATAATATTGAAAAATTAATAATTTTATAGCTTACATGATTGGGCATTCAAATTTCACTGTTGAATCTTGTTTCCTTGTGAAAGTGGAAATGAATCAAAAACTTACAAGATTAGAAAATGCTATAAAATCACGAATGAAATCTTATGCAGGTATATTATTCGTTTGAAAATAAGAGTGTGGTATAATGATAGAAAAGTTGAACTCGATGTCCACCATTCTTATTTTCCTCATCTACATAATATTCCCAATAACGTGGATTAGGTTAAGGTCATTGAAGCATATCACCCATCACAAATGCCAACACTTTATTTTCGAGGTTGACAAATTTGTTTATTTTCTTGGCGGTTTTTATCAATTTTTAAAAATGGCCCATTTTAATTGTTCCTCATACTTGTGAATAAATTGAGGCCCTTATTCATTTCATACTTGTTCCTCAGAAATTAGAATCATTGAATATAAAAATAAGTCAAAAAAAAAAAAAACTAGTCCTTAGTGCATTACTTATAAGATAATTATATTTGTTGAGAAAATGTCATGATCAGATCGGTAACAGGATACATAATGCATGGAATACAAAGAACATAATTTTTAAACAATGGCATTGAGAGATTTTTTAAAATTGAATTCATAGGTTATATTATCTAACAAAAAGTAGTTTGTTACGATGATTATGAAAATATGAAAATCTTTCCTTTCATTGCCTAAAATTTTGAAAAGCTTTGATTTGATAAATGAACTAGTAAAAATAAAACTTCACATTCACTTGCAGATGTGATAAATGAACTAGTAAAAATACAAAATTACCTTAACTAAGATTGATGGATGGCAGAAAATGGATTCAAATCTCACCTGCAATACAAATAAAAAACAATGTTAGTTTGCTGCTATAAATAGAGTAAAAATAGGTTCACATGTTAAGTATTTTGCAAAATCACATGATGGTTGAATAAAGTGGGGAGAAGATGCAATGATTACTATGGTTGTCATTGTGATGCCACATGGCACGTACAAAAAAAAAAAAAAAAAAAGAATAATCATCCCTTTGTGATGCCACATGGCACATTCAAACAAAAAACAAATGTGACAACTCATGAATAATCAACCCTTTGTGATACCACATGCAACATTCAAACAAAAAACAAATCTATAATAATGAATAATCAACAAATTACAATGCCACATGGCACATTAAAACAAAAAAACATTTATGACAACTATAATCATGAATAATGCACCGATTGTGAAGCATCATGGCACATTCAAACTAAAAACACTTATGACAACTATAATCATGATTAAATCCAACAAATACACAATTAAAACACATGTTAATGTTATTGTTATTATATTAAAACAAGCCACAATTTTATCAATTAAAACTTTGTCATTAAATTAATGTTAATGTTATGAAATAATTCAGTTAATCGTATGAAATTAGTTTTTCCTCCATTTTCTAGTGCACGCAATGGAGAAAATTCTTTCAAAATATGTTTTTTTCTTTTGGGGTTCTTATGTATCGAGTTGGGTGTCACTTTTGTACTTGGTGCCCACCTTATTATTTTGGTGGGCACCGCATCATCCTACAAAATTTAAACAGTTTGTGTTACTATAATTCATATATACTAAGAATACCACAAAGCCAAAACTACATGTAAAACATTTCCAAACAAGCTATTACCTATGAGGTGGCTGGCTAAGATGCATTTCAAAAAGTGGCCAAATGGTATAGTTATTGACAACATCCACCAACATGTCCATGAAAGAGGTAGGAAATAGTAGAGGGCAATCAGGATCGATGACACTGAGGATATTAACAATGACACAACTTTCCTCCCATGGCAAGTTGCATCAGCACCAACATTGTGAATTTTTCCATGGCCCACCAATTCTCCATACATCCAGACATCCACCACATCACCAATAGATGACACCATGTTGGGAACTACTACGGATGTAGTAGGAGTGGAGGAGGGTCTGCATTATAGGAACATTTAGTAGTCTTTTGAAATAATTTTGGTAGTTAGTCCAAACAAAAATAAATTTATACTATAAATTTATTCCTATTTTTAATACTATTTATATAATAAAACGATCCACAATATAGAATCTCGATTCCACTTCACGTAAAGGTTACCTATAAATCCTCATGTAACAGAATATGCTCCTCCCCTTCTCTCTTGAGGCCACTGAAGATGCCTGTAATCATTGCACATTAAATTAGTTGTAGTAAGTAGAAAAATAAATCATAATTAAATGTTCGTGTATATGTGAAAAAAGTATTTAATTACGTACCTGTAAACTAGGATGCATGTCAAACTCCTCATTCTCCTCTCTCCCATGGGTCCCGGGAGATGCCTATAGAACGTAAATTTGAGTTACAAACAACATATAAATATGTAAAAGAACAATATTCATCATAACCACTTTTAAAAGGAACATATCGTAGGCTGATAGAGTTAAAAGGAACTCAAAAAAGGTAAAAGGGAAGTAGTGGAACAAGGTTCTAGAAGCAAGGAGGTGTCCCAAAGGCAAGAAAAGCTATCTTAGGAGTGATGTAGACAAAAGCATATAATCTCATTCATATACTCAGATATCAAGATATTTACAAACTTCACTTCTACCTACTCTACAATTTGAGGATCATTTCTAGTCTACAAACAACTTATTCTAGTCTATCCTAAACCAAGAAAAACCTCCTACTACAGGCTCTAATTTCGATTTTTGTGATTTTTGGGTTGTTGCTATGGGTTTTGGTTGTTATGGACATTTGGGCTATTACTACGGACTCTACACTTCTGTATGTTGTAGAATAATGAAATCATGTCAAACTATAGGTGAAGATACAATCCACTAGGGCTAGTAAAGCAAGAAGATAAAGAGAGGAGTCTCAAGTAATTACAAGGTCAAATAAAGGATCCAAGAGTTCAAACATATGCAATGTTGTGCATATTTAAATGACTATTACACATATTTATCCATACTTTTTAGTTTTTATCGGAATGATTACCACTGACACACCTTTATGTCATAATTATCTATCAAAGATATGCAATGAGATGGCAATATCTACATATCATTTAAGTAAATATTTAGAAATCAAACAAGTACTTATTCACTTAAAGAAAATACTTAAACTAGAAATCTAACAAGTTCTAAAATTCCTTATTACAATACAAATTTATATTTTTTACATTTAGAGGGAAAAATATAACTTGAAATTTAGATTTCAATTGAGGTCCATGACTTACCATGCTTTGCATTGCTTACACCGCCACATCCACAATCAGCTAAAAAGGTGCGGTAGCATCACCCACTTGCAAAAAACCAACCTACAAAATAACAATTTTTTTTATTACAATGGTTTTATACAAAACTACAAATTACAATTCACAGATTTTGTGTTCACTTTTATTTACCTCAACTTCCTTTCTATTGGTTGGATTCGTTGCTAACTTTTTTTTACATTTTTCATATAGATGCAAAAGCGACATATCATCCTCCTACATACATATTGTATCAATGCAAATGTTAATGAATGATTCATGAACAAGTGTTTAACTAATGAAGATAAATATAAAATGACTAACTTACGTCGCAGTCACCTCCACTAATTATTTCCAAAATGACTCCCTCTGCTGCTGCATCATCCATCTCACCCTCCTCACCCTATGAATACAATGACATGTAAATTATAAGAAATATATAATACTTATGTATTGACAATAAGAAACAAGTGAAATGAAACTGTTACTCAATAAACTTACCATGTTTTTCTTCTTTTCTCTCAAATCCAATATGTCTGCCCTCCTCTTAGCCCTCACAGTCTCTAAATCATAGACCCTCATGGAATATACAACCTCTTTCTTGGAGCATCTTCTAATCTCTTTGAATGATTTCTTTCCATCCCTCATGCAAATGCACTTTATCATGCATCACCTCTGCAATATAGAGCACGTATGCAACACACACCCTATGTTTCCCTCTCTCTAACCCCTGTATCACCTCCACTTTTTGGAGGCCCATCGAGGATAATTTCCGGTAAAATTTCTCCCTCTCATCTCGGGGAAACATGAGAGAGGGAATGGGAATTTGTCCTATGGATGTTTAATGTCCGTAATGTGTAAAATTTTATGTCGCAACTGGGGTACTCATAATAATAAAGTATGTGATCCCCATAATGCTCCCTCATATAGTGAAGAGGAGCCTATTCAAAAACATCATATAAATAGTTAGACACTAATGGACATAAATGAAAACAATAAATTACAAGATTCAATTTGCTTATTTTACCTCATCGATGACGATATCATCCTCCGCATGACCTGGAGAAGCAACACTGGGTGCATCCTCCTACAATTATCATTCCAAATATCACGTTATGAGCCATAAAAACTTTGGCACAATATATATAATCAAATTAAATTAAATTAAGATAACAAATACAACGTTAAATTAAGGTAATTTTACCTCCTCTACATCTATACCATCATGTACATGTGACATGACAAAGCAACGTTTACTGCAACCACCTCGTCATCCTTCACTCAACAATCCATACCATATAAAAACTCGTTACCAACATAATAAATAATACCAAATTCCAAAAATTTTTAAAAATCAATGTTAGAATGATTAGTACATAAAGTACACACACGTACCGAAAGAAGATATCTAAAGGTTCAATATCCACCTTCATCATTTTGATCTTCTGAGTGGAGGCCCAGGCTCAAGTGCCTAAAATAAGATTGCGTTAGTTACTTAAAAAATTTGTTTCAACATAAAATATAATACAATTATTTATTTTTCAATTGCAACAATGCAAAATGTAATTGAAAAGCTTGTATTCTTACCTATGATGAAGAAGCAATGCCCACAAAATGCAACTTTGGCAAATCCGACCACGACAATGGATAAATAACAAAAATCACAAACAATCATAATTCATCTTAACAATAACAATTTGGACAAATATAGTGCCTACATGTATTTTTCTAAGAGTACACACCATAACAAAGTATGATGACTCCAAGGTCCAACTATCTTGCGATAACATTCATATTATATCTCCGAGCTGCATTATTCCTACGATAATAAATCTATGTATACCATTCCACCAATGCATCACATATAGAAGGTATTAAGCCATTAAATAATTAGAAACATACTTGTACATAACACAAAAAGGAAATATGGTGTGTACATATATCATATTACAATGTCATCCATGACAATTTTTAACAACACTACCACTTCTTCGTTTATTGTGGCCCTAGACACTTGACATACATCCAACCTACCTCTATTAACTTTTACATGTACATATGAACATTTCACAAAGCAAGATACAATATCTAGCGCTTGAACTCGAAGAACATAAAGATTTACATTGTTACATTGGTATACACCATTCATTTGATTCACAACAACCATATCATGAGAAAACACACAAATGTTTTGAACTTCTTGATGCAACACTTCCTCAAGACCCAATATCAAGGCCCTATACTCAGCCTGGTGGATGGTCATACTAGCATTTCCCACAATGGTGTCTCTCTCTACTTTCTTTTGTCATTAGGGTCATATAATATGAACGATGAACATGTAATATTTTCTGAGGTATTAGACACTCCATGAATTTCCAATCTCCAAATGGCAACCATGTTTACCTTTACAATGGACAAACATATATCATAAGCAATAAGATACAACATGTTTTTTTATATTCAACACTGTAAATTTGAAATTTTCAATGCAACTATCTCATATTACAAGACATATACATATCTATATATTTTGATATATATACATGGTTATTTTTTTGTGTTAGTTGTGGTATACAAACTATTTTTTCTTTGCTTACTATGGTATACATTATGTGTTTTTATATAGACACTATGTATATACCGTGTAAGACAAAAATAGATGATCTTGTCTTAGATCGCAAGTAAATGACTGGGTTGTGACTTTGGCTAGTGTATATACTCTTGTCTTGGTTGGCTAGCCATTCAATACACTGTCTATACTCTTCTCTTGGTTGTTTTGATTTAAACATGATTATAGATGTCATAATTGTTTTTTGTTTGAATGTGCCATGTGGCATCACAATGAGAACAATAGGTAATCATTGCATCTTGCGCCACTTTATTTTAGATTTAAAAAGCCCGATTGTTGCAGAATCACAGCACCCTCGAATGGCCCGGGTGTGAAGTGGGGAATTTGGTGTGATTGCACAACATGGGACCATATCTCAAGCTGTGGGACTTGCAAAACTTGAGATGGACCTCCAAAGAAAGTCGGTTCTTGCTTCCTAATCTACTTGCCACAAGCTACTCTAGTGCAGACAAAACCTATTCTATCCTAATCTAACCATTCCAAGGGGATAGAGAGAGAGAGAGAGAGGGTGAAAGAGCCTACACTAAGTGGTGATACACCAGAAAAGGAAGTGGTTGAATCACGCTGACCCAACCGCACTTTGAAGTGGAAAGAGGTGAGCAGAGGAGAGGGTAGACAGAATGCACCATGCACTAGAGATAGATTTCACACATATGCCACTTCGAAACCCATTAAAAATAGCTCCAAGGACCTACAACAAACATCAGAATATGCACATTATACCCTATAATGATGAGAGGTAAGAAGAGACAACAATATAAGCCAAGGATGGACATATGCATCATAAAACAAATTTTAATACTCCAAAATGTTACACAGTACATCATCAATGGGAAAGAGGCAAGAAAACACCATTACAAATCCATGGGAGGAGGCTTAGAATCCACATTCTACCCTAAGGGAGAAAGAGAGAGGGGGGCAGGAGAGAAACAATGACCAACCATTTGAATATGCCCTTTCATTATAATATATAGGAATAATAAGAGAGAGAAGAGGGAAAAAATCGTATCTTGCTTCAACCACCTCTAGATGCATTGAATCCTACTTTGAAAGCTCAACCACTATCAATTAATGGCTCTCTCAAATCTGATCAAAATCTTTCATGTTTGGTTCCCTTTCTGTTTGGCAAGTTGAAGAAGGAAGAGTGACGAGATCGAATCGAATCAGATCTAGTGGTTGAAGAAATCTGATTCTACTTTAATGGCCTGTTAGAAGTTTTCCCATTTTCACCCAAAAATCCTATTAAGAATGATAAATTATGTTTCCATGGTGCAGAGGGTGTCGAGACGTTTCCAAAAAGTCTTCTTCTTCCCAAATCTGAGTTTCCAGTCAAAAGATATGGCCATTTGAATATTAGGGTCATGGCGTGCAATATTTAAAGAGTCTATCCATACAAGGTCCACGTGGCGGCCTCCACGTGCTCCTTTAGCATATTTGTATTTTCCTAAGTCTCTTTTCTTGGCAGGGCCAAAATTATAACCCTAGACACGTGGTGGCTTGGCGCTTGTTTGGAAACCCACCCCAAATTTTATCTTTGAAATAGTGTCGCACTGACACTTGGCACTCTCCGTTGGCTTTGCCTCTGCTTTGACTATTCAACCCCGAATCTATCCCTTTTTGGACTCGGGACATGTGGAAGGCCCGTACTCATTTGAAAACCCGCTCAAGATTTTACCTTTGAAGGAGCGTCATTAAGACATGTGGCGCCTTCCGCCTGCACTCTATACTTAGTCATTTTGGGCCCGCTCTCCTTTTTGACCTCTATTGACCATTTTCTATGTGGAGGGTTGGCGCAAGTTTGAGTTTGCCCCTTTGGATTTAACTTTTGGAGGTGTGCCATTTGGACACTTGGTAGCTTCCACTACCTCCTCCATACTTAGTCGATTTCGGGGCTCGTTCTGAGTCATTTGTAGAGCCCGAAGACTTCGAGCCTTCGCTATTTCTTCTCCTTTGAGCCTATGGTTCTTTGACACTACTCAACCTCCTTCCCCAACCATGTTGTTCCATTTTAAAGCCCGCTTTCGCAATGTGTTTGCTAGATTTGGAGCACGGATCATTTGAAGGGGCCATTTATTAAACTTCTTCTTGCATAGGGTCATTTGATCTTTCACAGCCCCACCGCATTTGCAGAGAGTCCCTTTGTTGCCTAATTGTAGGATTTGAACATGATTTCTTTGGTTTCGCTATGTGGGGTCATGGTGACCAATTTTACCCAAGGGTAAAATATGGATAACAATTTAGCAACTTGTAGGGGCATCTCGCTACTGAAGGGACCAATAGCCTTGAAGCGTCCATTGGGCATGGAGTCAAGAATAATAGCCTGATACTAATCCTTTTACTTTGAAAATCTAATCCCCGAGCTACTTTTGTGAGCCCTGGATACTTGTTCTTAGTGACCACTGAACTGCCCAGTATGTCTACACTCTCAATTTTCATAAGAAATCTTGAAACAAGGCTTCTAAGAGTAGAAAATTGTTTTGACTCGGGGCTTTCATCTGTCCTTGAATGGACTATTTCAAGACGGATTTAGTTTCTCTGTATTTGTTTTATTTTGAAATTTGCAACTTGTTATAGGAAACTATGAGTCTTCTACCATGAATAGTGAAGGGCCTAGCCTTAGTAGCTCTAGAGCAATATGAACAAAACTTATGTACAAAGAAAAATCATACATGCCTCAAATGAGACATGCAAAGTGTGCAAAAGCACTTCTTCTGCTGGAAACAAAGTCTACTCCTACTCCTAAACTAACCAGAGAGAAAAGGGGCTAAACAAATCCTGCTATAGGTAGGGAGAAGTAGCTTCCCTTTCTCAAGAGAGGTAGCCATGCAAATGATTTGACACTAAATATGGTTTCCTGTATGAGTGAAAAAATGACTTTAAGCCGATCCTCCACCCATATCAACAAGGTATCAACATTAATGGAAAATACCTCCTCAAGCTGATTTGCATTGGACTCCTGGAGGTGTTGATGGTGACCCTTGGTGATTTGATACTCATCCTCATGCCCTAAGTAGGCATGACTGGTTTTGGCTTCTCCATTGGCTCCAATGAAGCCAAATATATTATTGGGCAATGTATTGTCCTTTAAATCTGCCCATGTGTTCGAACTCTAACTCAAAGAATGGAGCCTTCTTGATGACCCTCATGGATGGATGGTGTGGGAGGAATGATAGCCTCATACTCTTTCTCTTCCTTAGCAGCAGTGTGACTTTTGGAATATCATAATCTTCCAACTTTGATTCAAGAGGCATGTTACAAACCGCAGGTTTTGCTTGCACACTCTCTTCCATGGCAGTAGGCTCTTATAATTTAAGAATGAATGATGGGGGAGAAAAGATTGCAATTTCAACTGGATACCTCTTATCAAAACATTATTTTGAGTCTAGTAGGAAATCAAACTCTTTACTGTCTTGTTGTAATAAGGTTTCTCCCCTTTGCATGGTGATCTTAAAATCTTCGTTATCTTCACCATATGAAGCTTCATCTTAAAACATGAAGCTAATGAGTTCAGGATCCTCCAAAAGATCATACTTTTGGAGAGGTTGAATGGGAGAGGGGGCTGTATTTTCTTATGTAACCGGCTCATGATTCAGTGCCTCTGAATTTGTCTTGGTCACCTCCATATGCTCCTTTTTAACTAGGCTTGGAGTTGGTTGTTCTTCTTCCTTCTCTTGTGAAGAACATGGAAGACTCATATCTTCCAACCTTAGTTCCAAAGATACGTTGTGAGACATAGGTTGCTGCTCTTAAATGCCCTCCTTCATGGCAGTAGGCTCATATGCTTGGAAGATGGATGATGGAAGAGAAAATGATGTGATCTCCATGGGATTTTCTCCATCAAAGCAATCCTCCAAGTTAGACAGATAATATGCCTCGTTGTTGTCTTGTTGCATGTGCTCAACCTCCTCCATGGTGTCCTCCTGATCTGAAACTTTCTCACCATGGTTTCCCTCTTCCTCAAACATGAATTTTGAAAGATCAAACTCTTTTTCAACATCAGAGCTTGAAGGGGATGAAGTGGGAGGAAGAACTCGAAGGGGATGAAGTAGCCTGCTCCACACTTGGGGCCTCGAAACCGTATGGTACTCCTCTCTTGCAAATTCAACATCAACCACCACTAGCTCTTCAACCTTGACCTCCTCTATTGGCTTGACCATTTAATATTTGGATCGTGGGTGCACAATATTTTAAATATTTTGTCCATACAGGGTCCATGTGGCGGCCTCCGCGTGCTCCTTGGGCTTCTTTGTATTTTCCTAAGTCTCTTTGCTTGGCAGGGCCAAAAGTCTGACCCTGGACACATGGCGGCTTGGCACTTGTTTGGAAACCCACCCAAAATTTTATCTTTGAAATAACACCGCACTGACACTTGGCACTCTCTGCTGGCCTACCTCTGCTTTGAATATTCAACCCCTGACTCTGTCCCTTTTTGGACTCTGGGACATGTGGAAGGCCCGCGCTCATTTGAAAACCCACTCAAGATTTTACCTTTGAAGGAGCATTGTTAAGACACTTGACACCTTCCGCCTGCACTCTATACTTAGTCATTTTGGGCCCACTCTCCTTTTTGACCTCTATTGACCATTTGCTACGTGGAGGGCTGGCACAAGTTTGAGTCTTCCCCTTTGGATTTAACTTTTAGAGGTACGTCATTTGGGACAGGTTGGCGCTTTCACCCTCCTCCATACTTAGTCGATTTCGAGGCTCGTTCTGAGTCATTTGTAGAGCCCAAAGACTTCGAGCCTTCATTGTTTCTTCTCCTTTGAGCCTCTGGTTCTTTGACACTGCTCAACCTCCTTCCCGACCTTGTTGTTCCATTTTAGAGCCCGCCTGCAACCTTTTTGCTAGATTTGAAGCACGGGCTCATTCAACGGGCCATTTATTGAACTTCTTCTTACACGGGGTCGTTTGATCTTTCGCAGGCACCTGCCACTCCATTGTAGAGTCCCTCTATTTCCTGATTGTAGGATTTGAACGTGATTTCTCTGGTTTCTATTGTGCGGGGTCGTGGCTGACCAATTTTACCTGGGGGAAAAATATGGATAACAATGATCATACACAAAAAAGAGACATCTATAAATCTAGTATATCCTATTATTATTATCCTTAATTTCTATTTCACCACATTCATTGACTAGCCAACCAAGACAATTGTATAGACATAATGTATATAAGACAATATACAATACCATATATAAGTATTTCTATTGATACTATAAGTACATGTTTTCCTCTAAAATACTTCACAACTCTATAGAACAGAGAAATAAACTAAAATGTCTATCTATGAACAATTTTAAAATCTCAAAATCACATAGCCTTAGGCAGTTTCATTCACCTGAATATTTTTTTAAGATCTAATGCTTCTCACCAATTATCGTTCTCCGCCAATTCTCCCACAATCAACCTTCTTCAAATACAAACTTCTGAAGTTCTCGGTTTTGGTGCCTAAATGTTTTTAGTTGCTTATTTAATTAATGGAATGGGGAAGTTTTTCCAAAGAGATACATTAAATGTCACCACCTCCTCTAGTCCTTTCCTCCTCCAATTTCTATGCCTTCATATGGGTCATATCTACCTTGGGATCGGCCTCAAGAATTGGCATGACTCATGGACAGGATAGTGATTGGGTTGTTCTTTAGGAATTCTCGCATAATCAGCCTTCACAAAAAACACTTGAATAGTTTTGGCGCTTGAATTTTCTATTTTTTAATTAATGAAGTTTACCATAGTAATCGAAGAAGCTTCCCGTAGCAACCGAATAAGTTTCCCATAGCAATGTCCAAGTATGTGAGACTAGTGTATATTGATGCCTCATGCACACCATTTTTCCTTCACTTTCTCAAAATACTCATTTGTCCTTCGATCCCATTCTATTTGATTTTGCATGGTAGAAGTGAAGGATCTTAATTGGGACTCCCCTATGAAGAGATTTATTTGAAAATCTGACATGTGACCCAACAGAAGATTACACAAGTGGAATTCACACATGAGATTTTGATGTTCAATGGAGCTTTTTGTAAATGCCTTCAAAAATTATATGTCATTGTTTATTTCAAATGGCAATTCACATGTTATTCTTGATAATTTCCACCTGTAGAATTGTTCTTCCAAGAAAGCATTGTATACTAATGAAGGTCTTCTACATGCAAGCAATTTTTCCCCTACTTCACAAGAACCTGTAAGTCCTTTTTTATCTTTTCCTTTTCTTTTCTTATTTCTGTCCTTTCCATCTTCTCCTCTTCCAACTGATTTTTCAATGTCTCGTTTTGAGAATGCAATTTTTCATAATTGTTACAAATTATACCCCACACATTTCTAGACTCCTCTATGTTTAAGGAAGTTTGAAATTCCTTATCAAATTTTACTTTAGTGTTGGAAAGGGATGTTTCTTCCTTTTCCTTGCATTGCATTTCAAGTTTTTCAATTTACAATTGTAAAGAAGAGAAGGTTTTTATTGATTATACCTTATTTTTAGAAACTCTATTTCTTCTTATTGTTGCTTGATGATTGCTTCTTGCTTAGAGAGGAGAATCACATGCTATAATTGATATTCTTCAATACCCTGACCTAGTGAAGTGGGAGATATAGGTTCTTCTTCTATAAGTGGATCCTTTCCTTTTTTGTTTCCTTACTGGAAGAAGAAGGTCATGGAAAGGGTCACGTCTTGATGCAGAGTTTTGGCGCTTAAATTTTTTCTTGTTTAATCGATGGAATGGGGAAAAAAACCAAAGCGTTTCCATTAAATTCTCACCACCTTTTCACATCCTTTCCTCTAAATCCTTTCTATGCCTTGGGATCGGCCTTAGGAATTGACATGAATTACTAATTAGATGTTGACTGGGTTGTGTTGACTAGATGCCACAAAGGAGGATGTGGGTCCCATAGATGAGCATTGCATATATGACATTCTATGGTGATTTTTATGGGGGCCATGCAATCCTGTTGCCGGAATAGATGAATTTGTTCTATAGAGTCCTCTGCAGCTAACTTTATGCTTCCCAAAATTTCAACTACCTCCTCGATGTCTTCATCCTCTAGAAGAATCAATTTTCTTTTTCTTTTTCCACTTGGGGGTTCAATGACAGT